>OX638299.1:13298725-13614604 GCA_951812265.1 Taphrorychus bicolor | reverse complement strand
TCCGAGTTTCAAGTGAAAATTTAGTTAAATTTCGAGTTCAAAATCAGAATTTACTTAAATTCAGAGTTTAAAGTCGGAATTTAGTTAAATTCGAAGTTCAAAGTCAAAATTTTCTTAAATTCCGAGCTCAAAGTTGGCATTTAGTTAAATTCCGAGTTCAAAGTCGGAATTTGGTTAAATTCCGGGATTTATTTCGGACAATTATTTATTCGGAACTTCGTTAAATTCCGAGTTCAAATAAATTCTGAATTTTGCGAAGGCGTAGAAGGGCCATTTTCTCAAATTCCGAGTTTAAAATCGGAATTTAAATTCCGAGTTCAAAGTGGGAAATTGAACTTGGAATTTAACTAAATTTCCATTTTGAACTCGGAACTTTACGAAGGCGTAGAAGGGCCAACCAGATTTGTTGTTGTAAATTCCGAGTTTAAAGTAAAAACTTAGTTAAATTCCGAGTTCAAAGTCGGAATTTAGTTAAATTCCGAGTTCAAAGTCGGAATTTGTTTAAATTCCGAGTTCAAAATCGGAACTTCGTTAAATTCCGAGTTCAAATGAATTCGTAATTTTACGAAGGTGTGGAAGGGCCAACCAGATTTTTTTTCTCAAATTCCGAGTT
This sequence comes from Taphrorychus bicolor, assembly GCA_951812265.1. Taxonomy (NCBI): domain Eukaryota; kingdom Metazoa; phylum Arthropoda; class Insecta; order Coleoptera; family Curculionidae; genus Taphrorychus; species Taphrorychus bicolor. Next base: position 13,613,991 of record OX638299.1, on the reverse strand, counting down.
TCAAATCGGAATTTAAATTCGGAGTTCAAAGTCGGAATTTTGTTAACGTCCGAGTTTAAAGTCGGAATTTAGTTAAACTCCGAGTTTAAAGTGAAAATTTAGTTAAATTCCGAGTTGAAAATCAGAATTTAGTTAAATTCAGAGTTTAAAGTCGGAATTTAGTTAAATTCCGAGATCAAAGTGAAAATTTAGTTAAATTCCGAGTTCAAAATCAGAATTTAGTTAAATTCCGAGTTTAAAGTCGGAGTTTAGTTAAATTCGGAGTTCAAAGTCGAAATTTTCTTAAATTCCGAGCTCAAAGTCGGAATTTAGTTAAATTCCGAGTTCAAAGTCGGGATTTGGTTAAATTCCGAGTTCAAAGTCGGAACTTCGTTAAATTCCGAGTTCAAATGAATTCGGAATTTTACGAAGGCGTAGAAGGGCCAACCAAATTTTTTTTCACAAATTCCGAGTTTAAAATCGGAATTTAAATTCCGAGTTCAAAGTCGGAATTTTGTTAACGTCCAAGTTTAAAGTCGGAATTTAGTTAAATTCCTAGTTTAAAGTAAAAATTTAGTTAAGTTCCAAGTTTAAAGTGAAAATTTAGTTAAATTCCGAGTTCAAAGTCGGAATTTAAAGTCAAAATTTAGTTAAATTCGGAGTTCAAAGTCGAAATTTTCTTAAATTCCGAGTTCAAAGTCGAAATTTTCTTAAATTTCGAGTTCAAAGTCGGAATTTGATTAAATTCCGAGTTCAAAGTCGGAACTTCGTTAAATTCCGAGTTCAAATGAACTCGGAATTTTACGAAGGCGTAGAAGGGCCAACCAAATTTTTTTTCACAAATTCCGAGTTTAAAATCGGAATTTAAATTCCGAGTTCAAAGTCGGAATTTTGTTAACGTCCAAGTTTAAAGTCGGAATTTAGTTAAATTCCTAGTTTAAAGTGAAAATTTAGTTAAGTTCCGAGTTTAAAGTGAAAATTTAGTTAAATTCCGAGTTCAAAGTCGGAATTTAAAGTCAAAATTTAGTTAAATTCGGAGTTCAAAGTCGAAATTTTCTTAAATTCCGAGTTCAAAGTCGAAATTTTCTTAAATTTCGAGTTCAGAGTCGGAATTTCGTTAAATTCCAAGTTCAAAGTCGGAATTTAGTTAAATTCCGAGTTCAAAGTCGGAATTTAGTTAAATTCCGAGTTCAAAGTGAAAATTTAGTTAAATTCCGAGTTCAAAATCAGAATTTAGTTAAATTCCGAGTTTAAAGTCGGAGTTTAGTTAAATTCGGAGTTCAAAGTCGAAATTTTCTTAAATTCCGAGCTCAAAGTCGGAATTTAGTTAAATTCCGAGTTCAAAGTCGGAATTTGGTTAAATTTCGAGTTCAAAGTCGGAACTTCGTTAAATCCGAGTTCAAATGAATTCGGAATTTTACGAAGGCGTAGAAGGGCCAACCAGATTTTTTTTCTCAATTTCCGGGTTTAAAATCGGAATTTAATCTCCGAGTTCAAAATCAGAACTTAGTTAAATTCCGAGTTTAAAGTCGGAATTTAGTTAAATTCGTAGTTTAAAGTTGGAATTTAGTTAAATTCGGAGTTCAAAGTCGAAATTTTCTTAAATTCCGAGCTCAAAGTCGGAATTTAGTTAAATTCCGAGTTCAAAGTCGGAATTTATTCCTAAGTCTACTTCTACTAAATTCCGACCTTAAATTAGGAATTTAACTAAATTCCGACTTTAAACTCGGAATTTACTTAAATGCCGACCTTAAATTCAGAAATTAATAAAATTCCGATTTTAAAATCGAAATTTAACAAAATTTTGACTTTGAACTTGGAATTTAACAAAATTCCGACTTTAAACTTGGAAATTAACTAAATTCCGACTTGGAACTCAGAATTTAATAAAATTCCGACTTTAAACGTGATTTTTGACTCTTCTGAACTTGAAACTTCTGATTGAGCAAAAAAATATTGTTCGCCCTTCTACGCCTTCATACAGGTGGAATAAAACGATAACGTAATAACTAGGGCTCATACACGGTTTATTAATCGCTGTCAATGATAACTTTCTGCTTTTGTTACCGAGATATTTAGAGATGTACAGTGGAAAAATGGCGTTTTGGGCTCCATTTTGGTATTGAAAAAATTTTTGTCAACCAAATCAAGTTGTTTGACCATCTCTGTGATTTGACACTATTTTTAACCAAACCTGGGACAATCAATTTTTGAAAAGAAAAAACTTTTATCGTTTTTTTTCCCTATTAAGCGATCTAAAAGAATTCGCTTTTTCCAAATGTTTATAATTTTTTTGTAGCGCTGTTCTAATGTTCTAGCCGTTTTAGGTTATTTCAGATTCTTATCAATTTGTCCCGTAGCATTTTCTAAACTTTTTGCGAATTTTGCTGGTAGTTTTTAGGTTAGTTCAGGTTTTCATGAATTTAATATTAAAATTTTTCCTGTTGAATTTTTGAAAAATGGTTTTCTAGATTTTTTTTAAGATTAGGCTAGGGCCTTTTACATTTTCATTTTTGCTTTCTTTTAAGCAAATTACTGATCTAAAATGGTTTTCTAGCAGTCCGTGGTCAAAGTTCTTATACATTTTCTTGGTAATGTTTTCTAACTTTTTGTTTATTAATATTAATTTTCTTATAACTTTAGACTAAAATTTTAATCACTCCTCGTGATTTAGTTTTAGGTTAGTCCAGGTTTGGTTAATAGTCTAAATTTCATCTAATTGGTTGTCCAAAGCCTATTACTAGATTTAGCAAACATTATGTAGTTTCGTAATTTTGTAAAGGAAAAAAACAATATTTTTTAATTTATTTTTTTCGCTTACTGCCCTCCTTGAATTTTAGCCACTTAAGACAAGAGCTTGTCATACTCCTATCTTAAGTTTTCAAGATTAATTGAAATATTGTAGTTTGACATATGTCAATTTTTTACAAAATTTAGAGAAATGTGAAATTTGACGATTTGGTTTGACGCTCGGTTTAACGATTTCCATCTAAATTAAACCGTTCAGAAATTACAGGTTTGCAAAAAGTAAAAAGATTTCATTTTTCAACCGTGAGGCAATATTTCGGAAACTGTTAATTAAAATCTAATTAATGTCTGTTAATTAAAATTATAATCATAATGGGGTATGTTATATGAAATGTTCCTAAAATCATGTCACTATTCCAAAAATGCAAAAATGTACACGGTGGTTCATTTAAAATAACACATTTTTATAATGTTATGTACAAAGGCGTAGAAAGGCCAACAAGATTTTTTCTTAAATTCCAACTTTAAACTTTTTTAAAAAGCCTAAATTGAGTTAAATTCCCGTTCACTTATTTTTGTCATCTAGTTACCTTTGAAACCTTCATTTTGTTTATACAAATCTCCTTTTAGCACATGCTGAGAAGATACGATAAAAATGTCAAAGTCAATTTTCCAACCAGAATAATATTCGTATATGCAATGGCTAATACGAATATGCAAATTTCGGTGCTACATGAAATTTTTTATTGTTGTAGTATTGAAGCGTCTCCTAGCTGTGGATTTAGAAAGCTGAAAATAATTACAACATGGGGTCTTCATTAAAAGGTTTATCGAGGTGGTTCGAGTTTCCTTAGTTCGTTCAAATTGTATTACTTTATTTTTTGATTTCATTGAAAAATACACATACTTTTAATACACCTGTTTAAGATCTCGATTTAGATATGTTATACCGTACTTATTCACAGGTGTTACACCGTACGAGTGAATAATGAATTATTGTTACACCCCTGCATCACTGCCTTTATGTTCTTCCCAAATTGAGACATTGAGATAAAACTAATTGAGAAAAATTATTCAGGTTAGTTCAGGTGCTTTTCAACAAACAGACCTTTTCCCATTTGCATCAATAGATCGATACTCTATTCTTACCCCGGAGGAAACTTACCTTGTACTTTTCTAACGAAACTTCTTTTCCATAAATATCGATAGCCGTAAAATCATATATGGATTTAGCGTTGTTAGGGTCATTGGTTGCTGCCTTCGCAACAAACAGCCCAGACTGGATGCACAGTATGGCAACAATGCCAACACGTGGACGAAACATTATCGCTTGGCTTGTTATTTCCGTTCAATGCTTTGTAAATAAAAATAAATGTCATTTATTGGTAAACGTTGCACTAACGTACACTGTATTCATGTTATACCCACAAGATTAAGCGTAAGTAAAGACCGAGGTGAGAGATTATTCTAGGAGGCGACAAATTAGAAGCAAATCATGCTCGACACTGACTGGGTTAGTAATGCAGTAATGTGAGTACTTCACTTCGCATGGGTTTAAATCAACGTTGCCGCAGCAAGCAAATAGTATTTTTTCGGTGGCTTTTATTAAAGTATTAGGTGTATGATATAGCGTCCTCCGTAAAGAAGCCTTGATAAAGACGTCAACTAAACGTCGAAACGTCGGCAAAAATTCTCCCGAAGAGTGAAAGTTTATTTTCGCATTGTTGGTGGAAAAAAAGATTAGGGCGTTTCGTCCGGGGTGCTACCTGGGACTCATCAGTAAGTTGTGGTAAGCATCCGTGCTTTATACGCCAAAGACCTGGCTTATATTGACGAGTTAACTTCGGGGAAGGAAAGGGGGTATGATGTTATGAAGGATTGTCTACTAGTGCTGCCAACTGTGAGTGGGTGGGTAAATGTTGAGTTGAGGACCCCGCCAGGGCCCAATTCTGGACTCTGAGAAACCAAGTTCTATCGGGAAGTACTTTGTGGATGTATGGTAGACTAGTCCATCGGCGCTTTTCTTCATCTCCTCCCGTTGTTCCTCCCTGGCGCTCTACATTCTGTGGGCGGACTGTCCTATCGAACTTGTGCTTGCTGTATCCATTCTAACCAAATGTTCTTTCCAAATGCTTCATTTTTCGTTCCAAATCCGCCGGCTCACAAATTCTTTTGGATCTCTCAGACAGATGCTTGATGATCTCCATTGTGAATTGAATTTGTTGGGTTGATAGAGTTGAATTTTGTCATATTTGCCGTCTTGGGCAAGTGGGGCCATTTTGGTTTTGAATAAATACAAATTTACAAAAAAAATCTTCTTTTTCAATTTTGTATAATTGTTTTTTTCTTGCCTTGAAATCAAGATAAGAACTCGTCAAGACAGGACAGTGTCAAGAGAAAGCTATATCTTATATCGAGTTTTATCTTGCCTCGCTCATGCGCATGTGAATTATTTGGTAACTCTAAAATTAGTTGGTACTGTAGCAAATCTTGTGTGATGCAGCAGCTTCTTTCAGTCTTTATAGAATAAGTTGCAACCATTGTTACGTCATGTTTGTTTTTAAACGAGACTTAAGATTAAAGACAAAATCAATATACAGGGTGTCCCAACTCTATTTAGACACTAAATATCTCCGCCCCTGTACATTTCAGAGAAACAAGTTTCAGATAATAAGTCCATGGTTTGGAAAGGTGCTTTCAATTACAATTTACTAATATATACAGGGTGAAGCAAAAACCTACTTTTTGACCCATACTTAATTTTTACTATACCTATACTTAATTACGTTCATTTATGGTTACATCTTCTAGTAGTACAGGCAACACTTTAGGCAGAAACATGAAATATCTCTCGGCATTCGCATTATTAACTGAAAGTTTTTGACAGAAAACTTTCAGAATGACGTTGCTATGGTTGTTGATAAATCAGGCGAGATTATAAAAATTACCCGTAATATTGAACATGCAATGATGTTTTTGTGATTTTCTCGAAAAGTATTGAAATTAGAATTTTTTTTTATACATTTTTGATTGAATATTTAACGAGGCATCCAAATCTCCAATAAAATACAGGGTATTCCATTGAAAAAAATTAAGTTTACGTCAAAAAGTACGTTTTTCCTTCACCCTGTGCATATTAGTAAATTGACATTGAAAGCACCTTTCCAAACCATAAACTTTTTATCTGAAACCTTTTTCTCTAAAATGTACGGGCGAAGGGGCGAAGATATTTAGTGTCTAAATAGAGTTGGGACACCCTGTATACATTGGCGACAATGATTATCCATAAGCTGTGATGACCTTGTGATAAACAGCCATATCGAAACGAAACAAAACAATGACATAGAAGACAAACTCATAATTAACAGAGCAAAAGAGACGATATGAATTCAAAAAACAATTTTGTAATGAGACAACTTGAACCGAATAAATCGCACATTGTCTCAATGGGTCATTAAAAAAAAGTTATCTAGTTGACTATGAATTGTGAAAATTATATGATGTATAAATAGGCCAAAATAGGCTAGAAATAACCCACAATGTTTAAAAATGTTAATTTTGATGTTTCTGGACAATTTCAGTTTCAAGACAAAATCAGGCAAAGTTGATTCGCTGTCGTTCCACCAATTTGCTGCCTTTGGCAAATCGGTAAATTGGTAAAATTAATTTTTGGGCCAAAATAAGTAAAATTTGACTCAAAATGCAAATTTGTTTTTTTTTCCAGAAATTTTGATGAGAACTAGGACCACAATCAGCTAACAATTATTATTCAAAGCATTTAAAAATGAAAACTAAAAGTTACCGAGAAAATTCAGATTAGAATAAGAGCTAATATCGGCTAAAAATTACAAAGCACCTAACTGCATATAGCAAGTTTTAAATTTCTGGAGAACTCCAGGTCCGAAAATTGTTTAAAAATGGCACGAAGCGTCTAAAAATGCCGATTTGGAGTCTCTGAAGAAATTCAGGTTAGAATTAGGATTGAAAATAATATAATCTCGTTTAAAAGTACCAGTTTGTATATTTTTGAAGAAACAAAATCTGTGAAACTTTAATCAAAGTGCGTAAAAATACAAATTTGAAGTGTTTGGAAACATTCAAGTTAGATTATGGCCAAAACCAATTAGAAATGACTCAAAGCCTCTAAAAACCCAAATTGAAAGTTTTCTGAAAAATCTGTGTCAGGATTAGAGTCAAAATCGCTTCAAAGCGTCTAAAAATTCAAATTTGAAATTTTTTTTCTCAGGTAAGATTATGGCCAAAATCAATAAAAAATTACTTAAAGTTGTGAAAGCTTTCAGGGCCGGTCAAAATACAATCTAAAGTGTCTTCCGCGCTTTGAAGCTGGGATCCAATGGAATTTGTTCCTGACATTATGTCTACAGCTGCGGTAGACATTATCAAAAAGGATGAAGCAATGGGCAAAGTTATCTCCCGTGATTCCCGACGTTGACTGAATCGATTGTGGTGAGCTCCGTGGTATTTATTCCCCCCCCCTCACCGTCGAGCTGCAGTGGGACTGGGGTGGGGGTAGTGGTGGCGCGGGGTATAATACAATAGAGTTTGGATCCTCCAATGACCGCAAAGATTCCCTATCGGCACCCGGAGTTTTCCAAGTTCCGTGCAGCTGTGGCTCGGTATACATTGGCAACACAAAACGCAGTGTCAACACAAGGATTAAGGAAGGGTGGGACAAACGCAAAAGTCAGCAGTAGCAGAGCACGCACTCTCTGAAGGTCACGACATGCTTTTCAACGAGATGGATATCTTATATTAATCGCAGCGTTTCTAAGAGGACATTGAGACACAACAATTTCAACAGGAAAGGAGGAAATTACGTTTCTGAATGCAAACTAGAAGCGACTTCTACGACATACTTCAAGTGCGCCGAAGCCCCGCGCCACCACTACCCCCACTCCAATCCCCCCACTGCAGCGCGACGCCGGGAATGAATACCACGGAGCACACTCGAATCAGTCAACGTAGAGAAGCACGAGAGATCACTTCGCTCATCGCCTTTGATAATGTCTGCCGCAGCTGTAGACTAAACAACATGAAGCAATTCTATCGTACCACGGCGGCTCCAAAGCACGGAAAACACTTTAAATTGTATTATTTAAAGTGTTTATGAATGCATGTTTGGAGTCGGAGACAAATTTTGGTGTTTTTGCAGAAATTCACTTTTTGGACAAAATTTACTCAAAAGTTTTTTTTTGTTAAAATTTTTTGTTAAAATATTTCTCAAAATAAAAACTTGGTGGTTTTCGAGAAATTGAGGTTAGGATTAGGGCCAAAAATCGCTGTAGAAACTAAAAGCGTGTAAGGGTGACTTTTACAACTATCAGTAAAACTAGATTGCATTGTTTGTAACATGCAATCTACGTCATTACTGGTGTTTTAACGTCAAACTGAAGTTTTACTGATAGTTGTAAAAGTCACCCTAAAAATAAAAATTTTAAGTTTTCAAAAAAATTCAGAGAGTAGTTAGAGTCAGAATTCGTTAAAAAATGACTTAAAGGGCTAAAAATTGCATATTTGAAATATTTTGAAAAATGCACCTTAGACCTAGAGCTCAAAATTGGTTATCCCACATCTTCTAAAAATGCAAATTGTGATTTTTTCAAAGGAACTCAATTTTAGGACAAAATAAGGCAAAACTGTTTAAAATTTTCTACTTTATAATTTTTCATAAATTACACTTTCAAACTAAATTGGCTCAAAACGCACCAAAATACACATTTTTATGGTATTTGTTGAGAAAGTCATGTTAGGTCAAGTTCAGGTTGACTAAGATTAAGACCCAAATCTCTTAAAAATGACTCCAAACGTAAAAAAAGTACCGAGTTTGGAAAAATTTTAGGATTATTGGAAAAAACGATTCTTTGCGTCGATCTTTAACATATGCAGAAAATGCATATTTATAACAAAAAAACAGGTTAAGGTTAAGGCCAAAATCGGTTAAAAGTGACTAAAGATGCTAAAAAGACAAATAGAAAGTTTATATTTATATTTGAAAATTTCAGGTTATAATTAAATATAAAGCATTAAAATTTAAGTAATTAAAGTTTTTAGAGAGATTGAGATAAGAATTAAGGCCAAAATCAGTTTACTATAACACAAAGAGTAAAAAAATAAAAGTAAGGATTAAAGACAAAATCAGTAAAAAACTACTTAAAGAGCCTAAAAATGCAGATTTTTGAAAAGAATGAAGACTAAAATCTGTTTAAAATCAATCAAGGCGATTAAAAAATAAAAAGATGTAGTTTGCGACAAAATTCAGGTAAGGATTGGGGCCAAAATTGGTTAAAAATGACTCAAAGCACCTAAAAATGCCAATTTGGAGTTCGCTGAAAAATACAAGTAGGGTTTAGGGCCAAAATCGTTTAAAAATGACTCAACATAACACAAGATGTCTTGATTTGGCTCATGTTATCTTGGCTTATCAAGGCAAGATAACATGTTTAAGTGTTGTGCTAACAACATCATTAAGATGTATACAGGGTGGTTCAGAAAGGTGCTGACAAACTTTAGGGGGTTATAGAGGACAAGTTATCCAAATTGGGCTTAAAAACCCTCTAAAATCTGCAAATGCACTTTTTTGAGATACAGGATGTCAAAGATATATTTATTTATGCGTTTTTTTTTTGGTTATATTTTCAGAACTAATTGCTGTAGACAGCTGAATTTTTGTACTCGTTTTACCATTAGTTGAACATTCTTCTGTGAGTGCACTTTTTCTTGTGTCAGTGGCGTAGATTTTAGGGTCGCTTGGAATTTTTTTGCTTCTAACGTCGACGCCACTAGAAAAATTGCAATTTGAAAGCACATCGCGAGAGGCCAACGTTTTCTACACAAAAAAGTTAGTCTTAGTCAAAAACGTCTATGTGAGCCGTTATTTTTTTGAATCAAATATTATTTTATGATGAATAACAGTAAAGATTATTTTCTATAATTTTTATTTATTATCACAAAGCATTTCTTAACAATCATGCTGTTAAAAATTTGTTTTTTACTTGCATGATTGTTATTGATTGAAAACGTCAATAACGATTTAATGTCAAAACTTTGACAACCTGTATCTCAAAAACGGTGCGTATAGAGGTTTATAAGCAAAAGTTGGATGAGTTGACGTTTTCACTAACCCTCTTAAGTTTGTTAGTATCTTTCTGAAACACCCTGTAGATAGCAAGATAAGCTGCGTAAAATTCAAAACGTCAACACGCCAGGGATGCCTTTCTTCGGGTGTTCTTTAAATGGATGTTCAGAGGATATGCATCAAAATATATCCTATAAGAGGCATATTTGCTGAATATGTACAAAAGGATATACGATAGGAGATATCCAAGGCATAAAAAGTCATAAAAAACATTTACTGATTATGCATATCCGAAGTCTGCTAGGTGGGAAGTATTATGTTTTATCATTGATTGTACTAGGAAAATGTCAATCTCAGACTTTTGTAAAGACAATTGTCGCATAATGGTAAAATAATTGGTAATAATGGTAAAGTGCTTTATGGTAAAGAATATTAAATAACTTGATTTTGGGAATAATGTATTTAAACTGTGGAATTACACCAACGTTTTTTCATTGCAAAAACTCTTGACAGTAAACTGACGTCTTAGTTAGTTACGTCACTTCTAAAAGTCTTTATCAGGTCACCAAGCTGACGTTCGACAAGTCAGTTTTACGTCAGTAAGCTGACGTTGCTGGTCTTTTAAGTTTAAAATTTTTTTAAACTTTTAAAAAGTTAGATCAGGCCTTGAAGTTAGGTCAGCTAAGGGCTAGCATCCCTAGTGCTCTGGCTAGGAAATAGATATAAATAATTTCGATATTTGATTGTATTGGAAATAAGAAGTAATAAAAAGAAAGACAGTGACAACTGTTTTGCAATAATTTGACGTAAGACGTCATGGCGTCACCGAGAAGTCACTTCCAGTGGATATCTCGGCCATTTTTAAGGTTTCCACTACTAAAAATGGGGGGGGGGGGGCAAAACTTTAAAACAGGAGGAGGTTACCAGATGTAATATTCTAGTTTGTTGGTTAGGACGTGCTTCATTTCCAGGTGTCTGTCATTCAGCATTAGGTTAACGTTACTCTTCACGTTCAAGAGTCAAGAATTGGACCATTGTATAGTCTTGGCCTATAGTATAGTAGAACTAATAGCCGAATTTAGAACAACAGAACACACACGCTCTGATTTTACCATTTAATGCCAGGATTGTACAGTATTTTTTCTGAGAATTCCGAGAGTATGTGTGGCACCTTAAGAGTTCAGAAAATTAGTAATGTATATTAATTCTGATATATTCGACATCACTGATTAATGAGTGAATATTTTAATTAATGTACTTATATGTCATATTAAATCATCCCTATTTTATGATGTGCTAGTAATGAATTACCCACTTACGCTATTGGAACGTTGCTTTGTAGGTTTTACTATTTTGCTGGCAAAATGGTTTGACTAATTGAGTAGATAATTGAAAACTGGAATACTTTTTGCGCTAAACTAAACCCCTCACATATTCTCCCATTGTGTGCCAAGCCAATATATTAAAAGTGGGTCAGCAACTCTATTTCGCTCAATCCATAACAGTTGATTGTCGAGGCTCCACAATGTACTGTCACTCTAATGGAATTAATATTATCTTTTCTTTCGAGCAAGAGGATGCAAACGCAAATTATTTAGAAACAGAAATATTCCGGATATATAGATACAGTGAATATATTATACAAATGTGAGAAATTGGCATAATATTATTAACGATACATAAATGCAAACCTACTCCTTTTGGAACCAGCTAAAAAGAAAATTAGCTTTGTGTTTGGATTTTAGAACAGCCTACACAATTTCTGAATATTTTTGACGTGTCAGAAAAAAACTAATAAATGGAAAATTTCCCCATCTGTCATGCCTCATTTACAAATTCTTATAATATATACAGTTCAAATTCATTGTTGTAATTAGCGTCCTTAAGTTGTAAGTTGTTGGTGAAGTTAGCAGGATTGGGACAAATAATGCACCTCTTCTTTTTTCGAAAATGGCCGACGTTTCGACTATTTATTTAGTCTTCATCAGAGCGAAAATTTGCGAATTTTGTACCTTATGCAGCGGACGTATAGAGTCCGCTATAGATACAGTGAATTTATTATACAAATGTGAGAAATTGGCATAACATTATTAACGATACATAAATGCAAACATACTCCTTTTGGAACCAGCTAAAAAGAAAATTAGCTTTGTGTTTGGATTTTAGAACAGCCTACACAATTTCCGAATATTTTTGAGGTGTCAGAAAAAAACGAATAAATGGAAAATTTCCCCATCTGTCATGCCTCATTTACAAATTCTTATAATATATACAGTTCAAATTCATTGTTGTAATTAGCGTCCTTAAGTTGTAAGTTGTTGGTGAAGTTAGCAGGATTGGGACAAATAATGCACCTCTTCTTTATTCGAAAATGGCCGACGTTTCGATTATTTATTTAGTCTTCATCAGAGCGAAAATTTGCGAATCTTGTACCTTATGCAGCGGACGTGTAGCTTGTCCAGCCTAAGATACCAGGGACACCGAACAATCGAATGGAGTTTGCTATTTTAACCATCTTGAATACATTTTTAACTGACTACCCTCTCTAAGTGAGAATAGCCCTGATGAAGACTAAATAAATAGTCGAAACGTCGGCCATTTTCGAATAAAGAAGAGGTGCATTATTTGTCCCAATCCTGCTAACTTCACCAACAATATATACAGTGTGATTTTTTTCGATGATTAGTAAATATCTCAGAAACTAGTAGAGTTGAGAAGTGGGACAAGTAGGGAAATAATTGCAGTTTTAGGAGATCAATTCAAAACCTTTTCCACATTTTTGACAAATTTCATAACTCACTAGATAATTGGCAAAAATTAGTCTTTAACGATTTGTTTAAACCAAAAGAGCTAAGTTATTAATGGTTATAGCAAGATGATGTAAATACAAAGTTGCAGATATTTTTACCTTGAACAAGCTTGTCTTGTCAGATTTTCTATGACAGCTGTGATTTTTAAATGACGATATAGAAACTGAGGGTGTCCGATATTTCCATTGCACTTCTTTTTCAAGGCAGTCAGTGCAGACGAATGACACAAAAGATTCTCAGCATCCTTAAGGGTTAATGTTACAACCTCAGCGGTTGTTACAGCCAGTATTCGCTGGTACCAAGACTATTGTAGGAAGTTCTGTGTTGTAGTGAAAAAACGATTCCAGTGATTTGGCTTATTTTGGGTACTAATTCGGCTTGTTCTTCGTCGAGATCTCAGTGTAAACCCTGTATAATCTCTTTCCGTCTCTCGCTGAAACTCGATGGCTTCATCGTCAGATTCTCAAAGCTATTGATAATTTTGGCAACATACGAGTCCACACACCACATATTTACTTCGAGGTCTTAGGTCACTGATCAAGACACATATCGGCAAATATACAGAATAAATGATACTTAGCTCATATTGATTGAAAGCCAACGCCCATATTGCCCATCTTGCAATGAGTCATAAACTAGTTTAGTGGCTGATGTTCGCTTGTTTTTATAGTATTGTATCTCCCTTAGGTAATCACGAAACCTCTCAGTCAAACTACTGCTACGCTAAAACTACGCTGCCAAACTACCACCGGGGTTGTTTTGTAGTACTGAAGTTGGTGTCTGAGGTTCTGGACTCCAGTACCAAATAGCTTAATTTTTTTAAGAGCTATACGTGGTTTGGCTGTAGATGCAAAGATGCCAATAAAATTAGACTTTGGACAACAGAAGCTTGTCGCTTGGTTGAGGCATCAGTTTTGTCTGGACATAATCAATTATAATTTTTAAATATTTAGTAAGTGAAAGTGAAAATAATGAAAAATAATAATGATGAAATGAAGACAGGAGTTCCATCTTATATTCATGTATTTTTCCTCTTCGCAATTGTCTCTTCAGAAAGCGGTTGGTCTGGACTAGGCGTGGTACACCTGAATTTGTAAAATGACCAAGGTAATAAACATAGGAGCAAAGAAAGTGACACTTGTTACGATTATGTCGAGGCTTGAAGTGCTGGAGTTGATTAAGACTCGCTGTAGGAGTTCAATGTCGACCCCAAATGAGTCAAAAACAATGAATAATTTATGAACATAGACCAGGACACGAATACAGTAGGACACCGAGCGAAATCGGTGTATAGGTGCTGGAACCTTGATGGCGTATTTAGCTCATCAAAAAAGAGCCGATAAATCAAGTTTTATTCCTGTCGCATACTTGATGACTAGTACTTGATGACGAACAGCTTTAAGTCATAGAACAAGCTCATTTAGCAATATGATGAGTGATGAGCTAGCATTCCGTAGGATATAGCTTAGAATTGAGTTTCTGGTAGTTAGTTGTCAACAGCATTCTACCGTCCTTCTTGGGCACCAATACCAGTGGGGAAGTTGTCACTGTTGTGTTAATGTAGATACCAAAATGGCCATGCGTGAAAGCTTCTACATCTTCACTGTGCTTTTCTCTAAAGTGGAATACATATATATGCCTCGAAGGTTGAAAACATGATTTGTCAGCATTATTTACTCTTCATTTGTGTTAGTTTTTAGGCCAGCTAACAAGTATAGTGGCGTTTCTTAAGACATTGACGTTTGTCGTAAGGGCATCTCTTTACTAGTTTTACCTCCCACATTTGTTTATTGGAAGTTGGAAAACGATAATATAATTATTACTCCGAATTCTTTCATTTTGAGTCAGATCACTTACAGGATTTCCTTAAATCTCTTCATGTAGGTTTTGGTTAAGTGAGAGTCTAGGGCATTCCTTACTAGAACAGAGAGTTACAAGCAACTGTACGTTTCTCATTTCTCTTCACTATTCTCTTAAATTCATTAACATTTTGTATATTTGCCATTATTTAACTATGATATCGTTATTAATAATTCCTTAACTGATGATGTTCACTCCGTTCGAGTATGCCGTACTTTTGACAATCATTGCCAACTGCGTAGTTCTAGCACTGGAGGAACATCTGCCTTGTGCCGATAAAACAGCATTAGCACAAAAATTAGTAAGTTTTGCATATCTTCACACTCATCAAGCTAAACAGAACTTATCTTTTTTTTTCAGGAGAAAACGGAAGTCTACTTCCTAGGAATATTTTGTGTAGAGGCTTCCTTAAAAATTCTAGCTTTAGGGTTTGTATTACATCGGGGTTCGTACCTTAGAAACATCTGGAACATCATGGATTTCTTCGTCGTATTGACGGGGTAAGTAAAGCATTTTAATTTTAGCGTTTGGTAGTAAACCTTCAGTAGCTCAACATTCTAAAGGTCAGACGACAATTAATTTCCCTCCTCGTCAAATTACCAAATTATTCCTTCAGTGATTTTTGTCCCACTGAGTTTGCCAACGGTCAATATTCGGGTGAAATATTCTTCTGTTCTTAGTTTTTTTTAAGTATATGTCTTTCCATAATATGGCACCTGACCAAAACACAAATCAATGCCAGGTCGATGACGGTCTTCGCGGAAGCAAACGTGGACGTCGATTTGCGTATGCTGCGTTCCTTTCGGGTATTACGGCCCTTGAAGTTGGTGTCGAGGATACCAAGTAAGAGCCGAAACGTCGGAAATTACTTTTGTTTTGTATAGCCAGATAGATGCAGTTCACAAAATTAGATGTTTTCCAAGAGATCATGATTGACGCTGTACTTAGGCATATTGGAGTCCAGAGATTAGACTATTTTTTATACTAGATTGAGTTTTTTGCGGTCCTTGGTTTGGTTTGCGAGGAGGTTAATGCAGATATTTAGAATCAAATTTAGATTAGTTGATTTTGCGTTGTTTCTTAGTGATTAGAATATTCGTAGTGATTTCTTAGTTTAATAATATTTTGATTTTATACATATGAAATTAATAGGCTTTCATGCCTGAAATTTACACATATCAGTCTTTAGGTCCACTTGATGTAGATTCGTAATATATATGTTGTGCCAGTTATACCAGATTGATCTTTATTAACCGATCCTAGTCGTGGTTATTAGCGAGTAAACCTACTGCGATGGACAAAGATGTGTCTCGCTCTAAATGCCAACATTGTAAATTTTATACTATATGAAAAGCATATCAGATATAAATTTTTCTTGACGCAGCAAGATTTTATAAATTAATTACTATGCAAAAACGCCGGGTAAGAGTATTTGATAAATTGTTTTTGAGGGAAAAACTGTTATACCTCAACTTTGAAAAGTTGTTTCTATTAAATTAACCTATTCCGGTTTCACCTTCTTAACAACTATCAAAGCTAAACTGTTTCACTCTTGGATTCTAGCCCAATTTTGCAGGCGAGGATGGCCAACTGAGAATAATCGGAAACGACTAGGCCTTATCTGACATGCTACATCTACTATCAGCTCATTTGACTCCAACTAAAATTATCCATAGTTTCTAACGTAAATAACAATTAGGAAGCATGTACAGGGATAGAGAAAACTAAGTAGTTCAAAAATAACATTTTAAACGACTATTCTAATTGAACTTTTCGATTTGTCCGCCTCCTCCTTTTAGTTCTGACTGTACCGCTCACTCACTTTCTTGAGGATACAGAAATTCGTTGTTAGTTGATCCTACTAATTGAACAATAGGTCCTACTAAATCACTCACACTTTTAACAACACTGTAATGTCTCTCCCATGCGTTTTGTAGCTTTGGATACTTGCTTTCTTCGATTTGGACTCTATCCCTCTTGAAACTCGATTTCTTGTCATAGTAATTTTTAATCCTATCATTATCGAGCGCCACTCTTCTCCTAACACTACTGTGGATGGCCTCAAGAAGTATAGACAACATAAAGGACATGGGTAATCCTTATCCAAACACTACCTTCGTAGGAACTTGTCCAGTAAACTTAAGTACCTCCACACTGATTCTTCAAAGTCCTATCAAAGCGCTCTTTCTATTTTGGACGTAAACGTGTTGTCCTGCTTTTCTCATGGATGCCCATGACTTCGCATTACTCAGAAAACTCCTCGGACTCTAAAGTGGCTCTGGGTCTTGGTCTGAATGCAGCTCAATAGGTAACTCCAAACCTCCATCCAAAAAATTCTACAAGGGCTTGGGTTATCAGTTAAGAATGGCATAAACCTCCGGTTACTTGGTGAAGTAAACTGTTGCAACAAGAACAATTTCACGACTCTTGTTGGAAAAGTAATGAATTCCCCTCCCGTTGAAAGAATTGCAACGACATCCACGGCAGTTCTTTCAAGGCGAGCACCAATTTTATCCTGCTTGATTGTACTTCTTGAGTTAGTCCTCACCATGCGCCGCTTGCATTACGTCAGTGATTATTGATCCTCGTAGCACCACCAGCACACGTCAGGGCTTTCAACTCAAACACTCTTTTAGTAAATTTTCTTCGAAGACCAAGAAATTCCTAATTGCCTTGAACCATCTGCGGATTTGTTGGAAACATCTTGCCATACAGGCTTCATTCCATTTCCAAGACTTCTTTCCGCCCAATTAGTCTTTTTGCACAATAATCAGTTCCTCTGCACAATAATATTTCGCCATCAGTATTTAGGAAGGGTATGAACACTGCGGATGCCATGTTCGGATTGCTGGAGGATTTGTATGTCGGCCTAAATGATGGAGAGTTGCCTTCGGTGGTTTCTTGTGACCTGACAAAAGCGTTTGATTGTGTTTGTCACAGGACCCAGGGGTGGTATGTTGGAGTGGATGAGCTCATATTTGTCGGATAGGACGCGGGTTGTTCGGTTTGGTGAAGGTGTATCGCCTAAGGGGAGACTTTCTGCGGGGGTGCCTCAGGGATCGGTACTTGGCCCCTTTAATGTTCCTCATATATGTGAACGACCTCCTCCTCAATGTTCAGTTCGGCAGGTGCGTTTCGTTTGGTGATAACACAGCATTCATTTGGAGTCACATGGATGTTTCAATGTTGGAGGGCTTGGTTAATGCAAATTTGGAGGTGGTGCGTGGCAAATGGCCTTACCCTTAATGTCTCCAAGACAAATATCTTAAACTTTAAGTGCACTGTGAATGCTTATATTGGGTCAACCCCAGTGGACTGCCTGAACTCTTGTCGGTACCTTGGCCTGGAAGTCGATCGAAGGCTCAAATTTGATGAACACATTGAAGGTCTCTGTCATGAAGTATCCTCAGCTTGCTATGCTGAACGGATTACTGCTCACGTGCTCTTTTGCAACGTGCGCAGTCATCCTAACAGGGTCTCCTTGACTTTCGGTGTCCAAAATTGTACTCCTGCAGGCGGAGAAACCATCTGGTGCCCCCCTGAAAATCCTCGAACTCGAAGGACCACTTCAATTAAGGTTGTTCTAAGCTCCTAAGCGTAAAGAGCCGGTATTGCCCGTAGAATTACTTGCTATAATGCTTGCAAGAGCAAATATGTCTCGTCTGGGGACACAATAGTTATTTTCAATTTTCTTACTTTACTGAAGTAAACGATAACTCGTTTCTGATCCTCTAGGTGTCTTTTAGAGTTTCAACCTAAAGTCATAAAGCTATTCGTTGTCCGTCCCTTGATGATGACCACGGTAGGGGGGCCAACCAAAGAACCTTCTCATCTGTTGCTGGTCTTTAGGTATTTGCCAACTCATTACTGCTTCAGTTTTCTTTAGAGCACCAGAGCACCATGTGTATCGTCAATACTTGGCAGAGGATAGATGTTTTTATTTAGTGTTTGAGTTTCTGCAGTCCATACCACACCAACTAGTGCCATTACAAGTACAACTGGAGATGACCATAAACTTATGCAAGGATCGATTGCTGATTGATTCTGTACTTCTCAAAGCATTTTATCTACCTCAATGTTTTTCTCCAGCGGTAGAGTAGTGTCCGAATTGTCTGATGTGGGGATGGTCTTCAATATTATTTTGTGTAAAACGAGACTTGTCCTACCCACCTCGATAATCACTTCTCTGTGTTTCGAAAAGTTGTTGAAACTGTCTTCTTCCACTATCAGGTTGGGTATAACATCTGGTTGTGCCATAGTCACAAATTTCTCGTTTTGGGTGTCAGGGTCAAGGCTTGAACTATTAGCATTTTTTGTTCAAATCCTTGTCTAAGGGTTTCAAGGGACAGACTTCTACAATGGTGTCTGCTTTGGCGGACAGTTTTACCTTTTTGTTTATCACAAATTGTCATTTGAGTAAACTGTTCTAATTTTGTCATTCTGTCATGAAAATATAATTAACACTCATTTTTTTTCCTTCAAATTGAATCCAAGAAAAACCTCACCCACACGCTTTGCCACAAATTTTGTGTTTGAAAATGTGTCATCATACTAGGAACTCTGCTTTATGAGTTTCTTCTAGAAGTAGTATTGGACCTCCAGTAGTGTCCAGAACCAACTTGTAAGAGTTGGTTCTGGATTCTAACTCTGAGCACCTTGTACTTATGTGGCTCTTTTCACACAATCTCAACATTCCATGTCTTCTTGTGTTGCCTTTTATCTTCAAGCGGTTCACCATTTAATTGCAGGTTTTTGTCTTTTATTGTCACGTATCATCAGAACTTCAATTTCCTTTTCTGGAGTGCCAATTTCACATTTCAAACCATGTTCTGGTCTTCTGGCTCGCCTTCAGATCTCTTTGCTGTGAATTTCGTTGGCATGATCCAGACTTGTATCTGAATACTTGTTTGTCTCAATGCAAATGCAGCTCAATATCCCTGATTCCAGCAACAAGAATTGCTGAGGTAGGTGTTCGCTAAAGTCTTTAGGAAGATTTGGACAAGCGAGGTAAATTGATGGATCATTTTCTGCTTCGAAACACTGTAACGTTCATTGGATAAGGAGCCTCTAAGTTTTTTTTATCTATCAACTAAGTTTGTAGTTTTTATAAATATACCTAGTTGTCAAAAAATCGCACTATCAAATCAATTTTCAGGCTTTCGAAGTTTTGTTGCTTTTCTTCAGAAAGCTTCTGCAATATAATTAAAGTATCGTCGCTACTCTAAGAGCAGTTCTGCATCCGACCAGTTATTTGAGGGTGCAGCTGCCTCAAATTTTTTGTCAAGTAAACTTTTCAAGAATATCCTTCATGAAATGTGGTCACCTGGTTGCACTATATGGTTGCAAATAAAGTGGCTGTTGTTACTGGTACATATACATACCGGCGGTTATTTGGTAACTGCTTCTTTCACTTCCCATTCTCAGGCTCTGTTCAGTTTTTATTATTTACAGTTCCACATCCTTTCTTTCTTCTTCCTTAGTCGTGTCAGCTGTTTTTTCAATCGCTTTCTCTCCTAAGTTGCTCTTTATTGTGGGTTCCACAAATAAATCTAGTTAGTCCTCTTTGGTTTTAAAGTATCAAGCAGTGGTTCTTAGTTCTTAAGAGCTTTCTCAAGTCAGAGTTTTCTGGTGGTTTTCAATTCTTTGAATTTGTAGTTCAGGTCACTTTTTCCTAAATCGGGCTGCTTTTCAGTTCATTGAACTTACCTTCGAAACCAGTTTTCACTGTTTTGACTGTTTTTTAATTCCTTTAATATTATAAATTTTATGAGTTAAGCTGTACAAAAAAAAATGTACCGTAGGTACCCTTTTTAGATTCAATTATAAATTCTCCATTCCCTTATCATAAACTACTTTAATGCAAAGAAAGTTTCATTGATCAAAAAAGTGTCTTTGTGTGACTTCTTCATGTGATATTCAGAAGTCATTTAACCTGTTTAACTTGATAATAATTCAGATATCTGGCCAGGTTTTTGTACAAACGTAATTACAGTAGCAGAACCCAAAATGGAAGGGTAATTATTTAGTTCATATGTTGTTGAGAGTGACATATCAATTTGAACTTCCTTTCAAATATGCAATAATATGTTAATAACTATTTTCAATTTTCTTAATATTCTGCTTTTTAATAACTAAAGTAAATAAAATTAAACAAAAGGAGAAGTAATATAAAATACTATAGTACGTTGTACCATTTATATCATTGTATGAGCCTGGCTGACAGTGTTTTATGAACCATTAAATATAAATATAAATAACAAGCTATTGGTATTTTTTTATTTATAAATAGTTACGAACTAGACATACGTAGAAACGCTAGAGGCTAGTTTTGTTTCTAGGTTTCTCACCCTGTTTCCTCAAGACTTAGAAACCGTCGACCTCCGCACCTTGCGAGCTATCAGAGTACTTAGACCTTTGAAGCTAGTCTCTGGCATCCCTAGTAAGTAGACTTGTAGTGAACTTGTTTGTATGTTATATTATTACTAGCTTATTAGTGTTAGAAATTTCGAACATTTTTTCGTTCTATTAGATATTCTATAGTACGCAAAACATTACACTAACCATCACAACTTCCACTATTTTTTTTTTTTGAAGACTTTTAAGTAGTTAAGCAAAGCGGATTCCATGACATTTTCAAGGTCATAGAAACACACATGGGCCTCATAGATAGTGTCAGACGAGGTTGCTAGAAGTTGACTTTGAAAATGGCGAGCTGTGACCTCGTAGACCCTAATGTGTTGCACTACTCTTCTAAAGCCTGCAAACGGAACATTATTTTTGTTGGACATTCTTTTTAATTCAATATTTCACTTGAAATATTTTCTGGTTGATCGCTCAGTTCCTTCTTCTCACCTAAGAAACTGCCTTTTCTCACTGTGTGCTCCATCTCCTAGCGCTTAAAGCGCTAGCTTTATTTCTGGTTTATCAGATTGTGAAGGCTTTCACGGCCGGTCATAATACTATCTAGTGTTTTCCGGGCTATAAAGCCGTGGTCCAATGGACGTTCAGTCATCGTCGGAAAGCAAGGGAGATGACTTCGCCCACTGCCTCATCGCCTTTGATAATGTCTGCCGCAGTAGTAGACGAGGCGTCGGGAAGCAATTCCATTGGACCACGGCTTTATAGCTCGGAAAACACTTTAGATAGGATAATTTCTGGTTTATCGCTCAGTTTTTTCCCATCCACCTAAAAAAAACATACCTAAACTAACTTTTTTTTTTTAAGTTAGTGGGAAAAGAATCGTGTGTGTAAATCACAGTAGTACACAATAGTGCAGTTTTTTATCGGATACCACCGTATGCTCCAACTGTATGTTCCAATTCCTACTGCCCCAAAGGAAAATAACGAACTGAACGATAAACCTAAAATATTTTCTACTTTATCGCTTAGTTTTCTCCTTTTTCTTCCACTCAACCAAAAGCTCGTTTTTTTAGGTGGATAGGCACAAAATTATTGTATATATCGTACATTATAGTTTGCTACCAAATATCACTGTATGTTCCAATAGTATTATCTAACGCCTCTTACATATGTATGTTCCAATTACTACCGTCCCAAGGGAGATGACTCACAAATGAAACTTAGTGATAAATCCAAAACATTTTCTCGCCTATCGCTCAGTTTCTCCCATTATTTCCCACTCACCTAAAGAACTCTTTTTTTTTGGGAAAAAATTCTCTTATACATCGTATAGTATTGCGCAGTTTTTTACCCGATCCTATTGTATGCTTCAGCAACCTCTTACAGTCCTAAGAGGCTGTAGCTTGGCAGTCTTCAATTTGTGTTGGTCCATATGAACTGTTATTGGGCCTGAAGATTTTGTTTCAAGTTCATTATGAATACACCGCTTGGAGGAGCACCTTTCAAATGAAGAATCTTATTCAGGCATTGTCTGGATTTAAATCTCCACATTCAACACAAGATCCTCTAGACTTCATTTGTGCACTTTTATGGCCTCATGAAGTTCACTTTTTATGGTCTCTTTGAGATTAAGTTCTATTATTGCTCTTTCCTAAACATCCAATACATTCCATTATGCTATATTTTGGCATGGTACCAGCCTTTTGCGTAGCTAACTAATTTCCTAAGTTTGAGATAGATGTTGCAGACAGATGGTCCTCAACCCGAGTGGTCCTCAACCCCAATTTTGGATTGCATCATCTTTCCGATTCCAAGAATCGCATCTCGCGTGCAATCCAGACAACTTGGAGAGAAGGGATGGTATTCCTGTATTTAAAAATTTTGTCCTTGCAGAGGCATCGCTAGTTTCTAAATCACTCAACTGAATGCAACGTAATTCTCCTAACAGTTGTCATTTGCTCATTATCTGTAGTGGTCATGATCATCTCCATGAAGAGCTTTTAAACTAATTCTGAACTTTGAAAAAGATTCGGTTTTAGGAGTTTTCGGCAAATTTAATTTTGTTTTTGCAGTACAAATTCGAACGCTCAGTGTCATTTTTGCCAAGAAACAATGGGGTAACAGCATTGTTTCCCCATAGTTGTGGTTTCTAGTAAAACTTCTACAAATTCACAAGCACGTTATTGGTAAGGCAGACTAATAAAGTTTTATTTCTTATCGCCGTTGGTCTCGTAAAACAAATAATTATCTCCATATCTCTACACATATCGGGGTTACTAGACTAAACCAGACAAGGACTTTGGATACCGGGTTACCTTGTACATCTGAAACGTAGATTCCTTAGGTAGTTTAGAGAAATTACTATTTTTCTAGCGCTAAATTTCCAATAAGGAAACTTCTTTCGTTGCATTCTGTCTTTTCCTTAGGTTTGCAAGTTGTGCTGAAGTCCATCATAAAGGCCATGGCCCCGTTGCTCCAAATAGGATTATTAGTTTTATTCGCCATTGTGATATTCGCCATTATAGGACTGGAATTCTACTCTGGAGCCTTACACAGAACCTGTTATAGTTTATACGATATAGGTAAGTACTTGGTAAGATTTGTACCCGGATTCTTTGGTAAATATTATATTTGAATCTGTAGAAGAAATTGTTAAAGAAAATGACGAAGAGGTGCCCTGTAACACCGACAATGAAACAGAGGCAAAATCGCAAGGTAGTAACTGGTGCAGGGACGGCAATAGCGTGTGCCTGGAAAGGTGGCAGGGTCCAAATAATGGCATTACTTCGTTCGATAACATTGGATTCGCAATGCTAACGGTGTTCCAATGTATTACTATGGAAGGCTGGACCTCAATATTATATTGGGTTAGAAGGAGTTACTGGTAGATTTCAATCATAATATAACTAATGCGAAATTTTCAGATGAATGACGCCGTTGGAAGTTACTACAACTGGATGTACTTCGTGCCCTTAATAGTTCTTGGTTCCTTTTTTATGTTAAATTTAGTCCTCGGTGTGCTCAGCGGGTAAGTGCTCTTATAAAACTACTGTAGCTATTTATTTTTCCATTCGGATCGATGTGGTGCCCTTAGGGAGTTTTCGAACGAAAGATTAAGAGTGGAACGAAGGGCTAACTTTTATAGAACGCGTTCGAAAAAACTCTTTAACGAAAGCTTTGGAAGATACTTGGCATGGATTACCGAAGCAGGTTATCTTTGACTTTTGTTAATCTTAGCTAACAGTAGGGAATCTGCCTACGATAGGTTAATAATAAACCAGCTAAATGTACTCTGCCTTATTGAACTATGTAGCCATTTAGATGTAGAAGGCTAAACTAGTAAATTAAATATTAACTATTGTTGACTGTTAAATGCTACTTATCATGTATTATGAGAGAGCCGTCGTGATATTAGAAGATGCCATGAAAAAGAATCGGGAGGATACAAAATAAAACTACTATTGCACAGAAATTGCCGATATTTGGATGACTATTTTACGTATTTTTCAAAGTTAAAAATTTAAAATACAATGCATAAAAATATTACAATAACAGCAATTTTGAAAAATTCAAATTTTTTTATTCAGTTCAATTCAAACTGTAGAAGTTTTAGTTATGCTGCCAACTTGCATCATTCAAAAACAATCAGGAGGGGTAATTTAGATAAACTGATCAAAATGTAGATAAACATGGTGGAACTCTGAAGAAACTTTTTCACCCGATTTCGACCATTCTGATTCGAAGAGGAGAGCAAGACAGAACATCAATGTTTTATTCTTTATAAATGCAACCTCTCTATACCTCAGTAATAAATATTCATATTACTCATGTAAGCCCTTGGTTTATAAAGGCTGCATTTTGCAAATTAGTACATTCTGCAAAGTTGCCACTGCAAAGATGTTGAGTAAAAACCTATTTGAATAATTTTAGAAAAAGTGGTATTCTACCATTCAATACGAACGTTAGGCAACTCGAAAGGCTGTACCTAGAAGATCTTAAACGTCGAGATGTCCAAAATCATAATTATATTACAGTACAACATGTAACAGCAGAGACAGCAAGTCATATCCTTCATGATGTAGAAGGCGCAGCCATTCCATTAAAAGGAAGTGAAAACACCAACAGTGGAATGAGGGCGACATATTGGTGAGATGAGAAATGCACATTGTTGATTACAGAAATTAAAGAGGGCATTGTTAATATGAGAAAGAGATTGAACATGGTTACTTTCTTCGAGAATAAGAGAATGGGGCAAAGGTGAAAAAAAGGTTAACAAAAGAGCAAATTTCAGAGCATACTGTGAATCCCTGAATATGGACGCCTCCGTGGATTTCCAATGAGGGTCTCACACAGCACATAATCTTTCTAGAAGGGCAAGACATCCTAGCCAGTAGGTGCAAACAAGGATATATCCATTTCTTAAAGCAGGAAAAAAAATATTTCAGTACAACATGTTACAGCAGAGACCTTCAAATCATATCCTTCGTGTACTAGTACAAGGCGCAAAAATTCCATTAAAAGGAAGTGAGAGCACCAACGGTGGAAAGAGGGCAACATCTTGGGGAGGTAAAAAATGCACATTGTTGATTAAAAAAATTAAACAGGGCATTGGGAATATGAGATAGGGAGTGAACATGGTTACTTTCCTCGAGAATAAGAGAGTGGGGCAAAGGTGAAGAAAAGGTTAACAAAAGAGCAAATTCAGAGCATACTGTGAAACCCTGAATTTGGACATCTCTGTGGGTTAAAAATTAGGGTCTCACACAAAACAACAAAACCTTTTTAGAAGGGCAACACATCCTAGCTAGTGCAAACAAGTATATATCCATTTCACTTTAGATTGTACGTATCTTATTGTCATAAAAAATGTATTCCTGCCTCTGCAATCGTGGAAGATATTATTGCATTTGCCCTCTTGGGCTGACGCAAAGGCAAAAAACATGAAATAGAGCAAAGAAATAATGGTTTGATCGGAACAAAATAAAATGCAAATATTAGGAGAATATAACGATCTTAGAAAAGACGTAATAAAAAGGTAAAAAAAATGTATTTCTTCACATGGAATCGTAGAATATATTATTGTATTAAGCAAATGCAAAAAATACGAAAAATAATAGTTTAATCAAAAATATTATTTACATAAAATAAAATATATTGTTATAGAATATATTCCAATACAACTAACCAAATAGCTACTTATTTCTTATAAAATATATTATTCTAAGTATTGCTAAGTATTATGTAGAAGTACGCTAATTTCTTATCACGTTGCTTTAGTGAGTTCGCCAAAGAACGAGAAAAAGTAGAAAATAGACAAGAATTTTTAAAACTCAGAAGAGCTGCACAGCTAGAAAGAGAACTAAACGGTTATGTGCAATGGATTTGCAAGGCCGGTAAGCTTTTTCAAACCTTTTCATTCGGAATTTTTCAAAATGCAATTTAATTGTATTAATGCAGAGGAGGTGATACTGGCGGAAGAGCGAACAACGGAGGAGGAAAAAATGCACATAATGGAGGCCAGAAGGAGAGCAGCGAAGAAGAAAAAGTTGAAAAAAATCGGCAAGAGCAAAAGCACCGACACGGAAGAGGAGCAGGAGGAAGAAGACGTAGCCGATGATGGTAAGAAGAGTACAATTATTTATTGATGTTATTATTAATATATCTTTCACACTATTATATTAAATAATATAGTTGCCAAGTTAATTTCCTCTCAGTCATTAGAATAGAATAATATAGCGTTTACTCACTTCTTTGGTGAGTTATTCTCAAATAGCAATATTGCATGTAGAAAACGTACCAATATTTAACAATAACTGCAGAATGTCGTGATAATTTTTCTTACATCTTTTGCCAAATCCGTAAACTAACTCATGACATTCTGCAAGTGATTTTTCCTGGTTACTGATTTACCTTTTTAATTCCCAGTGTTTCTTACAGAATCTAACAAAAAGCTAAAAGGTACGCAGCTGGATATAATGTAAAACAAACTTTAGATTCGTTGAAGTAACTTATTACATGATTTGCATTATTAAACTAATACGAGTATATGCCAAGTAGAATGCTTCACTTATGAGTCGAATGTTTCTTCATTAAAAAGAACTTTGATGACTGAAATTAAGAGAAGACTAATCCAAGGTTTTGGCTGGTACCCTGTATTATCACTATTATTTAGTAGCTCTTTTCTACTAACTGCATTGACAATAGACTCTAGAAATACTAACCAAACATAGCTTAGACACACTTTCCTAAATTTAGAATAGAAGCTCGTTGGATTAGCCTAGATGCTATAGTAAAATAGAAATGTTTAGACTTGAATTAGATATGTAGGTAGACCGATCTATACCTAGAGAACTCTCGCAGGCTAATGACGGGCAATCAAGTTCATCATGTATTTACTATCACATAAGGCAGTAGAATGTCATCCAATGTTGAAGTGTTAGTTTTGTTAGCAGGCTTCGGCAGGCCTGGATACATGAAGACCCGGGCCAGGGGCCAAGGCGCCTGTGCCCGGTTCTGGAGGGCCGAAAAGCGGTTCCGGTTCAGTATACGGCACATGGTCAAGACCCAGTGGTTCTACTGGACCGTCATCATGCTCGTTTTCTTTAATACTTTTTGCGTTGCTGTGGAGTACCATGGCCAGCCCAAGTGGTTAGATGATTTTTTATGTAAGAAAGCCGCCTTTCGTATATTTTAAATCTTTTAACAAACCTTGTGTTTTAGATTATGCTGAGTACGTCTTTCTTGGACTTTTTATGTCGGAAATGTTCATCAAGATGTACGCCCTTGGACCAAGAATTTACTTTGAATCGGCGTTCAATAGATTCGATTGCGTGGTCATCTCAGGGTCAATCTTCGAAGTGATATGGAGTGCGGTTAAAGGAGGATCCTTTGGGTTATCAGTACTTAGAGCCTTAAGGTTGCTGAGAATATTTAAGGTACGAAACCACATATTTAGATACAATTTTTGTATCCTCGTTCATTCATGTACCATGTTAATTATTCTTGTTTAGAATGTTGGCGCAACTGTTTTAGATAAAATTTCAAGTTCATTAAAAAAATAGCAAACAACAATTTTGAGAACTGCAATTAATATAATGACGTTTCAGGTTACAAAGTACTGGTCTTCGCTCCGCAACCTGGTAATATCGCTGCTCAACTCGATGAGATCCATCATCTCGTTGTTGTTCCTCCTCTTCTTGTTCATTCTCATCTTTGCTCTGCTGGGGATGCAACTTTTCGGGGGACAGTTCAACTTCGATGGAGGAACCCCCCAGGCCAACTTCAACACTTTTCCTATTGCTCTACTTACAGTATTTCAGGTAACTGGTGCCAACGCAAATCAAACATATCACCAGCCATTGCGCACTATCTAAATATATTCAGTAAGTGCTTTTGTATTTCGCGTGACCTTAAAATAAGTCTTTTTAGGCTTTTTCTGCACTCGCAAGCAGTATCGAGTTGTTCGTTCTCATCGATTATGAACCAATCGGATTAATTGGCCTGACATCGGCCATCGGTCATCAATCTAGTCATTTCCAGAAAGTCCCAAAGTACACAGTTTTAAACTGACAAATGGCGACTAACAGTAAACATGAAAATCTAATTCTTGATACTTGATACTGAGATCTATATTGATGAATAATATACAAGTTAGAGAATAACGAGTTAAAATTAAGAGAGGGTAGCCTTATTAAGAGAGAGTAAGTAAAATTAGAGAGGGCTAAAATTAGATTAGGGAGCCTAGTGGTTTTTTGGTGAAACAAAATGGTCCAGTCAAGCCAATGGTGAAGCAAACAGTTAAGAGATGTTGTACAGAGCAGGAGCAGGCGATATCCACCAGCTCATTTGATCTAATACTGCATGGCAGATGGCTCTCAGTTAGAGAAGCAGCCCATATTGCTCTGTACCTCGCAGGTTATCGGAACCAGAACGAAGTGTAAAGAGTAGGTGGTCACCAATTTGTCGATCAACCCATCTGCATACTAGTTTCGGGGTCTACCCCTCATCAGTACAGTTTTGGATAGTCGACAAATAGGAGACCGTGAGTTCGCGGCTTAAAGTCCAAAAAGCTACGGAAGAGCGGTGAGATGTTGTACAGCAGTTGTACAGCAGGAGTAGGCGACATTCCCTAGCGCATTAGATCTAATACTACCTGTATAACATCTCACCGCTCTTCCGTAGCTTTTTGGCGAAATCTTGTGAGTAGCCTTTGATGCCTTTTTCACAGTCCCCCGGTCCACCCATCCCTTGTCCACCAGGGGCCTCATTCCCTCCACAAGTCGACCCATCCTTCTAATGAAGGAGAGTATCCCGTCCCATTTCAGAGTCGGAAGGTTCCCTCGATGAAGAAAAGCTGCTTCAAGTGTCCTATGGCGCAGTTGCGCTCACCTATGGCACATTCCCAGAAAGTGGTAAGACGACACTTCCCCTGCCCCAAAATGGGTGCAGATTGAACTGTCAGCCATTCTTTGGAGGTGCATGTGCCTGTTTAGTCTGCAATGCCCAGTATAAATTCCTATAAGGTCTCCCAGGCTCCGCTGGCTTCTCCCAAGAAGCCTCAAGGCCTTGGATATATCCGGATTAGGGAAGATTTCCTTGGTCTGTCTACATATTCCTGACTCCAACCAGTTTGTCCTTGTACTCTCCCATGCCCACTCATTCACAGTGTGAGAGACGTACCTTTTACTTACTCGTAGACATGGCTCTGATCCAGTAAAGCATGTCTGGGAACCACGCTCTACAGTAGATCTAATCTTATCTAACCTCTACAAAACTCTCCACCTCTAATCAAACCCCACCTTGTTCATCACAAAATTGCAGCGTTTTGGTCCGGCATGTTAATAAACTTCTCAATATCCCTATGCTTGCTAAGAAGATGTTACTACAGTCGAAGGGAAGCAAATAAAAAAATAAATATGTGATATCTATCCACAAATTTGACGACGACGTGTCAAAATAAGGATAGTGAATGAAAATGGAGCACGTGAATCCAGAATTGGGAGTAAATCAACTACAAGACATAAAGAGCCTGGTTTTCATTTTCCAGAATTTCTTCATTAACCGTAGCTGTAACCGATTTCCGAACGAACGAGGTCGAACAAGGAAAATTTCCAAATTCACAGTTAAAAATTAGAACAAATGAGAAATGATTGCTTAGCTGTCAGATAAGTTGTGTGACGACAGTGAAGAATCTACGTACAGTGAGATATTTTTAGCTATGCGAAACGATGATTGGTCGTGAAACTTTGAACATGAAACACACTTCGTACAGCTATTGTGGGATATCATTCTGGATCCTGTGGGAACATCTCGATTTGCAATACCGATTGTATCAAGTGAGGCGGTAAAAGACGAATATGTGGGGATAAGACGAAATGTTATGGGAATATGTGTGGATAAGACGAATTGTCGCATTTCCAGAATTGAGGAGTTGGTAAAACTTTGCCGGGTTCAGCTTCTCTTTAAATTAGATTTAAGTACAGCAATCGAAATTCATATAGTTTTTGTCATAAATTTAAGGATGCCTTTTGGCATAACATAGGAAACCAAAGGTATAAAAGGAGTACTGGCATGCTCTGATGACCAATGGTTGACTGGGGAAAGGATAAACTCGCATCTGGAAGCACTGAATGCCCTTTTGGCCAGACACCAAAGTGAAATTTTGACGGTAAGAATGCACTAAGCTGAGTACCTACTTGGGACAGAGTCAACAAGGAAGAGTTAGAAAAAGTCTAAAACAAATTTAAATGCTATCATTAATGCACCTGCACCAAAGACAATAACGCACACCTTTAGACAGAAACATTGCAACACTAAATAAGAAATCGGAAGCAATAATCTTTGGCCTCAAGCGTTTTGAACAACATTTACTGGGTCTTTAACAATTTTAACCAGAAAAGTGTTCAAAACTGTCCGTGGCACCGTATTATACTCAAAATTCGCACTAATCACAGATCAGAGTTACGAAAATCTGGAAAACATAAGGAAAAACCAATGAGAACAGAGACAGATTACAATGATGATCAGTTCGCTGTCTTTTTGTTTAAACTAACATGTGCCAGATCGCAACAAATTACAAAAGAATTGGAAAGCTAAACATGCAATAATTGAAATTTTGCAACGACGACCTTTAAATGGTGAGTTGACAATGTAAAAGTGGCGGAAGAAAATGAAAGAGGAAGAGTGCTGAAATGGATCCTTAATTTTCTCCAAGACCATTTGGCCGAGCTCAGCGGCCGAATGATCATTCTGAACAAGAAGAGATGAAATCTTGGTTCAAAATGGTTGCTCAATGTGGGGCCCTAGGTTTATATTACCAAAAATTTTACAGAAAGAATTACCTAAAGGAATTCATGGTAAAGGACGTCTAGCAATGTTAAATATTGATTTATTAGCTCGATCATACGTATGTTGGGAAGGGATCGAAGGATGTGATGTCGGCCTCCGAATGAAGGATAACCCAACTGAAATGGGATCAACATGACCACCAGCTCTTGATGTTATATAGCTGGAGTGAAGAGTGGAATTTTCCGTTGGGATTGGAGGTAAGGCCCTGAATTTGCAACAAACAATTTGTCCTGCGGATAGTAATGTGTTTGAATAATCGAATACCTTTTGTAGGATAGGAAATGGAAACTTTCAAAAAATACACATAGCAACTATTTCCAAACAAATAACACATGAGACACACCAAAACAAGAAAACACAAACTAATGCCAACCAAAATGTAAAATAAAATGGTAAAGACTTAGAAAAAGGAGATACATTTAACGAATGTGAGAAGATGCTGATGTACTGATAAGGCACACATAGAATATGATAACGAGAGCTGATAGCTCACTATATGTATGCATCACAGTTTCTGTAGACAGAGTTACACAACAAAGCATTTAGAGGGGTCATTACACAATAACAAAGCATTTAGAGAGGTTTATGGTTTTTACTGGAACCAAACGCCACACTCTGGGTTCTAGAAAAGTGGTGTTAGTGATTATGTTACGAACGACATCAGCGAATGCCGCCAAAAATGTCAATAGAAGACTCATCAGGGGGGTGGGAAGTGCACCTGGAACTACTCGTTGGCTTCCTGTTCTGCAAGAATCTGCTAGTCTCTCATCTTAACTTCGAGGATTGTGCATTTATTTCTATCCATTAACTTCCCAATAAATGCCAACCTTCTCTTATAGATATTACATGGACCAAAGATTAAAAGTGTTTGACTGATTAATATTGGATTGACACAGTACGAAATTAGATGGACTGATAACTATGAACTTTGATCCGTTCAAATCCAATCCGGATTCAAAATAAACAAAAACTTGATGAAAGCAAAGCTCTGGATGGTCATCAGAGAGAGACAGACAAATGGTTCACACCGACATGTCCGAGATGACCTCTACTAGGGCTTTCCAGGGTGTTTTTGATCTAGTTTTCGTTTACTTTGAGTCCAGCTTGAGCTTGAATTGACTAGTAGTTAAACAAAGCCGATTTTAGGACAATCCAAGAATTTTTTTCCACCTTAGCCATGACAAGCGCTTGGTTGTGACCTCGAAAATTGCAACGACGGGTTCACACTAGTCAATGACCTTGAACGCTGGTGACATGCGTAACCTTGAGCTCGCGGCTTGACCTTGAAAGGTCATGACGAGCGCTTGGGGGTGACCTCGAGAATCGCAACAAGCGACCGTGACGGGTCGCCAGTGATACAGATGCAGCCAATAAGGAATATGCATATCGTGAAATGGATATGATTGTGAAAGAACTTAATAGGGTATATAAGACGTTAAATGCTATTTTGGTCGGCATTAACCAACGTCTCTTGTCGGTGGAGAAAAGCTGAAAGTAGTAGATAATAGATCGAATGAGATCGCTAAAGAATGAATCATTCTAAAGAAAAAATTCAGTTAGTGAGAGAGTTACATCGACCTGTGCGAATAAACTTTCTCCGACGACGTACTTTTCTTAAAGAATAGTCTTATTCTTTAGACGATTTACGGTAGGCAAATCTTGGACAGTTACATCAATTTGCAGGATCTAATGGAAATAATAAGTACGACCATTGAAGAAAAAACGGTGGAGGAGGTAACAAAAGCGTTTGCAGATATTCTTGAAAGTTCGTCTAGTAATTTCGCTAAAAATTTGCAAACTGACCTGGGAAAGGAATGCTACAACGTTCATTTTAAAAAATTAGTGGTAACGCATAACATCAATCACTACAGTACGTTTAGCTCTAAAAAAGCAGCAATTTTCGAACGAGTAATTCGCACCCTAAAAGAACGCCTCTTTAGAACGTTTAGTCTAAAGGGAAACAACAAGGGGATCAATGTCTTGCCCGAGATAGTGGACGAGTATAACAACACCAAACATAGGATTATTGGAATGAAACCTAAAGATGTGAATGCAAACAATGAGGAACATGTAATGAAAACCTATAGTAACATAAAAGTTTTCCAAGGTCAACGATTTAATATAGGAGATATTGTTCTTATTAGTATGGCAAAACATATTTTTGAGAAGGCATACACAGCCAACTGGACCACAGAGCTGTTTAAAATAGTTAAAGTTCAAATTACCAACCCACCCACGTATTTGCTGGAAGACGTGACAGGAAGACGGTGATAAGAAGCGGCAATAAGAAGGGCGGATTTTATGCTGAAGAGTTACAGAAAACTGTGAATCCTGACGTCTACTTAGTCGAGGAGGTATTGCGCAGAAAAGGGAAAAAAGTGCTGCTGCATTGGATGGGGCTAGATAAAAGCCATGACTTCTGAATTGATTCCTCAAACGTTCTGTGACCTGACCATGTTACTAAATACATAGATAGCCAATAAACATTGGCTAGCTATTTTCCAGCAGTTCTGAATGGACTGTTAATTGTGGACTAAAATTCGAACAATATTTTAAGCGAAACAGCTAAAAATTTCGATCACTAATATACTTCGCAGAAAACAAATTTTTTAAATTCTCAGAACACTCTATATATGTATATTTTTCCACTTTCTACTTGGTGCAGGGATAATTACATCACTGTTTATACTATCATAATTTAAGTACCATTTACAGAATCTATTTCAGCCTCATGTTCATCGCATCTATGTTACGGTGAATGGAATCACATAAATAAAACAATTTCTTAGTTCATAAGTAATTTTAAGTAGATGGAGGTGGTAAAAGGCTCTCACACATCATTAGAAACATGATATCACTTTTATCTTTTTAACTGTCTTCCTTGTTAGTTTCCAAAGTGAGCACTGCTTCAACATATTTATGTTAGTAGAATTTTATTTGTGGTGCGATTGGCTGGTGATTAGACAAACATATAAAAGCCAAATACATCCTACTTACCTAAACTTTTTCGCAGATACTGACCGGTGAAGATTGGAACGAGGTGATGTACCACGGCATCAACGCCCTCGGAGGTCCAAATAGTGGAGGAATGGTCTATTCCCTTTATTTTATAATTCTCATGTTGTTCGGTAACTACACTTTGCTGAACGTGTTCTTGGCCATCGCCGTTGACAACTTGGCAAACGCGCAAGAACTCACCGCCGCCGAGGAAGAACAAGCCGAGGAAAACAAGGAGAAACAAGCACTAGAACTAGAGAAGGAGATGGAAGCTCTTCAAATGGAGGGTAGCAATCCTCGTGTGGAGGTGTGTCCTCCGAGTCCCACGGCCACTCGAAGAAAAAAGAAAGAGGAGAAACCAGTGGATGACGAAGAGGAAATTGTCGGGCCAAAACCAATGCTGCCATATTCTAGCATGTTTATTTTATCTTCTACAAATCCGTAAGATTATTTTCGATATCAAAATGCATAAGTCATAATCCATGTTTTATTTTTTTTTCCAGCATACGTCGAGCCGCTCATTGGGTAGTCAATCTGCGCTACTTCGATTTTTTTATAATGGTGGTGATCTGCATGAGCTCAGCAGCTCTAGCCGCAGAGGATCCAGTTGAAGAGCACTCTTTTAGGAACAATATCCTAGACAAGTTTGATTACGCCTTCACAGGAGTATTTGCTGTGGAAATGTTCCTCAAGGTAATCGACTTGGGGGTCCTTCTCCACCCTGGTTCATACCTTAGAGAATTTTGGAATGTAATGGATGCAGTCGTAGTAGTTTGTGCATTGGTCTCCATGGGATTCGACTTCATGTAAGTAGGGTTCAACGTCTGAAAGGAAAAATAAAATCAATTTGGCCTTTTAGGGGCGGGGGTGGAGCGGCAGGTGCCAACCTTTCTACGATCAAGTCGCTCCGGGTGTTGCGCGTACTTAGGCCTTTAAAAACCATTAAACGAGTGCCGAAATTGAAGGCGGTCTTTGACTGCCTGGTAAACTCGTTAAAAAATGTGATAAACATTCTCATTGTGTACATATTGTTCCAATTTATATTCGCCGTAATCGCGGTGCAACTATTCAACGGAAAGTTTTTTTTCTGCACGGATGGTAGCAAGATTACCGAGTCGGCTTGCCAGTGAGTGAAAGAACTTTACACGCCTTTTGCTGCAAGTCATGATATTTCTCGTTTAGGGGTCAGTACTTCGTATACGAAGAAAACAGTGATGTGCCGCGAGTGGAAGAACGAAAGTGGCAGCAGCGAAAATTTCATTA
This sequence comes from Taphrorychus bicolor, assembly GCA_951812265.1. NCBI lineage: Eukaryota > Metazoa > Arthropoda > Insecta > Coleoptera > Curculionidae > Taphrorychus > Taphrorychus bicolor. Next base: position 13,578,531 of record OX638299.1, on the reverse strand, counting down.
CGATGACGTGGCTATGGCCATGTTGACGCTTTTTGCTGTACAAACAGGAGAAGGATGGCCTATGTAGGTGTCTCGTTTTTTTTTTCATTAACACATCTACAAATGTTAATTGTTATTTTAGCGTACTACAGAACTCAATGGCAGCCACGTACAGTGACCAGGGACCCATCCAGAATTTTAGAATAGAAATGTCCATTTTCTACATCGTTTACTTCGTAGTCTTTCCTTTCTTCTTCGTAAACATCTTCGTCGCTTTGATTATTATTACATTTCAGGAACAGGGTGAGGCAGAATTACAGAGCGGCGAGATTGATAAAAATCAGGTATAAAACAGTAGTTGGCATTAACTTTGAGGACGCATAATAACTTGGCCTTTTATAGAAATCATGCATAGACTTCTGTATTCAAGCTAGACCTTTGGAAAGGTACATGCCAAGCAAGAGGAGCAGCCTCAAATACAAAATATGGCGGATAGTGGTGTCCACTCCTTTTGAGTATTTCATAATGATGCTTATTGTTTTCAATACTTTGTTACTCATGATGAAGGTAAGCTTTCAGTTTATTTCATTACGACACTAAGGTGAAGTTAGAAGATAGGTTAGTTAGGTGTTCATTAAAAAGTCGGCAGCTTATTAATTGATAGGTTGTAATGGTTTGCTAGATATATGCAAGCCGTATGCAATATACCTACATTCGTAATAGACAGATTGATATGATCATGGTTTAAAATGAGACGTTGTCTACCTGTAAATATTTAGCAAACCACCACATTTCTCGGAGAAATCATAAACACAAGAACACTGCTGAGAATGCATCTGTATCAATGGCGAATGTGCACATCATTGGTCTTGCAACAATGAGCGTTGACTTTCTGTTCAAATGTAATACATGTGATTTCCATTTATGGTTGGGATTCACTACGGTTCCCACTTGATCATTAGGGTTCACATTTCACTTTACACTTACACGCCAAACATCACCCGACATGCGTACCTGTAGTAGTAAATATTTACAGAGTTAAGTGCTTTCTGCCCCTACAAAAGCGAAGAAAACTTGAATGGGGTTTTTAATGGTTCTAAAAGTTATTTATACATTCAATATTGTCTTTCCATATTGGATTCATACCTCGAAGGCTAATTTTAGTGTAGGTACAGGGTATTCCGAAAGTAAGGATGCATGTATAGCAACAGCAGATTCGTGATATAGTCGCATGGGTTCTTAACTGGCGGGTCCGACGGTTCATTAACGACAAACTTTGAAATTTTTGTTTCTTTTCATGGCATTTATTTGTACCGACCAAAAACAAGCCGTATAATGAAAAAGACAGATATATACAATTTTAGACAAGAAAAAATAGGATACAGTTATATTTGTCCATGGCTTAAGGTGGTCACCAAACTGTGTATTTTTTCCCGTCATTTTCATTTATAAATGTCACTCTGACAGTCTACTTAGGCAAAATTAATAATTCTAAGCAATTTTCGGGTTTTTGCATTTTTAATCCATGCAAATAGTGTTAAATTTATTATACTATTTCGGAAATGAAAGAAAAAGTGGAAATGATGGTTTTCCCAGTTTACCGCAATAGAATTGATATGGACTGGAGCAAAAGGGTATATATGATGACCACAACCATAAATATTATGATGAGCTTAAATCGGAGCATGTATAGCAAAGGTTTGGTAAGATGCATTGCAATACACTACTGCAAAAGTAGGTACTGCAAAAATTCCTGATAACTTATAACACACCGAAAAATTAATAAAGGATTGGTGGGAAAGAGAAAAAGTGCCAAATTGTGAACTAGCGCCAATTATTCATTTCTACAGCCTACAAAGAACATTTCTACCGAAGATGACTTCAGAATCTAAAAATTAATATTAGCTAAAGACTTTAGTCAATACATATACCTAAACCATTTATTATATCTCAATATAACCAACCTATCTAGAAGTATTAAACAGTTGCTTTATTGTTATTATGATGCTTTGTTCTTCGTTGGGAATTCATAGCTTGATGTTTAGTTGGCAGTTTATATTGATTAGATGTGGTATTATTTAATTGCAAATATGTTTTATGAGATGTAAAAGTTCTTATTGTGTGTTCAAGGGGGTCGCATAAAGTTTTTCTTTTAGAAAACCCCTCACAAAATGTGTTGAAAAAGTGCATTGAATCTAATAGTTTCCATTTTTTTTTCAACTGTTTTGTTAACCTTTTTATTTATTTTTTAGTTTAGTTTTAGTGTGGCATAGATGGGTAATTTAAACGCAAACAAATAGGCTCTTGAAAACGAAACAAATCATATTTGCCTTCACTTTCGTTATTGTCGGAGGAGAGGGATATCTTAAACCGGTACATACTTTACATTACAGTCAATAAACCATAATCAATTGTTTGCTCTCAAGCAACAAAATAAACAAAATTAGCGAACAAAATGGCGGATGCAATTCCTCCCAAGTACCTTATCTCAGTCTTTTGTTTTAGTAATTATTAACACGTATAGTTAGGAAATTTAAACATAAATAAATAGGAACTTAAAAAGAAACAAAAATCACTTTTACTTTCATCGATGGGTTTCTGGGTGGAGAGGAAAATATAAAGCCAGTACTTTACATTACAGTTAATAAAACAGTCATCAATATAACAGGCATTAACAAGAGTTAATAGTTTGATACCACATGACAGTTAATATCTGATATATTTTTAAGTGTGAAGTAAAAGGAAATTCTAGAATTAATATGGTACTCTACGAATATGGTATACGAGGAGTTAATCCAAATAACGACTTATTTATTTACTTATTTATTTACTATTATAATATTATTATTTACGTATTATAACTACGACAAGCTAACCTCGAATTGTTTACATCTGGAAACATTTTGGTAGTCACTGATTTGATTCATATGATTAGTGGAGTTTGGACCCGCCAGTTAAGAACCGATGCGACTATATTAAAACATTACAATCAACCAAAAGTTGATAAATAAAATACAGGGCGACAAAATTTAAAGTATATTTTTCACTTACTGTAGGCATCTGGAATCGAAATACTTGGATGTCAGTATCCGCTGTTGTTCTACGTACCGTTAGTCAGTTTAATGACTCTATACTTAGCAAAAAAAGAAATTTTCAGTATTTGTAAAAAATGCTTCCTAGCACTAAATCTAAAAGAAATGCAAACTTTAGGAATTTTAAGGGCATTAAGGAATTTACTTGATTTAAGAACCTCAATAACAGTACCTTCTTGTAACAAGGGACTAGCCAGGGTGGTATCTATTACAGTCCTCTCCCTCTAATTGTGAAGACGGAAATGTCGAGAAAACAGTAACAAGGATAATGTGAGGTCTTATATTACAGGCCTCTTTTCTAGATGATACCGTGGTACACATGAGTTTCCATATTAGTACACTTCGCTTTCGTTAATGCAATGTTTTTCAATTGTACATGCGCCTTAGATATGGATTGAATTCATAAAGGAAAGTAACGAACTCGGACCCCTAGACATTCATTGATTATTCACCACTTCATCGGGTCTTTCGACTAATTTACAATGTTTTTTGGTTTATTGCCATGAAACTCTGACACTGAACACTTCAATTTTATCAGGTTCCAGTGAAATAATACAATTCAAAACCTACATAAATTGACTGTTGCGACCTACTGAGCTTTTTCAGTGTCTCGATTAGAGTATTTGTGTAAAACATTTCTAAATACCCCCACGAAGTACAATTAGCATATTCATTGCTGGTCAGGTCTTCGAAAGAAACTATTTTCTTGGTCTATCTACATATTCCTGCATTCCATATTCCTCCATGCGCACTCTCCCATGCGCACTCATTTAGAGTGTGAGAGACGTACCTTTTACTTACTCCTAGACATAGCTCTAGTCCAGTAAAGCATGTCTGGGAACCCCGCTTGGCCCACTCGTCGGCACGCTAGTTCCCCTCGATGCCCCTGTGTCCAGGAACCCATCCCAGAGCTACTCTTTTTGTTTCTGCCAGTGGCTTTAGAGCATCCCTGCAGTCCTGAATGAGCTTTGAACTCGTTCCGTTCCTGTAGCTGGCTCGCAAAGCCGCTTGACTGTCGGAGTAGATGTAGATGTCTTGCTCTGCTCCCTGTTGTTCGAGTGGCCACCTCGAGTATTGCAAATACCTCCTCCTGGAAAACCATCGTGTGGCTTCCCAAGGGGAAGCCCTCGCCTTCTACATGGCCTGCTTTGTATATTCCGGCTCCTGACGACTATGCATTAGCCATTCTTGATCCGTCTGTATACCATACCTGAGTATTCTCGGAAGGTTGCTGAAGCAACTCTTCCTTGAATTCGTCCCTTGTTGAGAAGTTTATCCCAAATGGCTGTTTCAGTCTCAGCAGATCGCGTTGCCGCCCCTCCTGCAACAGCACAATTTGGACGTCCCGGTGCGGTCACAGCTGAATAAGGCTGGCGATCTGCGTGTGACACCTTCCCATAGCTGTGTCCTTCCACTAGCCGCAGCAATCCATCTTCCTGCAGGACGCCATCACCTCCCTCTTAACCTAGATTGGAAGCTCCGGCAGACCCAGTAAGGCATTGAGTGCTACTCCCTGAATGCACCCATTATGGCTAGGCAGACCGTCTCTCTGCGGTCTGGCCAACCTTAGCTCATAGCATGCCCTGTCTACCGCTGGCCATTAGACCACGGTGGTCTATGGTCATCGGTCTGATTACCACAGGGTAGAGCCAGTGCAGGACGGGTGGCTTTAGACCCCACTTCCTGTCCACTGCCCTGCGTAGTTGCCATGTCAGTGCTGTTGCCTTATTGCATGTCTTTTCCACGTGACTTTTGCAGGTCAGCCCTCTGTCGATGGTCAACCACAGGTACTTAGCCCCAGGCTTTAGTAACAGCACTTTACCGTACAGCGTGGGTGAGCGGAATCCTGTAGTTTTCCTTCTTTTAGTGTAGAGCACAAGTTCTCTTGCCAGGTTTGACTAACAGTCCCGTCTCGGTACACCATTGTTCTATTATTCTACATGCCCTTTGCATTCGATCACAAACCCTGCCCAAGAACTTTCCTGGTATAATGACCAGTCCGTCGTACGCTTTCGCACTGAACCCCTCAGCTTGTAGCCTCTCCAAAAGACCATCCATTAAGAAACACTTTTCCCTCCGGTGATCTTCCAGAGGAGCCATAACCTTACAGTTGCAGAGTGCCGGAACTGTATTGGGGTTCTCCGGACCCTAAGGGCCTCGCAGATATTGTTTGTTCTGGTTTTGTCGAATGCTGACTCAATGTCGAAAAAGAGTGCCAACAGGACTTCCTTATTTGAGTATGCCTTCCCTATTTTGCGCCCTACAGAGTGGACTAATGTGAATTCGCTGGATGGAGATAAAATAACAACTTCAGTCGGTTATCAAGTCGCCAAAGTTTCGACCGAATATTTTGGTCTTTATTAAAGGATACCAATGAAGAGATTCTAGATTCTAGATTATGTCAATGCTAGAAAGGTGCTTCGTACAATACTTAGGCACACTTCTGCTTTGGAAGACATTATGCACTGCAGAAAGGGATTCTACTCTGGAGAAAAAGATTGTGCTCTGAAATTCAAGATTCCTTGTACCTCCTATCTAGATTATTTCAAAATGTCCAAAATTAATCTTCTTGACAGTTCTGATTCGGGAGAACTAGACAAAGGCAAACAAGGAATACCCAGGAAAAAGTCTCATAATTAAAGTTGAATTTTGTTTCAAGAACCATTTGGGAGAATAAGTCAGCTTGAAAATATCAGGAATACTATATCAGGACATGTTTCAAAAAGGCACTTGAACGATGGGGTCTCGATCTTCTTCACAAACTCTAACCTGATGCTATCCTGCTCCTGAATCCTGAGTCTATATACGCATGTTTTCCTAGTGCAACTAAAGTAGATTACCAATTGTGTGATTGTGTGATATCAATCATCTTAATCATAATGTGATTAAGGATTCGATAGTCCACACTTACCCCAATCTACTTTCACTCTTTTTGGCCACCAATACCACATGTGCTGAAAGTTTGTTAATTTCAATTTTGAGCTGTTCGGTCTTGCAGCAGTTGTCCTACTGGTGAATGTTTATAAGAGATTGTATATTTGATTTGACGGGTTGGGACGATGGTGGAAATCATTAAATTCTCTCTTTGCCGCATTTTAAGCATAAACTTTCTCAGGGCTTGAGAATGAGTTGTTATTGGGGATCTTGGACCTGAGGAAGTTTGTGGTCGTCTTGCGATACATTTAATTTAATTCTTTAGGTCTTAAAGCATTTTTTTCATTTGTTGGGAATGTCTTTATCAGCTGACTGTTAGGGCCAAAAAAATATGGGACTCCCTGTACTTACATAGAATTTTTATATAAATGTTCCAAAGCTGTGTGGCAACAGTTTCTCTAGAGTAAAAGCATTGAACAAGTTAATTTTGTCTGCTTCTCATTTTTAAATGTCTACAACTTTTACATATTACTTAACAATGATAGGTGCCTTGAGAAACCTGTCAAAAAGTGTTTTGTAGATGATCATTTACTGGTGCTCGAAATAAATAATTCCAATTATCTATTAAACAGAAAAAGATAACCTTTCTATGTCGAACTATTCAAGATTTTTTAATCGATATACTGGATGTTGGTGACTACCTCTTCACAAGGAATACAAATTAACCTCGTTACATACCTATTTTTTTTACCATATATTTTTTTCCATAACTTTTGATCTAAAACCAAAAGGTTACATATAAGGTTCAATAGGTCTCCCATTCGCTCTAGATGTCATTTGTGATCGTCTTCTTCACTGCTCAATAGCAGAAACTATTTTTTGTTTAGATAGACGATTCCAGCTTTCCACTATTCATTATTTTAAGGTATTTCTCGAACTGACTCTAAACGAAATTATCTACAGGATTCAAGTCAGGATTTTATTTTACCCTTTTTCGATCTTGTAAATCAGAAATAAAGCCTTTCTTTTTAAAACATCAGGAAAAGAAAATTCTTCGTCCGCTCCTGTAAATTCAACAATACGTTATTACGTATTATATACTATATACTAAGTTATCAATGTTTTTAAAGCCAACAGTAGGCCTCGTGTTTTCACCAAAAATTGGGCTTTTCAATAACAATAAAATGTCCACATTTTGCCTATCAATGCAGGTCACTGCGGTGGTCACTTATCATTATTAAGCAAGATACTGGGTGTTTTACTAATTTTACTAAATCCTGTTTTTGTCCATATTTCTACAACCACCAAATATAAAATATTTACTTTTGGTGTGCGTATTTTCGGCAGTAAGTAAAAATACAGGATAGGGCATGATAATAGAGATTAATTATTAAATCTTAAAAATAACACCCTGTACCTATCGAAAATATCGATGTGTATTAAAAACACTATAAGAAAATTAAAAAAACAAGGTGCAAAAAACAAAATATAATAAAAGAATAATAAAAATGCAACAGAAAATTATTAAAAAGAGATCTCACCTCGACTAGGTGAGCAAAAATCGTTCCACGAATATGGTGATATTCCTAAAAACATGTACAGGATGATTGATCACACTTGATTCTATCACACAACAAATAATATCTATATCACCCAACAAACTATACTAAAGATGAAGACGCTGTTCGACCTTTAAGCGGCTGATAAACCATCATTTCTACATTTATACTAAAGATGTATGGTTATAATAAAGGTTTTGCAGGATGCATTTATCTTTATACAGAGCGTTGCAAAACTCCGTGCCAGACCAAACTTCGAGACCAAACGTTTTTTTAGCTATTGGGATATAAGGAAAATTCTTACAAGTTAGTTTAAACTCGAGTTTCAACAAAAAAGAAAAAAACACTCTCTAACATACCTCGTAGAAAATAAATTCGTTTCAACTTTCATAATATACTGTGGACCATTTAAAAAGAAATTAAGGATAGTTTGCAACGGATTTATGCAACATTATGTATAAACATAAAATCATTTTGCAAAATACCCATATAAAACTCTTGTATTTAACATTATTTGATAAAGTCAATATCTGATGAGCTAATATAGGATCAAATGTAATCAATCACCCTGCACACGTTTCAAGAATATTACCATGTTCCTGGACGATTCTTGCTCGCCTAGTCAAGATGAGGTCCATATTCCACAAATCATTAGATACTAGTTTTTATAAGCGCTTACACAGTTTCTATTGGCTTTAAAGTGGCGAAAACTACATCATCGACAAACAATTAAAAAAGGTAAAAACATAAACAATTTTATCACATTGAAAAGTTGTAGTTTTCAAACAATGTGCTCCTGCGATGCAGTCTCACAAATTACGTGTACACAGCACCTTTCCAAGGTTCATTATCATTAATAGATTTTCAACTAGTTATGTACAGGATACCATGTATTCATCTATGTACATATAAAATACTTACACACCTACATAATGTTGCTTATTGTGATTTATCAGAAAAATTATACCATTTTACTTATAAATGATTGCTAACTACTTGTGTGGTAGAGATACAATTATAGAAATTAGATTAATCTTAGAACTTTATTTAGTTAGAAATATTGTAATAAATATCTTTGCAATGTATGTCAACAGTTTAACAATCAGAGTGAAACATACACCAATAGCCTAAAATATTTGAACTGGGGATTCACTGGAATGTTCACGGTAGAATGCTTTTTGAAGATACTTTCATTCGGAGTAAGGGTAAGATTTAGAAGCGCCCAAGATGTAGATGAGTCCAGTGCTACGAGGTGTGGACGGTCTTCTTAATATTAATAAAAATATTCCACTCTTCACCTCGTAAAGCACTGCCTACTGATTCCTCGGAAATAGACACCAGCCATGGTTTTTGATGAATTAAAATTAGAACATTATAAGCATTTTGCTGACGTCTATAGGGGAAATCAAGGTCTTAGAGTAGCATTTGTGGTTAATACCGTTTTAGTAACAAATTATGTAAGCCTAGCCTGTACCAACATAAAATTCTGCAGAAGTGTGTTAGTTTTTAACTCTTACTTCTTATAATCCCTTTTACGATATGTTTATTTTAGCATAGAAAAAGCATGTTGTAACGTTGACGTAGGTACTACCTAGTTAGCGCTGTAGGCACTGTGGCAACTTTATTTATTCGACTATGGCTTATTTAAAACTTAAAGCATGTGCAAAATATGGAACACTACTTTCACACCCGACACCAGCAGGAATAGGTATTTATAATTAGGAATCTCAATAGAAAAACATTAAAGATCCTTTAGTATACCTACATCTCCTAATCGCTCCAATCGGAGCGAATGGTAGTTATACTAGAGGTATTTTAAGCAAAAGTTTCAGAGTTGCCGACTTTTAATCGTGTTCAACCTCTTCTATTTCAAACGAAGGTAGGCGCAAACGACTTAAGCTTTTTTGAGTAGCTTATAGGCCTAGCGCTACATTTTGAAGTTTTTTATTATAGTATCATCAGTCTCCGCCCCTGCTCTCGGACATATTGGCCGTAATGAACATACTTTTTACGTTCTTTTTTCTGTGCGAGACCATCTTGAAGCTTATCGCCTTCGGATTCAAGGTAAATAGTTCTAGCATTGAGTAGGCAATAAATTTCTTTCATTATTATTATAGAACTTAATTATTACCATTGGCAGTGCTACCAAATTTCTTTGTTCATGTAATATTGCCATACATCTCTTGCCATTTTTTAATGTATTTATTGTCTATTTTTGAGAGGTGAGCTCTTTGAGGGTCAACCTACATTTTGAACTAATATGCCATGACTATCAGTCAACTAGATAGACAAAAAGCTACAATCGTGTTTACGTATAAAGCATTTTATTAATAACGTTTTCAGGTGCTTTAGAGCGGTCTGAGAGTATTCCCATCCTTTGTTACCCCAAGAAGTATTCAAGGATGGGAATACTTTCCGAGCGGTCTAGAGCGACCACAGGAAAACGTTGTTGTGGTAGGCAATGGAAATTTGACAGCGTGCCCCTTGTATAAGTTTTGAACAGTGGCAATGGTATTGCTTATGTTATAAGAACCATAAATCAATGATTATATACAAAGCATTTTCCATACCTACCTTCATTTGTTTTATTGTTAAACAGCGCCAACACGTCGTGATTTTACAACTTTGAGGGGTTGTATTTCTAAAACCGTTTAAGTTTTGTTTGAAGTTTTTTAAATTGAGCGGTAAAGCATACCCTGCAGCTTTTCATATTTAGCTTCTTCCTCTGAATTTAACAATAAATGAGATTTTAGACTTTTAGACACTGTTAGGGCACCCTGTAAATATTTCGTAATTTTTTTTTTCTAAAGGAAAACAAAAATAAAATTCGTCCCCCAGGACTGTTTTTTTGTGAGCTTCCTGCCCCGAAATGCAATCCTTAACTCTAAATTTTGGACGTTCTATCTCCCCTAATTTAAATAGTACCTTTTCGGTAAACTGTTGTGAACATTAATAAGGACTTTTAAGCTGAACCATTTTTGGGTTTGAGAAACTCTTCAGCTGCAAAACTTCCTATATCCCCCCTCTATACTGAAAAGTTAAAACGACTGAAAGAGAGGCATTATTACCCAAACTCTATTTTTGCCCATCCCCAGACTAGTTTCGTTACCTTCAACTCTTCAGTAGGCAGGCTGGACTCAATTAGCTAATCCGAAACAGATGGTTATTTAGATGTTCCATTTCTCTTCTCTCGCCTCTATTTATTCTCAACTTCGTCTTTTTGCCTTTTTCTATCTTTTCTGTATTCTTCCATCTTTATCCTTCTTAACCAACTTCCTAACTCGTATGGTTTTCTAGTAAAGTTTCCTGGATTCCAATACATGGAAGGCTAACGTGGGACTAACCATATAAAAATTCAAGAGTCAAGATATTCTCAATTATAATAGGCCTAAAATGAAGCTCTTTTCTGTAAAACCTGATGAAAGGGAGTGTGTACGCAAGAGCCAAAGAAAATGGTAAGCCATATGTAATTATGTGCGCCACTCAAGAAATGAAAAATGTATTGACCTAGCGATCTGTCCTCAACTTGGAATCCCAATCAACCCGGACAGCCAAGCAGTCGGGGTGTCCTAAATCCTATGTTTACCTACCTTGATGTCTTCCAGAAATGAACCCTTAAACCTGACAATATGCATCTTGGCACTGCTAAGTATCAAAAGATTTACCTCGCACTGTAATGTGTGTTCTTTTTCCATAACCGAGTCAACACTGGAATGGAATTTGCATATTTCCGCCGAATTGTGGCGCCATCAGTAAATACTGTGCATGATGTCGTAATTCTTAAGTCATTGTAGGGCATAAACAAAAATTGTCCCAAACAAAGAACCCTCCTAGGCTCAGACACTTCTCTCCCACCATACACCGAGACGAAAAAGCCCAGAATCATCTTGGCGCCACACCCCGGAAACCGTAAACAGACATCCTTCTGAGCAGTATATCCCGATCCACACAATCAAGTCCTATTCGCAAAACACCCCCGTAAATGGCACCTTTCTTTTTCCAGCCAACACCTCCTTTAGAAAACTGAAAATTGCATCCGAGGTACCAATGCCAACCCGAAACCCAAAGGCTCTGTCATTCAGTACTTGATTGAAATTCAAAAAAGACACCATGTCACCTCTTTTCAATATGAAGTTAGAAGGACTGGAAATTACGTCTCTTGTGAATGGAAATAACAAGAACGGGCAGCCAGAAAAAGGACCCGCCTCGCAGGAGGAATTAGTGGACGCCGCAGGAACCAACAGCGCTTCATGAGAAAAGTCCTAAAGAACACTCACATACAGGCCATTCCCTCCGAGATTGAACTTCCACTTATAGTCGAAAAAACGTTCATCTCCTCATGGAGGTCAGAATAAGTAGAAAGAAAAATACCACCTGCAAGCCGACTAAAAATAATAACGGATTCAGAATTGAGGTGACAACTCCGACAAGGCTTCAAGCAGTTTTTGCATAATTGAAAAGAATTGGTAAAGAAGGAATGTTACTAGATGAAGTACTAAAATTACTAGTTTTGAGAGTTTTTTTTTGTCTTCCTTCTAAATTTAGTTTTGGAAAGTGCCTGCACATGCTCTCCTTCTTGTGGAGTTTCTTTGGAACAGTCTACCCGAAGTTTCCTCTGGAGCTTTCTTGGTTTGATCTTTTTCTTCCTCTTCAAGTCATCATCGATATAGGGAACAAAATCTATTTCGTTTTCTTGTTTTGATTGTTTTGAAAATATTTCTTTTGTTTCCTCAGGTTACAATGGTTGAATGATCTTAACCACATCCTTGTCTCTATTTTCTCTTTTTTCTTTAGAGATTTGATGAAACCATTTTCGATGGTTTACAAGTTTTTTACAAGTTTTTTCTTTTCGTGTCTCTCTCGCTCTCTTTCTCTCTCAGGGCTCTTAACTCTGGATCTCATAATCAACCTCCTCCTCTTTTCCTAGTTCTCTCTGCTCCTCGATAATTCTGATTGTAACAGGTTCAGCAGTTTTTTTCCTCCGGCTTTTCCTTAGGTTTAGGCTGCTATCTGAACTTTGATTTGACTTCCTTCGTATTTTTTTTCTTGATTCTTAGACTTCAAGATAGAGGTTCTCGAGCTTGTTAAATATTTCTCGATATCCTTGAATTTGTTCGGCTTGAGTAGTTAACCAAAGCGGATTCTAGCTCACTTTAAGTGAACTAGAAACATCCATGGGCTTCATAGGGATCGTCACACGAGGTCGCTGGAAGATGGTCTTGAAAATCGGAAACCGTGTGACCTTGAAAAGCGACCGGCCATGACAAGCGCTTGGTTGTGACCTCGAACAACGGGTGCACGCTAGTTACTGACCTTGTCCTTGAGAGCTATCCCCCATCTCAAGTGTGGGTTTTAAACCATTGGGACATCGAGAATCGCAACGACGCCGACGGGTCCACGAGGTAATACTGTAATTACTAAAACCAATCCCGATCATAACGCATTCCTGCAGTGAGACATTCATACAAAACGACCACGTTCTCAAGAATCGCAACATGCGACCTTGACGGGTCCACGTGCTAAAATTTCAGATTAAAGCCGATCACAGCAAAACGCCTTGACATTCTTCAACCGCAAAGGTGAAGCCTTTGCATCGTAATTTGTTCAGCAGCAGTGAGACAGGGACTACATAGAAATGCAACTGCCCACAGTCAGACAGAACGCGAGGTGAATCAATCCTTTGTAATATTCAGATAAGAAAATCAGACCATCGGAATTTGCTGACGTATTTTGTGCAGTCCGCAGTACGCATTCAGTATTCACTGCTAAAGCTTAATATTTTGTGTTGTGAGTTTTGAGATTTTGAAACTTGAAACGTTCTTATCTGCGTTTCCTCCATCAAACACCTTCGGAAAAGAGGTATTAAGTACTGTGAAACGTGTCTGAATTGATGAGATACGTCATTTTGCCTTGACGAACCGAGGTTGCTGGAAACTGACCAGGAAAACTACGAGCCTGGTAACCGTCATTTCGAGCGCCTGCTGGCTTGATTTAGCGCCTCTCAATTATCAAAGAACCCCAATGATTAGCGTGGACCTGTCGTTGCGATTTTCAAAGTCACAACCAAGCGCTTGTCATGGCCTGTCGCTTTTCAAGGTCACACAGTTTGCGTTTTTACAAGGCCAGCTTCCAGCGACCTCGTGTGACGCTCCCGATGAAGTCTGAGGCCTGAAGATGTTTCTTGCTCACTTGAAGTGAGCTAGAATCCGCTTTTGTTAACTACTCTCTTATTTTATATATTTTTTTCGGTTTCTTCGATATTTATAGGTATTAAATCATTTTCCTTGATAGCTCCAATTAAGGTGATTTGAAGAAATTGTGCTAATTTTCGGTTAGTGTGTAATCGATTGGTGTATAATCCACCTAGTTAATATGCTTTTTAATTTAATCTTAAGAAGTTTTAGTTTTGTAGGTCCGGCCATTTCTGGTATATTTAGAGCTTTGACTTTCAATTTGATGTCTGCCCATATGACAATCACGGTTTTGAGATCTATCTCTTTAACTTGTCCTCAACAACTATTGCTAGAACTGGTTTCGCTTTCTTTAGTTTCTTAGGCCACTATCTAAAGTTATCAACGCACAGTTTCTCGTCCCTTCTTAAGTTTATCGAAGTCTTCGTCCAGCTTTTCTAGGTACCTAATCTTAGGCACTTATCTCTTCTCCTTGGGCTTCAAGGTTTCAGTCTCTTGAACGTTCCTGGATAATATACTACTGTCCTTGAGGACCGCTTCTAAGGTACTCAGAAGAGTTACTTGCTTCGCTTACCGGAGGGAACTCAACATGGACAATTTTTCTCTTAAGCCTCAAATCCAAAGCTTTGCTTCTTGTCCTCATGTTTCTTTGGTACTTTTTTCTTCTTCGTCATCTCCTCAACAGAAACCGATATATCTGTGAGATTAATAAGTTTAAGTTTATTCTTCTTCTTCCAATGCGTATCCACTAATGGATGTTTGCGATAACATTTTCCATTGCTTCCCTATTCCTTGCGGTGTGTATCAACGACTGTACATCGTGTAGGCCTGTCCAGTGTCTGATATTTCGCAGCCAGGACATTTTTTTCCTTCCGATCCCTCTCCGGCCTTCGATCTTGCCTTCAATCAATAGGTGCAAGAATTGATATTTCGTGTTTGGCATTATATGCCCCAGATATAGTTTAAGTTTGGAGCTTTCGAATTCTTCTTTAGGTTATTCGAAGGGTTTCAGCTGGGAACTTGTTCTGCTCCTCTTCTGGTTTGGGTATCTGTTTGTATTTGCGAATAACTTCCAGTTGCTTCTCATCACTTTACAAGCTCTTATCCGTTTTCCAAGCACGAGTTTTTTGTCTTTTGGGGCTTCTTCAGGCCTTTACAGGTTTTTTTTTCTCTTAAAAGGAGAACGAAAGTTCGTTCAGAGAACTTTTACTTCTTCAGGCTTCTCCTTTCTCTCCTTAGGTCAATCAGGTTTCTCGAGTTGAAGTTTGTCAGGTCTCTTGTGTATTGCTTCAAACGGTGATGTCTTTGCTGTTCCAATGATTAATAATTAATTAACTATATTATTTTTATGTTCATATGTTATTTATTACCAACTCAACATCTACTCTAAAGCCTCAAACCCAAAGCTCCATGTTTCTTGTCGTCAGACTACGTTGGTACGTTTTTCTTTTTCTTCATATGGTCAACAGGAACAGGTGTCTCTGGGGGTTTAATAGGTTGAGGTTTAGAGCTTTCTTCTTGTTCTTCAGATTATTCGAACGATTTCAGGTGTGGTTTTTCTTGCTCCTCTTCGGGTTTAGGTTTCTGTCTCTATTTGCGAATAACTTCCGGTTGCTCATTATCTTCTTCTAAGCGCTCATACTTCACTTTCCTTTTGTTCTTGACAGCAACTTTTATTTTTTCCTCAAAAACAAGTTTATAAGGTCTAATGCCTTCGATATTTGTTGGTTTAAACGGTGAGTCTTCGCTTTTATTCAAATGATTAATAATTTAAAGCTATTTTATTTTTATGTTCATATATTATTTTGTACATATACAAAGTGTGCGGAAACTAAACCGACAAAGGACGATAACAAATTTTAGGGACGATTTCATATTGTTCTGACGCAAACTTATCCAGAAATGCTTCTAAGCGAGGTGGGGCTTCCTAAAAATGGCCGTTTGGCAAGAAATATCTCACCTACCTTTGATTTTATAACCTCACACTATTTAAGTTAGGGGGGGTTAAGGTTCACCAATATAAATAGTCTAAAAGTACGTATATTATTTTATTTAAGTTTAAAGTGTGATGTACTTTAATACAAAAATGGCTTTAGTATCCATAAACTGATGAGCACAAAGAAAATTGGTGGTTCGCAATGCATATTTTTTTTGTACTATTAAGGATGAGTCAACATCAATGGTAAAATCCAATGAGTGGTCCCGATGTCGTTTATGCTGACTCGTCTTTTGTATAAAGCACTAAGACAAAGGAAATAAAAAAAATAATTCAGCAAGATCTTAAAGGTGAGGGTAGTATTAACCCCGTTGTTTGCCTTACTTCCACTCCCATTTTTCGTATTCTACGGAATTAACGGGTACAGGACAGGCTTAAGATTATGTAGAATAATATTTTACGCATTATTAGCAAACATTTACTGAAACAGCTTTTACTGTTATATAGAATTTCTTCAAAGACCCATGGAATACCTTCGATTTCGTGACGGTGATCGGAAGCATCGTGGACGCCATGGTGGTGGAGTTCGGAGTAAGTATACTTTCATAGTCCTAACTATGTTCTCTGTATATAAATCGATTCAAACCTATTTTCTTTAATTGTTTTTACAAAAACGCCACAATATGACACCAATTATGACACCATTGACAGATTTACGGGCGACTGATATGGAAGGTACAAAATGTGATTTTTGTGATATAGCATTTGGCAGCAACGCAGCGCTGTTGAGCACCCACGGCAGCGTCGTGCACCCACCTAATCGCAAAATATTGCAACAATGCAATCTCTCATACCCCAATGTTGTTACTATTTGCCAAGATGTTAGTGTAAATTTAATTATTTGTACCAAACAAAATGTGATGCCTATTGATACTTGGCAGATAGTAACATATTCAACCCAATTCATTTCAAATTGCATATTCTGGAATGCCCATGGAAATTTGTTAATGACATTTGCACAACCGTCATTTTGTTTTTTATGTGTTTTTCTGTGAGTGGATAAAAATTTGATTTCTACCGTATCATTGAGCAATTAAATGCAAATTTTTATCCACTCATTAGTGCTAGTGATATAAACAGGCATTTACAACGTTCAATTTGTGTGTACTTGTTACTAAATGTGTCTTTTAATTCAAGGAACGAGCTGAGAGAATGACAAAAGACAGGGTACGTCAACAAGATCATTTGTTTAGTTTTCTTTTGACCTTATTACTCTAACAAAATTTACAAGAAATATTATCTTCAATAATATTATTCGTTATAAAACAAGAACTTTCTCACTAACGGTATATTATCTCTCTTTATTTCCTACAAAGTGACTTTTTATGGCATTGTTCTAACTATTAAATTGGTCAATATTTTCTTTAAAATACCATAAAAGGGCACCTATGCTAGTTTTTCCTATTAACCCTAGAACTTTCCTAACAATCAAAGACAATCTATATCTACTAGAGATTCAGAGTTATTTGAATTTCAAGTTTAATGCATCTTCTGCTTGTATCGTTATAGTTATAGAATGTCTTAGTCAGTAACTAACTATTTAATCCGCTATTATTCAGATACAGATTTTACATAACCGATTAAGTTTCATTTCTGAGCAAGTGCTAGTACACTAGATACTAACATTCTTTAGTAAACTCCTTTTAGAGTACTCATAAACATGAAGGTTAGTTTTCATTCGCATGCTAACTGGTTCATGGCACTGTCTAGTGTGGTGCATTAGCGACACAACTTTATTTATTGTAGATTTATAGTATTTTTGTATTCTTTTTTAGACCAAAGAGCTAGATGTCCCGGCCCTTATTGGAAAGTGGTTGAAGGTTTGTTTTTTTTTATTTTATTTGATTTTTTGGCGTTTTTATCATTTATAGTACGGCCTAAAATTACTAAATCTAACATTTGTTATATCTACTAAAATTTCTAGAAATATTTTTTGGTCTATGGTTTGAAAATTGGCAGAGTCGGTAACTTCATGTTTATATTCCCTCTATAAAATTCAACCTTTTGGGATAGTTTAGACTCAAATTTAGAAGTTAAAAGAAAAAGATAGACTCCATATCTTAAGTTGAGCATAGCGTAAGCAGTACTCGTAAAAATAACCATTATTGTGTGGAATCCTAAGAAAAATTGGAAGGGTTAACAGTTCAGAAATGCTATAAAGTTACTAGCACAGAGCAACATAAGTTTGTTTCAGAATTGTGTTATATGGGTTTGCGAGAATATTTTACACACAGAACACTTGGCAAAAGTTGTACTATGTAACCGATCTGATAAAAATATGCAGAAACAATTATATATTGCATGTATAGCATACGAATCATATGGGTCAATCTTATAAAACAAGGAGAAAGTAGGCGAGTGGGTTCCGGCTGTGGGTCATCGTCAGAGCCAAAATCTATTATGACGATATGAAACATTTGTAAATAGGCGTCGCAATATTACCAGATGTTGCTGATTGAAGAATTTAAAACAAGTTGTTTTAACAAGTAAACAAATTGTTGTAATTTTGGTTAAAATTAGCCGATCACCAGCCTGTGCGGACTTCCTTGTAAAAGGCCAAATGACTTTGACAGAGGTCAAATGCAGATGTCAGGATCAAGTTTTTCACTCGAGGGCTGCATTCATAATTATTAAGTTCAACTTATCGGATACTAACTTTCAGGTGTCACTCTAAAATTATGACCAACAACAAAAGTTTTCGGGTGTCCCAGCGAAAGTCCGCAAAAATTCTTGAACGCAACATCGGTCGCCAAGAATTTTCCATATCAGATAACAATAAGTAAGTAGCCCAACATGGCCATTTCCTGGGTAAAAATGTAGTTTTTTTTGATGGGTTGACGACGAGGATAACAAGTAGTCACTCCCAAACATCGCCATGCGAAGGTGTCTTTAGGCAGCTGCCTGCTGTATGCTGTATGCAGGTGTGCTGCCTGCTGTATGCAGGCGTGCCAAATTACAAAAAACTATGTCTTAGCAGCAATAGTAGTAAGCAATGGGGGGAGGGGGGGGGGCGAAGCCTTGCGATTAGGCCTTAGAAGCCCTTTTTACAGTCCTCCGATCCACCCATCCCTACTCCACCAGGGCCCTCATTCTCTCCACAGTCGACCAAGTCCCTCTAAGGAAGAAGAGTATCCCGTGTCCCATTTCAGCGTCGGAAGGTCCCCTCGATGAAGAAAAACGGCTCTAAGTGTCCTATGGCGCAGTCGCTCCCACCTATGACACACTCCCAAAAAGTGGTATGACGACTATTCCCCTGCCCCACAGTAGGTGCAGAATGAACTGTCAGCCATTCCTGGGAGGTGCATGTGCCTGTTTAGTCTGCAGTGCCCAGTAAGGATTCCTATAAGATTTGCCAGGTACTGCTGGCTTCACGCTCGGCTTCAAAGCCACGGGGAATTGGATCTATCCGGGTTACGGTAGATTTCCTTGGTCTGTCTACATATTCCTCACTGTGCCCAGTTTATCCTTGTACTTCCCCATGGCCATCATTCAGAGTGTGAGAGACGTACATTTTACTTAGTCCTAGACATGGCTCTGGTCCAGTAGAGCATGTCTGGGAACCACGCTTGGCCGATTCGTCGGCACGCTCGTTCTTCTCGATGCCCCTGTGTCCAGGAACCCATCCCAGTATCCCTGCAGTACTGAACGAGCTTTGAACTCGTCCCGCTCCTGCAGACGACCCGCAGAGCCGCTTGACTGTCGGTGTAAATGTAGATGTCCTGCTCTGCTCCCTGTCTAAATTCTTTTCGTGTAGCCACCTTGAGTATTGCAAACACCTCCGTCTGAAAGACCATCGTGTGGCTTCCCAAGGCGAAGCCCTCTCATTCTACATGGCCTGCTTTGTATATTCCTGCTCTTAACGACTGTATATTAGCCATTTTGATCCGTCTGTATACCATATCTGATTATTTTCAGACGGTTGCTGAAGCAGCTCTTCCTTGAATTCGCCCTAGGCCAAGGGCGAATTCAAGGATTTCAGGATTCCAGGATTTCAGGATTCAGGGCTTCAAGGACATTTCATTCGCCCTTCCCAAATGGCTGTTTCAATCTCAGCTGATCGCGTGGGCGCCCCACCTGCGACAGGACAATCGGGATGTCTCACTGAATGAGGCTGGCGATCTCGTGTGAACGTAGCTATATCCTTCCACTGGCCGCAGTAATCCATCCTCCTGCAGGACGCCATCGCCTCCCTCTTAATCCAGATTGGAAGCTCCGGCAGATCCAGTAAAGCACTAGGTGCTGCTCCCGGTATTGTTCTGAATGCAACCGTTATGGCTAGGTAGACTGTTCTCTGCAGTCTGGCCACCACACCACGGCCCCATAGGTTATCCTCGGTCTGAAACTACGTCTTAACTTGAACTGTGGCAAAAATTTTATAACAGTACACATAATCCTCCTGTTACCATTCCGTCCACATTACCTTTACCAGTATTTCTTTTGAACACCCACTTTCACCTGATCCATCCTGAAGAAGATCTGCTTCTTGCCAAATGTTGTTAACCCTGAAACCCTTCCTTTTCGTGGATGGCCTGACTCAAATCGCCTGCTTCTGATCTTGACAGAGCCTTTTCCATTGAGTCTGTATCTGGATTAAATATAGTATCTGAGTAAGCACATATTAAATAATTTTTTTTTGGCTTTAGTTCAAGACTTCCTTTGACTAACATGAAATCCCTCCATGGAGTCTGTACTTGAATTCCTCATACTCTCAGTTCCCTTTTATTAGACTATCTGCAGAGTCATATTCGGCTGAGGTCTCACCCGCTCAAATTTCACCGTATGTTGAAAGAGAGTCAAAGCTTCAGTTTAGTCTTTATCTTCTGATGAGTTGGATTCTTGAGTATTAACCAAAATAATACTATTTAGATTGTCGTCCGTATTTTCCATAATACATTATATTTCCAAAATAACAAAGCCATCTGTAACGACATACGAACATTCCATTCTCATATGATTATGAAAACAATTGAAGAGAGAACAAGTTTGAAGGTACTGCGGAATGGACTCTCCAATTGTAGAAATGAAATATGTAAATTGCGAAACCGAGAAAGCAAAATAAGAGCTCATAAAAAATAAATCCTATAAATAACAGAGGAATTTTAAAAGGAGCTGTTCGCTGAAGAGAGACTGGCCATCCGGCTCCTATGATAATAAATCAGGGGGTCACTCACCATAAGATCCAAGTTGAAATGAAGAATAACAAACTGAATTTTTGAAATTATCACTACATTGAACTCCAAATGGCATTGCCATACTTCCGTTTTGCACGGTCCTCATGAACCAAAGGAGTTTAGTGGTAGATCGGCATGCTTTTACAAGGTCAATGATCAGAAAATCTTTGCATTCGTCTAACATGGTCAGTCTTAAATATGATCGATTCGACACTTGGCCTCCAATCCTGATGAGTGAATATTTCAGGGTTTCAGCTTGTCGTTCTGCTATAATATTGAGCGAAGTTAAATGAAAGCAAAAGAAAATAATCAGTTTACCTATCTTATATATATTTTTTTTGCCAAGATTGGCAGCTTATCATTCTGACACCAATGCCCAAATAGGAATCTTTGGAAAAGAAGCTCTTAAATTTGATAAAATAGCGGAAATAAGGAAGAATAAAACGATTGTGTTTACAAATAATTGAAATACACACGGGCCTTCAGAATTCTTCAATCTGGATGATTGAGTAGTGCGAATCCTGGCAACTGTGTTTTCAATGGCAAAATGGTTGGTTTTCCACTGCAGAAGAAACAGATGAACTTGATGATCGAAAAGCAGACGTCTTTGTTGCTGACTTTATGCGTGAAAAAATCTACCGCCCTTAGCCCTATTTCCATGGATGACAGAATCTTGACAATTAAGTTTCCAATTGTAAGGAGGTTGACGCTCCTCCAAATAAAATAAAGCAATTTGATCGAGATGGCTGCATTTGTCCTAATGTTTTTTTGTCCTAAAAATAGACAGGTGACAATGATGACATTTTAGGAGTTTATGAATAGGAATGTCAAACATATGTTCTTACTATATTTACTATATCGTAGTATTACCATCGACGTACTATCCCACTATCTTTCGACAGTGTTTTTATTATTATAACAATATTAAACTGTACTAAAACTGCTAAAACTAGTAAAGAAAAATTAAATGTTGTTTTGCCAGATCGGTAGTGAATAACTATATAACTGTGTGTACCTGTCATCCTCCAACAAAGAAATATATGAATCGTCTCCAATAGAAAATATTAAATATTTCTTAAGGCGTTGAGGCTTTGCTTACCTTAACATCATAAACTGGTCACTTTTTCCTGACAACATATAAAGCTGGATATTTTTCATTTAACTTAGTAACCTAACTATTACTTTACTGAATTTCTGCTTTACAAATAGGTATCGGAAATGTATCTTTTATTTAATCACTAAACACACAACGCGACCATACAGTAATTGAATCATACCTATAATGTTTCTATTAAAAAAGGGTTGAAATTTGGTAAAATAATTGGTTTATTAAAATTAATAACAGTAGGTAGCTTATAAAATTGGGTCTAGTCTATGTCCATATTTATATTTTGCGAGGAAAAGTCTCCAGCAAACCTGCAATGCACCAGCGCGTGTAACGATGCGCTGCATCTTGGCTATCTAGATATCTTTTTTGTTTCACTTATTAAGGTTACTATTCATCTACACTAAATCTCATATTGTCTAGTATCCGAAGATGCATATATTCTGCATGTTTAGGACCCAGTGGGAAAAAGTATATCCGGGGAATATGCAGATAGTATATATAATCACTTTTCTGCATATGCAGGGCATATTTAGTACAAAATGGATGTTTTGTATATGGTCATAGGATATATATGTATGCTATGTGGTATATATAGTAAGACCGTATAATATGTATGACTAGATACACACACAATAATAATATTTTAAGAACTATACTATTAACCACTTAATATTTGCCATGGAGGAACTATACAATAGAAATTGGGCTGTTTCAATTTCCAAACTAGTCCTGAACATCTTCTGAACATCAAGAACAATGAATTATAGCAATACATTTTGATTCTAAAATTTAAGGATTCAAGGTTTTAAGCATTAAAATAATAAGGCATTTAAGATTCTAACCTTGTAATATTTTCCATTTACAAAAAAAAATTAACAGAGACCATATCATAAAAACCTACACATTTTCTAAATGTATAGGCCTTAGATATACAACACTCATAGGGGTAATCATCAAACTACAGGGTTTCTATGCACATCAACTCTGATGGACTCAGCTTTGTGAAACTTGTTGGGCTCAGATGCTGACAATCCCTCAGACTGTAGCTTTCTATACAGAAGGGAGAGGGAAATGACTCTGTCAAGGGTTCCTTATCATACTTACATTTTCTTAAAATCTACTCTCAAGATGAGTGGTATGTATATCGAGTAGCATGACAGAGGTTGTCTGAAACTCTATACCAGTCATGCGAGTTAAATCTGGGATGCTAAAGCATAACTCCCTACTCTTAACCTCCACAAATTTATTAGGTCCTTAAGTGATGAGGCCTTTGAGTGTCACAGATTAGGTCAGCATCAATGTCCTGAGTTTTAGCAGCAGGTGCTGACTCAGCTGATGATTTGCATTCGCTGAGACGTGTCAGCTTAAACGGCATGTATGACTCGAACTCCCACTTGGCAATAATAAGAAGCTCCACCTAAATTATCACTCATATAGGCACTTGAAGGGTAATATGCAACACTGTAGGTAACTATATAGGCAGGTACAAGCTGCATGATGATCAAATATGGAACACTGCTAAATTTTTGGTTACTCATTATCAATCACCAAGCGTATATTGGTCAGGTGGGCACTAATACTTACAAGGTTTTCAGGTGGCAGCTCTAGAGCCCTTTGAGAGTATTCCCATCCTTTGTTTTCTCAATGAAAACTCGAAAACAACTATCCTTGGTAGGTGGGTCATGTATTATAATACCAACCACCCATAGGTACATTCAACTCACGATCCCAGTGGCATATCCTATTAGAGTTAGCCTATCAATCAAACCGCTTGAAATAATAAATAATGAAAATGAAACTAGCTACTGTGTCACATTAATAATATACTACTTACCTGTTATAAAATGAATGACACTTTGCATTACTTCTTGCATTGAATATTTAGTCCCAAGTTACAACTTTCAGTAGGCCAACAACTCGGTCAATAATATATACTGTCAGATTCAGATACTCAACTAAACAGTAAACTGATACTTATGCTAGGCTTTTGGAGCTATTCAATGTTTTCAATTTTTCATAAACTTATCGGATTAACTTGATTGCTAACAACTCAGAGATTTTAGTTTATCTCATGTTTAAAATTGTAATACCAATTTGCTTGGAATACCATTGTAAATTCAAATAAATCATGCTATATGATCTTTCTCATTACATCTCTTTAATATTCTGTTCTTACATTTATCCTTATTTTAATAAAAGAAAGGAGTTTGAACATCTCTTCTAAGAAGAATTTTCATCTCCCATTTTGATGTGCCTTCAGTCTTTGAATGCTTGTATCTTGTATAAGTATCAAGTTGTTGAAAATATTCTCATTGCAACATTTATTTGAGTCTACCAATTCAATATAGCTGCTAGCTCATCTGGAAACATGTGGAATACCCTTGCGGTTCTTGCAAATGTTGCAGTACAAGATCTGGAATGGAAATACTACATACTTCTTATTTTATAGAAATTGTTGGTCCATAAGTCAGAACATTACTGAAGTATTATTCCATCAATTGTTTTAAAACAACCACAACAAAAATATAATGAATGAAACAGCTGATGAGAATGACATCTTTGACATGTGTTATTCTGTCATTTCTGGCATTAGGACCGATGCACATTAGGACCGATGTGGTTCTCCCATTTGATCAGCTACTGGCCTAATAAGGACAAGCCTTTGATGCTGACGCTATGATTCAAAGACAATTCCTCCTTTAGTCCCATTTTCCTGGATGACAGAATTTTGACAACTGTAGAGCAGAGTTTCCAATAGTTCGACTCTCTTCTTAACTACTGAGAAAATAGAGCAACTTGCCACTGGCTTATTAAGCACAAGATTAGATGCTGACTCTATGGGTTCCATTTATTTTCCATGGAGAATAGCTCCGTAGTATGCTCCTACTAAAACCTTGTCCTCATTCATGTTCCTGAAGCTGGAGTTGCTAGGTAATGGTATTATGGCATTATATAATTTTTAATAAAAAATTGAGAGATGCCTACTCACACACCCTTGGTGTAAGGCTGTGTGAGCTTCAGACGAAGATTTACTTCACATTGATGACTTATTTGGCTGAAGTGTGCTCCGTAAGAGTCTTAATCAGGGACAAATTAAAGGTCAATGGATAACAAACCAGTTATTTTTAATGGTTATTAGATTGACCATGTCTGTAGAGCTGACTAAGCCGAGCCATACGGTGAGAGGTTCGGTCCTATGGACGTCTTTTCACGTCTTGTATAATGAATGGCTTTCCAGACATCTCTCCTGACGTGACTAGACGGTCATCATAATTATCTGGTTTTTGGCCGCGTTTTGGTTGTAGCTTCTTGGTTGAAATATGATGTTTGTTCTTTGAATCCGAAACTAATAGTACACATTAGTTCATAAAATTAGCAGTTCCCGAAGTTTCCAGTTCATGAGCGTCTCCACGTTTCTGCCATTGTCCTGCTGGGTTTAGCGAAGGAAAAAGTCGTAAGTTATGAGCTCTGTTTGCAGCTGGATCAGCATAAATAAATGTTTTGCTTTCGACAGACATAAGAGTTTGTTTTGATTTCGAAGTGTCGTTTATTCGTGCTCCCACAAGCAAATTGAGTTTGTGTGAAGAGGCCTTATCTAAGAAGTGACATTTTAGATTTTTGGCCCCTTTCAAGTTTACGTCTGACTATTCTCGAAAAGACGTTACAATTTCAATAATAATTGCTCGGTGTTTGTCGTTTTTAATTGCTTCAAATTCGATGTTGTTCACTTGAACCAGATATCTAGATTTCTCCAACGAAACGGCAAAATGTTAATACTCTATATTGCTTTCATGTATGCGGTGTTGCAGGGACCGTTTCGTTTGGTTCTGATGATTTTCTGGTCCTGCTAGACTTTCTGGAATTCCTGGAAAAATTATAAAGTTTAAAAATGAACTTAACATACCGATAACTTGGTTGACTTGAAAATAAAATAAAAGGCAATGAATGGCAATTACTTTACAATGTTTGGCCTCTTTTTGTTACAAACGACCAGGCAACACTCATTGGCTTTTCTTCTTTTTCCTGTCCTGGTTGATTGCGACACAATATACCAGCTGGTGCAGAAAAATATACAGAGACAACAAAGAAATTGAAGTCCCATATTTGTGTCTGATTTTAGTTTTCTCAAAAATTATCAAAATATGCTTCATAAAAAAAAACTTTATTAATTAAATGAAGTTAATTAAAAAAATACAAATTTAGGTACTGTGGTATTGCATTTACCACGATATTTGAAACGTTAAAATTTGTAACTCAACTGAATTTAATCTTAAAATAAATCAAACGTCCAACCAATATATTATTTACTCCGTCATTTATAGCGTTATAGCGTTTTTGGATTACTAGCAAAACGGAACACCGAAGAGCGTTTGGACAATCATGTTCATAGCTGTCACTAGTATTAATCAGAATAAGCAACCTTGAATTATTCATACCCACAGTACAAACATTATTCATACCTACAGCATTATATGATACTACTATTTTGCTCATTCAGGGGTTAAGCAGCTAGTGTTCTAAAAATATATATGAAGTTATTCAGTTTGAGGCATTTTACCTGAATTTTAACTAACAGTTTCTTGTGTAACTCGATTGAAATAGATGTATTAAGCCGTACTATAAATAATTCTATGGAAAAGTTAAGAATGAAGACGGTTTTAAACGTATCATTTACAAAAAAAAAAATCTGCATGTGCATGGTCGAATTCGAGTAACGATTTCTTGTTCAGTTTGAAAAAAAGACGGACTCGCGAGTGTTTTGGTAAGTACAAAACTAATCTAAAATTAACACCAAACCACACCAAAACACTATGTACACGAAATTTTTTTGTAAATACAAGACCAACAACTATAATTTTTTTTGTTTCTATTTACTAAAGTAGAGTAGAAATTAGAGTAGATTTTAGTAAGTTAACGACAATATTATATCTTGATGATAATTTGATTACAAAATAGTCCCAAGTAATAGTGTAACGTCCTGAGTATTATTAGTTGATTTTGAGTAAACTAGGATTTCTACAGTCGTCTAGTATAGAGTAAAAAATCGTTAATTATTGCAGAAAATATATATATTTATATCACGCAGTTGAGGCGAACATCAATTGCGGCTGCTCTAGTTAGAGGCCAGTGTTAGTAAATTATATTTATATAGCATCAGTGTTTAGAAACCTAGTCACCTTTTCTTCTCTTTTTATTGTGAGTGAGAAAACTGAACTAAAAACTACATTAATTTGATAAATTTCGGAACAAAAATAATATTTTATTCAAAACAAAAAATGGTGGACTATTACTAATATTTTGCTATGATTTGTGGCAAAAAGAAATAAAAAATTGTGTTCAAACTTGCAGGATAACTTCATCAATGTTGGTTTTCTGAGGCTTTTTCGTGCTGCCAGGTTGATTAAACTACTCCGACAGGGTTACACCATCCGAATATTGCTCTGGACGTTCGTTCAAAGCTTTAAAGCTCTTCCGTACGTTTGTCTTCTAATAGCCATGCTGTTCTTTATTTACGCAATCATTGGAATGCAGGTAAGTTTTGTTCGTCACAGTTTTTAAATAAAAATAGTGCCAGTGGTAGATTTCATGTATTTTTTCAGGTTTTTGGAAATATAAACCTTCCCAGTGAATCCATAACTAGGCACAATAATTTTCGAAACTTTATTCAAGGTCTCATGCTGCTATTCAGGTAGTATCTTCAGGGTGACCCAATTGGAACCTGCTATTGTTCTTTTTATGTTTTTTATAGATGTGCAACCGGAGAAAACTGGCCGGGCATTATGCTGTCCTGCGTCAAAGGTCAGGAATGTGATCCAAACACTGGAAAAGAAGGCAAAGAATGCGGGTCCAATTTAGCCTATATGTATTTTGTATCGTTTATATTTTTCTGTTCCTTTCTCGTGAGTATACGCAGTATTTCCACTAAATGATTTATAATTTTTAATCTCCCTGTGGCAGATGCTGAACTTATTCGTCGCCGTCATTATGGACAATTTCGATTACCTTACCAGGGATTCCTCCATTCTGGGTGCCCATCACTTGGATGAGTTCGTTCGAATATGGGCTGAATATGATCCCAACGCCACGTGAGTATAACACATATGTATCTAGAGGGTCACAAAAAAATAGCTCCTCATCAGTTAACCATAGGCGATTTGAGCAAAAGCGTATGTCAAGGAATTCATAGTATCATTTTTCAATCAGTCCCAAAACGTTGTTTCTTACATTGTCAACTCAAAAAACAAGCTCACACATTAGTCAAAGGTGTAAAAATTACCCTTGTATTCATTTTATTCTGTACAGGAATCTCCTTCCTTTTTCTGTTTACTAAATTCATTGCCCTTTGTCATTGGTTCTTCTTCTTCGGTGCTTTTATCGCCATTTTTCGGTCAATACGTCTCTTCTAAATTTTAGCTACTTTACAAAGACGGCTTTAGACAGGCTAGGTGAACAGACACCACACTCAAAATTCCCATGGGAATTTCTTGTTTAATTTCCGTCTTTTAAAGCTGTTTTTGCTTCGGTCGTAAGGCAGTTGGAAGGTGTTTTAGGTTTTTCTTAGAAACAAATATTTCCAATTATTTATATTATTATTTTACTGCATTATATTTATAAATTTAACTGCTTTTTCTAGACCAAAACTACGAAAAGTTTATAAACACGTAGATCCTCAAACGCTTCCTTAGAAAGATGCATGGCGTTAAGCTTCTTAAATTAAGGTTCTGTCCGGTTAACAGCAATGTCGCTGGTTCAAATCCGGCTGAAGACCTACTTTTTCTTTAATTTAAATTATTATTCTTTTCTGATAATGTTCTTTCACAAAAAAACAAGTAGTAGTGTAGCTGTTAGGATTCTAGACCCACCTCGAGCCCCGTCCCCTAAACGCTCACTACTAGACCTTGGTAAACTACTAGCAGAATTTAAAATCCAAAATTTGTCACAAAACCCAGCATACACTTTATAAGGCTAACCATGAATACTTAGCTGCCACTTCTAAACTTTACCTTTTCTGATAATAGCAACTTTTACAAAAAAGCAATGAGTAGTGTAGCTGTCAGGTTTCTAGACCCAATTCTTGCCCCGCCTCTTAAATGGTTATCCTCAATAGCCCCGCCCATTACACATTTACATAAAAAGGCGATAATAAACGGTTAAGGAGCCTAAAGAAACGTTTTTCATTATTAACGTATACCACTGATAGTTTATTTCCTAAGATTTGTGCTTTCGGTTGAGTTTTAGAATAAACGTTTGCCATTTGCAAGAAACTCGTATCCCTACCCGATTTGATAAAAATGTGTATAAAAACATAGTTTTAGGTAATAAAATTAATAAATCTGTCATACAAATTGTTGAGATTTTTAAACGATTTAAAACTAATTGTTAATAAGTTTTTAGTTCAAAGGCTCTTGGTGTATTATTTCAGCATTTCTATTCAAATGTAACTTAAGGTTATCCCTTTATGTTGATATTTTTTTAACTATCTCGAAAACAGTTAAAGTTACAAAGTTCATACAAGAGGCCTTCTTTCTTTTAAAATTTAAATTTTTTAAACAAAATACATTTCTATAGATTTTTAAACCTCGTGGGTAAGTTTGGTAAATCAATGTAAGGCAAAACGAGTTAACCGCATATCAAATTTCAACTAATTATCTTCAAAACTGGACAGGCTATAAAAAAAAATAGTTAAAATTGAAAGTTCCACATTCTATATCTTGGTTGGTTGTTATCTTGGGTTCTGGTCCTTTTGTCTGATAAAAATAAGTTACAGCGGGTGCTTCTAACTTCTTTGTTTAATGACGTTTCGACACAAATTGGTGCCTTCATCAGATTACTACAACACATGGAATACTTAGTTTAAAGATAAAATTTTTACAATAGCAGGAAGGAATGGTATAAGGAATACATGAAAAAAATTATATAAAGATTACTACAAGTACGAAATATAATATATAATTTTTTTCATGTATTCCTTATACCATTCCTTCCTGCTATTGTAAAAATTTTATCTTTAAACTAAGTATTCCATGTGTTGTAGTAATCTGATGAAGGCACCAATTTGTGTCGAAACGTCATTAAACAAAGAAGTTAGAAGCACCCGCTGTAACTTATTTTAATCAGACAAAAGGACCAGAACCCAAGATAACAACCAACCATACAACCACAAGGGTCCAAGAATCCAGAAGCCTACGTGCCAACCATTCTATATCTTTGTAACGAAAATAACTTTCTATCGTCTTGTCAGGTATACAGAAAGCTGTTAATATTATGGAAGCAAAATCCCGGAAAACCTGTTGAGATAGTTTGAACATTTTTGTAGGTGTTAATAGCTACATGGAAGGGAAATTATTCAATAAATAAAATATTTTTGGGTTTACTAGTGGCGCATAAACACTGGTTTATTATTTTTTGAAAAAAATCATTTTACGCCGTACGTTATTGATTTTTCTAAAAATAATAAATTATTACTGAATTCCCGGTTTCATTTTAAAAAGAAAAGCTCTTTAACTATTGTATGATACGACGCACCAATTTAGAGTAAAAAAACTAAAAACTCTTTTAATGTATTTTTTCAATTCTACTTAAATTAATTTTTATTTAAATTCGAAATTTAAAGTACGAGTTTGAAGTCGTCTAAAAATACAAATTTTAAATTTTTTAAAAACGACAGGTTAGGATTAAGGCCATAATCATTTAAAAATTGCACTGTGACTAAAAATGTAAATCTCGAGGATTTCAGGTTGGAAGTAGGGCTAAAACTGGTCAGAAATGACCGACATTATCTAAAAATGCATATTTGCTGTTTTTGAAGAAATTCATGTTTTCTTTGGAACAAAATCAGACAAAACTAATCCAAATCTTCTGATTTTTTTTTGGTAAAAGTAAAATTTTACTAAAGACCCTTCAAAGCAAAAATTTATTATTTTTCGAAAATGTCAGGTCAGAATTGGGGTCAAAAATCTTTGAAAGATTGGTGAAGTCGTAAAATACAAATTTGAAAATGTTTAGACAACACAGGTTAGGATTAAGGCCATAATCATTTAAAAATTGCACTAAGTAACTAAAAATGTAAGTCTCGAGAATTCCAGGTTGGTTTTAGGGCTAAAACTGGTCGGAAATGTCTCGCATTTTTAAGTAAATAAATGACAAGTGTCTGTCAGATTGCATTAGTGAAACCCATATAATTTTGCATAATTATCTTAAATGGTTTAGCTGGTATTAATAAATTTTTATTTCTTAAATAAAACGTTGACACTCTGTATCTCCGTTAATCTTGAAAACTCGAAAAAGCGCCAAAAAAATTCCAATGCTTGGAAACATATGCGACGTTTCGTTTGATTTCCTTAAACTTCCTCAGGGCTAAAAGTTGATGTGTAGTGCTCAAATTATTGGTAATAAATCGATTACAAAATATCTTTTTGGGAGTAACACCGATGTCAAATTCTGAAATACGTTCTCTCAAAAAAAAAAGAGAGCGGGGAACGTTTATGTTGATTTTCTATATCCAGAACTTTAGACGCCAATAAGAGTTTTTATTGCTCTTTTTGCGTGTCAGTTGTCTAGATATTGTATACGACAATTTTCCATTTGGCTTGCTTGATACCAAAACATCAAGATAGGTGTCGTATCTTTTCCATCTCCGTAGTGCGTTGAGTTTTTTGAGTATATGGAATTGAGTTGTAAAAGGAAGTTTTGTAGTTTATCCTTGCCGTACCTCCAAATAACAAAGCATCTTGCTGTATCCATCAAGGATTTGGCTACAAAATTGTCCAATCTTCCATGGAAAAAAAGAAGGGTTTCAGAAAATGTATTCATATGTGCGGCTTCTGATGCTCTTAAAGGATGTCCTGTTGAGTACTTCTATCCGTTCAGGTAATTTTTTTTCTTTACTGAAATCTCCTAGAGGTCAATTAATGACTTCTTTTCTTCGTCTTATATTTTATGAATTCGTCTTATATTCGTTTTATATTCTTCCAATATTTTATTTGGCAGGAAATCTGGATATTTTCGTTGCACGATTGCCAGTCATCCTACTCTGCATTAAGTTCTGGTATATTCTGGTTCATAAAAATTCAGGAATTCTGGGATACTGACAGTCGTTAGTCATTTATTACATTACATAACATTGAACACCATATAGGATGCCTCAAGTAAAAGAGCCCACCACAAGTAACTTTTAATTTAGTGTCTTTTTTGGGCAAAACACGTCAACTTTGATATAGAAGATGACATCTTTCAGTTGACAAGTAAGGATTATGTTATATCTTGAAAGATAATTTTATTTTTACATAATCATGTTATGTGTTTTAATTTCTTTTTGGCTGCCAGTCTTCGATTTAAAGAAACACTTCATAACCATCATGTTTGTATTTAATTCAACACCTATGGCAGAAAATATTTAAGGGACTTCCATTAACTACCAATGCAATGTACTGTGTAATAAATGCACATGTAAGTTGATTTTTGACTTCTCGAAAACATTAAGGAACATGGTTTTTTTGACATCTCACAGCCGACTAGATGATTTGTTTAAATAAATACCCCGAACTCATGTGCATGTGCATGTACTCAATATTTGTGGAATGGTATTATGGCCCTACACACATCTATGATGTTGCCACATTACTCGTCGAAAGGATCAAGTTTCTTAGCGTAGACCTTCATCTTCAAGTAGCTCCATAAGAAAACAATTTAGTTAAGAAAGATCAGATCATCAAAATATATCATCTAGGAAATTTTTAATCCTAAAGTGATCGAAGTGGAGAAGTGAAGGGAGGAGCCGCTCGGTCCTGTTGAAAAACTGATTCTTCTTCTATGGGATGGGGATATTGTTTAATCATTTCAGTAATCCTGGGAGATATGGCATCTTGTAGAAGTCGTAGGTAATTTTTTCCATGTAAGTTCCCATTGATAAAAAATTGTTCAAAAATGTTATCAACATAAATATTTAATTTTTGAGGGTACTGTGTATGAGTCTCTCGAAAGAAATATGGATTTACAGCACCTCAACATCGAAGTTGTGTATTAACTTCACCACGTAAATAGAATGAACATTCGTCAAAGAATGGTGTTACTAAAGTTACATGTTACTAAAGGTTCGCAGAATTGTTAGCCACGATTATCATCATTTAATTCATGTACTAATTGACCTATGGATGAAAGTATACACCCTTCAGAATTCTATAAACAGCAGGATTCGAAACTTTAGATTCATCAGCAATTTTTCGCATTGACGTTCTATTGTCCATTTCAAAGGGTTTGTCTATTGTCAATTTGACGGTTCTCATGACAGCGGTTGTTCATAGCCCAGCGATTTGGACTCTTTTGCCCCAGTCCTTTGTAGCTTTGTTATATAAGAGTGATGTACCATTTTATGGGGATGATTTGAATAAAAGGCTCTATAAGCAGTCATTTTTGAAACTCCAAACTATTCAGGAATTTTTTGCATAGACATCCGATTGTCCATTTGAACGTTATCTATTGACCGCACTCATTGGACCAACAGCTTCTTGTTTAGGGACTTGAATGCAAGTGGAGCTTGATTACATAAGACTGGTGTAGCACCATACGGGGATGATTTAAATGAAAGCACCTATAAAGAGTCGTTTTTGAAACTCCAGACTCTTCAGCAATTTTTCGTACTGACATTCAATTGTCCATTATAGCGTCTTGTCTGTTGTCCATTTGATAGTTTTTATGGCAGCGGCTGTTCACAGAACAAGGATTTAGATGAGTTCTTTACACCTTATTGAGTAAATAACTCGATTTCATTGTTCTGGACATAATTCCAGTCTTTTTGAACTTTGTTACAAAATGATAGTGTACGATTTTTATGATAACGAGACTCTATAAGCAATACTTTTCGAAGCTTTACTCCCTCATTGGGCGAACAACTTCATGTTTAGCGTTCTGGACGTGATTTCACTCCTGTAGAGCTTCATTACCTAAGGGTGTACCACTTTATGGAGATGATTTAAATGAAAAGCTCGACCTAATAGAATTTATTATTTTCGTAATGACGACCTGTAACGAGAAAACACCAACTACGTGCACATAATTGCTTTGCTATTATTTTAGAGGGAAAATCCATTTTACGGAAATGTACGACATGCTGAAGAACATGGACCCTCCCTTGGGGTTCGGCAACAAGTGCCCTAATCGCCTGGCTTACAAAAAACTGATCCGCATGAACATGCCCGTGGACGACGAAGGAAAAGTGTACTTTACCACTACACTATTCGCCCTTATTCGTGAGAATTTAGCGATTAAGATGAGAGCAGGTATAATGACAACTATTTTTGCACCTCTAGCTTTATTTTATTTTATCGAATTTAAATTTCAGCTGACGAAATGGATCAGGCGGACGAAGAGCTTAGGGAAACGATAAAAAATATTTGGCCCTTGCAGGCCAAAAATATGGTTAACATCTTGGTGCCTCCCACTGTCGACTTGAATGCCCGCAAGTTGACAGTGGGTAAAATATATGCGGGGCTTTTGATTTTGGAGAGTTGGAGGAGCACCAGATTCGGACAGATCGAACCAGCGGGAATCCCAGTAAGTCAACCTATCAGTAACTAATTGACACCCAAAGTTTATGCTCAATAAGAAATTTTGTACTTACAACTTAAAACTGAAAGAGTGACGAATTTGTTCATATATAGATCACACACATCTCTTTCTTTTACCTTCCCCAGAAACGATAGAAACAATGGTTAGATGTCGATGGCTAGACTAGGCAGTGCAGAGAGCACGTTTTGGGTGTTTAGCTAAACTTCGATGTTGCCGTTCACATTCTGGCTAGTTTAGCTATCGTTATGATATAGCCTACACTCTCCTAGCATTAGATCACTGTGATACTCCTGTTTCTGAGAAGTTATTGAATTTGATTTTCTTGTAGTCAATGTTTCTTCCGATTTTTCAGCTCGAATTGATGTTTACCTCCAATAGTTTTTAGATCAAATGTTTCATAAATTTACATATTTGTATTTATTAATGTTTTGGTTTTGATCTAGGAACTTATTGAATAAGCTAAGTATTATAAATGAGAAAACAGGTCACAAATACAGACAGAGGGAATGTAGCTTCCAGTAATACACAATTTCAGATTGTTCTATATGATTTCTCTGTTCTGTCACGTTTATTTCCTTTCAGGGATTTGGAAATAGCCCATCTGCAAATATTGCGGTAGTATGAATTGTATTGAATATCACATTTTATTCACACTTCTCACAAGTTTCTGACTATTTTTATTGTTTGTCATATGCGTATAACAAATCTTATTTTCACTGTAAATATTCCTACAATAATTGTGCATTAATTCATTTCTCACATTTACAAGATCTTTTTATACGTGTATGCTCGCTAGATTTTTGGTATTTTTCCTTAGAAAGTTTTACAAAATTCTCATTCATAGTACAGTGTCCTGTTTGGTAGTTTTTGATACGTGTTCTTAGAAGTTTTTTGTCTTACTAGTTATCTTCTTTGTACACGTTAGTTTCTACTAGATTTTAGTGGTGAAAACTATTACCTAGCAACAAGTAGATATTTTATATGGTATTTTACTTAAAAACATGAAACTATTAATGCAGTATTGATTGCTGAATTTACCTTACTTACACATCCGATATATTCTTTATTGGCCAATTCGAATTCTTTTGTGACGTCCTTCTTGCAACTTTTAGTGTTATAAGAACGTTCTAAATATTGTAATGTTTAATGTGTTGCATGGTTAGTTGGTGGAAAAAATGTAATGCATCTGCTGTGAAATTTTAACCATCATATATGCTGAAAACGTCGTGTTTAATGTTGTGTTATTTCTGATGCTGAAAGAGGCAAAAAATATTTTTTTGTGAATTTTCACCATGGTTTTCTTTCATTTCAGTGTCAAACAAAACTTGAATAACATTTCTTTCTTACATGCCTTGTTGGAATGTTTACAATCTAAATTAAAATGATTAAAATCCCGATTAAGTGCCTCTTTAAGTATATTGGACTTGTACCTAAGGAGCGAGTAAAAGTCTGCATGACTTTAGCACGTTTTCTTTTTAAATTTAAAACAAAAACAAACTTGACGTAACTTTAAACTGCCTTTCCTTGAGCATAGAGATGACTTGCAGCGTTGCCGTTAACGTCGTTAGTTCACAACACCCCTCTTTCCTGGATAGTACCATTAAGCAAATTCTGTTGGGTCGCATTTTCTTCCATTTTTCGATAACGATACTTTTTATTTTGTACCTCAGGAAATACAGCTCCTAATCCAAAAATTCTAGCGCTAGTTTGAACAATATTGTTTGGAATATTTGCGGTCTAATGGGACCTGGGATCTAGATCTAAGGTGTTGTTTGATTTGACCCAAATACCATGCATCACAGTTGTGCATGCAACTATATAAGTCAAACTAATCTGTAAGGAAGGTATTTTAGTTTGGTAAATATAGCATCTAGTAATTTGTAATGTGAGAAGCTAGTTGGCAAAGTGGGTTGATTTTTTAAATTTGCTAGTCGACTACCAAACCTCTAGCTTGGTGGTTAATTTCTAATCAATGACCCTGCAGATCGTCTCGCCGATAACAGAACTGGCCCTTATTCCATTTAGCCTCCCTTTCATACCAGGCCATAACCT
Organism: Taphrorychus bicolor; assembly: GCA_951812265.1. Lineage (NCBI taxonomy): Eukaryota > Metazoa > Arthropoda > Insecta > Coleoptera > Curculionidae > Taphrorychus > Taphrorychus bicolor. Next base: position 13,541,942 of record OX638299.1, on the reverse strand, counting down.
TTCCATTTACTACTTTTCCAAAAACTGGAGTTTCGCTTATACGCCTATCATTCCCCTTTCCGTGATTTAGGGAATATTTTTCCCATATCTTGGGAATACATTCACACTCCCAAGATTAATTATTTTGATTCACATACATACACCTCATTTCATCACCCCAAATACTCATTCTTAATACCATCATCCAATGTCTCTTTCTGTCTATTTCATTTCTCGTCAATCTTAATTCGAAATCATCATCTCCATTATGTACATATTTCTATTCCTCTCATATTTTCAACTTAATGCCCCCAGTAAATTCTTCAATATCCCTTCCCTATTGCTTTTTTTTTGCTTTATCGTTATACTCCTTAAAATTATCTCTTCGTTCCTCCACCAATTCAATTCTTCTCTCATCCATCCTTCTAACTTTTTTCTTTTAGCTCACAGCTCCCCAATTCCGTAAGCTATCAATCTCTTTATTTCCACGAGGTTACAAATCTTCTACTTATGTTTCATTTTGGGTGTTACAAACACCCAAACATTTTGGATTTTCTTAAGAAAAATAATGAGGGACTTTTATTACCCCATTTGTTTAGTTAACAGTCCTGTGCTCACTACACAGGGAGCCCAGTTGTAATTTTTATTTTTAAATGTTTTTATTTTAGAATAATTTGGACAAAATACTATTCTCGAATGATTCCCTGTACATAAAAAATTGGTTTGATAGTGTAAATAATAATAAGGCCCAATAAGCAAATTTTCTGTGGACATTCCTAAAAACTTCATAAAGCTTGAGCGAGTCCCACCACCTAATTCATACTTATTGATTAACTATCTCTCTTTCTTAAACTTGATCTAATTTAATAAATCTTCATCTTATTTCAGTTAAATGGTCAAAAAACTGATTTACAACAACTGAATTCTGTTACATATTTGCCTTTAAACTTGCTTAGGTCATATTTGCCTTGGAGAGAGGCAAGAATTGTGACCTTTGTTCTAACTGATTTTATCTTCTCCATCTCACCTGTTTCCATCTCCCCTCGCCCAAAATAAATAAAAATTTCAATAATATCTTGAATAGAGGAGCGATTGTCCTTTAAAGTCCGCTTGGCCTACATTAGTAATTTTACATTGCAAAGTTAGTAGGTGCTGTGTGAACGTTAAGGACCAAGCCCTGCTAGAACATCAATTTAATCTTATTTTTAAAAATGCTTTGTGCAGGCTTAGACCCATATTGCGTCGGTCAAACTAAGTAGTACCTTAAATCCAGCACAAATCAAACTGTAAATTTTCCAACAGACAGAGATACATTGGTCCTTAAACAATGCATAAGGAGCTTTGTGAGCAACCCTGTTTGATACTTAGATTCATTGTGTCAAAGGCGCTAGCCCTATTGTAAGAAATATTTTATTAAATAACAAGTTATGTCGCGTTCGAATAAGCCAATAAATAATTATCCATCTAAATAAAATATCTCAAAATTTGTGATGTTTCTCACAATAATCACATCTTTGTGTAATATCTACAGTGCGTCTTTTTTTATTTATATACTAATTGACAGTATATAGGTATATTTGCATGACCTTACCGTCCTCCCATCTTGTTCTTTAGAGCATTGAATAGGCATGTGTAAATATTTAGAATCTACTTTTTGTCTTTCTCTCTTTCTACCTATTTTTACACAAGTAATACAGGCTGTTGTTGTTGAGAGCAATGGAGCTATGACTTCCGTTTCTTGGCAATATCGCCTCTCTCATTGTAGCTGCTAGAGAAAATGTTACAGATATCTGCATGGCGCTGCTATTATACAATTGAAATCATACTAACACCAATAAAAACCTCCTTGTAAATACGGCTAAAGCTATACTTTTGTACCATTTTAATCTGCATTTTGATCACTTTACAGCAGACCAGATAAACTAATCCGTCCCTATACTTAAGTTTTTAGAACAAATTACTCAGCTTGCAAACAAAAGAATTTTACCATTAGATTTGGCATTTTTATTGCGCGTCTTAGCGTAGATCCGACGTGTTTTTGATTAGCAAAAGCCCCCCTCCTCTCTGATAATACAAGTTTACTATTCAATTGTCAATATTTCGAAAACAGAAAGCGTCATTTTTCGATTGTCTCATGGAATCAATGGCCGGACATCTGGGAGGCTCTAGGGCCGGTTCCCTGAGCCTCGAGGGTGCGCCCCTTATGGGCGGACAAGAACATTCTGACCAGCAGCACCACGAGGGCAGCTCATTGATTACGCTAGCCAGGCGAAGTACCAGGAGGAACAGATCAATACGGTAAAACCACTTCAGGTGTTTGCTATGAAGGTACCTTACAAGATATTGTTTTACGTTTCAGGAATAAAAAGGTGAAGATATACTTCGATCTAACGGTAAAATAATCTAATTTAGCTTAGGTCCAATCAGAAAAAAAATATATTTGTAGCTATAGTTTTAATATGTCTTAGTGAATTATAGGAAACAGGCAGTTTAGAGAAAATACTTAATAGATCAACCGACTTCTATAATAGTGATGTGACAGTAAATGTTCCATGTTGTACCTTTTTTACAGATCCATCAGAAAACTGATGTTATAGTCTTAGAACAAGTCATAGAAGGTACTATTAGTAAAAAAGCATAGCCAGTGCCGTATTAAATGTGTTTAACATAACCAAATTACCATACTAATAGCCAGTGTATTGCAGTGTTCGTTTTTTTCAATTGTTACTTATCTTTACAGTAACCTAAACATAACGGATTCCTACTAGCTTGGATTTCACACTTATCTTAGTCTCTTGTTTTTTTCCTTTGTTGCAAACTAGAATTTTATTCTATAATTACAATTTTAGCAACATATCATATCTACCAGTGGACAGCAAAACAATTGACGTTTATTATTTTCTGATTCTCACGGATCATTAACTTAATCATTGGAATCTTGTGATTTGGAAAAAGTACACACTGCAACACTGATGGCAATCACTCCACACACTAAAACATTAGAACTTTGAGTATGGGATATTGACGCAACTAACTAGTACGGCTGCGCATGCTTAACATGGCCCTTTAAGACAAAGTATTAGGTTGGTGATACCTCTCAACTTCTTCTACACCGATTTCTTATCAGCTGAAGACACATTTTCTAATCAAAGTATTCAATATTTATTCCAACTTATTTTTGTTATTTGCTATAATAGATATTTCTTCTTCCGCCTTTGATATTTGCTCACAACTTTCTAGAACCTAAAATGGGACATGCCATGCAAATTGCTATAGAGCATCACATGTCCCACTATGCTCACCAACATCATGTTTTTATCTGCATGCTTTTCGTCTGGATTTACTAACTTTCTGCATGTTTATTCGAAAGATTTGTTGCACATGCAAGGAGTCTGTTTTATGAATGAGGTTCTACAAGTTTCTAGTTAGTTCTATTTGTAGACTTCTTAATGTGAACTCATAAAAACAATTGCAATTTTCACACCAAATTAATTTTCAAAATCATCGGTGTATGTTCGCAAACGGCTTCTCTGAACACAACTGACCCATGCACGTCTTCTGTAGATAACGGAATTAGCGGATGTTCTGGGCTCACGGAGACCTTCGTGTGATAGTAACGACGACCAGCAACATCTCCACCCTTCTGGTTATGGAAACTCGCATCGTAGGAGTCCCAGTATCAGGTGCCATGTTGATATCGCAGTTTGAGTTCAGAAAGTCTTAGGCAACGGTTTTACAGAAGGTGCAATTCACCCTCTCTGCAACGTAGCCCCTCACCAAGAAAGCGACATCCCGGCCAACTGCACCACGATATTGGATTTTCGGACACTGTGGTGGAAATAGTGAAAAATGAGCACCAAAGACATTCATCGAAGCGATTGCCTAGAGGTGAGTAGGAAATTTCTTAGTTGAGGTTTATTAAGTGGTTTAATAATTATTACCTGCCCAGGCGGGAACGCGACGTCATTATATAACGACAACTTTTGGTGATCATTCGTTATTCGACGTCACCTGACGTACATAACAGTGAAGTCATAATAACGCTATCTTTGGTCGAATAATTGTTGTGTACCTAATAAATATACACTTAACATATTTAATTGACTTATATGCAATAAATAAAAATTACTTTTAGAGAAAAGAAAAGTCCGGTATTTTGAATCCCGATCACGAACTTGATCAAGTGATCATCGGTTAAATGTGACCGTCCGATTAAGTATTTTGATACGTTTTTGGGTGTTCAATTAGCTAATCAGATAGCTTCACCACTAATTTGATGTTGCCATTCTTGATTTTAGAAATTAGTTGTTGATTGTTTATTGCCAAATGGAAGCCCCCAAGTCCCGTTGTTTGCATCGCTCACATAAAAAAATTTCTGTTCCTGGAACCAACGAAAACAATAATATCAAATAACAAAATGTCAAAAAATGACATTAGCAACCGACGGTTTAATATTTAGGGGGTGCCAATTAAAATTAAACAAAGTATGATGGTATTTGATACCTGTTTCAGGTTAATCAGTGTTCAAATAATTTAATCAGAATTCAAATAACCGGCCCTTAGACCAACGTTTTAATTAAAAATTTCTTGTTGCGAAGCAAACATTTTTAAATTTCGTGTTACGCTTTAGACTAAATTTTCGTATTACTAAAGTCAAAACTTCGATTCTACTTTCGGATCACAATTTTTTGTTACTCGGTAAACATTTTTTATATTGTGTTACGTTTAAAGTACAATTTCGTCATGTTACTAGGGTCCGAATTTTTGCATCTTCTCTCACGTTTAGACCAAAATGTCTTGTTACGAGATCAAAATTAAAAAAATTCGTGTTACGTTTAACTAACATTTCCAAGTCAAAATTTTGAGATTTTGTGTTACTTTCATACCAAAATTCCTCAATGCTAAGAAGATATTTTTAAGTTTCGTTTTACGCTTTAGACTATATTTTCGTGTTACTAAAGTCAAAAATTTAAAATTTTATGTTACCTTTGGATAAAAATTTCTTTATACTAAGTGAAAATATTTTAATTTTTTATGACACGTTTGGACTAAAATTTCGTGATACTACACTCAAAATTTAAAGATTTCGTGTTACGTTTAAACTAAAATTTCCTGTTACTAATATGAAATTGTTTTAATTTTGTGAAAGTAACCGTTAGAATAAAATTTTTCTTTGTTACGTCAAAATTAAAAAAATTAGGGATACGTTTAGACTGGAATTTTAGGTGAAAATTTTGACATTTTGTGTTACATTTAGATCAAAATTTCTCGTTGCTAAGCAAATATTTTTAAATTTCGTGTTACGCTTTAGACTAAATTTTCGATGTCTAAAGTCAAAACTTAAAAATTTGATTCTGCTTTCGGATGAAAATTTCTTGTCACTAAGTAAATATATTTTATTTTTCTGTTACGTTAGACAACAATTTCGTGTTAATACAGTGAAATTTAAAAAAATTGGTTTTACTTTCAGATCAAATTTGTGATATTACGTCAAAATTAAAAAAAAAATTGTGCTATTTATAGGCTAAAATGTCCTGCTACTAAAGTCTAAACCTTTTTTAATTTCGTGTTGCTTTTAGAGAAAACTCTAAATAATTCTTTTTGCATATTTTAAAATGGGATGTAGCCGTTTCGTGTCACTAATGTCACGATTTTTAAATATCATGTTATTTTTAGGACAAATTTTATTGTAAATAAGTGGAATAGTGATCCGTTTAGACTAACATTTTAAGTAAAAATTTTGACATTTTGTGTTACATTCAGACCAAAATTTCTCGTTGTTAAGAAAACAGTTACTAATTTCGTGTTACGCTTTAGAGCAAATTTTTGTTTTACTAGAGTCAAAACTTAAAAATTTCATGTTACTTTAAAAAATATGTTTAGTTTCATGTTGTGTTTAGAGTTAGGTTTGTACTAAAAATTCTTATTACCAAAATCTTAATTTTGTTTTACTTCTAGAACAACATTTCTTTTTACCAATTCAAAATTCAAAAAAAATCGTGTTACCTACGTTTAGACTAACATTTAAGCCAAATTTTTAAATTTTGTGTTACGCTTCAGACTAAATTTTTATGTTACTCGAGTCAAAACTTCCAGTGAAAATTAGATGTTACTTTCGGATCAATGTAGGTAATGGATTTCTTGTTACCAAGTCAACATTAAACAATTTCGTGTTACGACTAAACTACCGTTTTAAGTAAAAATTTTGAGATTTTGTTTTCCAAATTTTCATGATACGTTTAAGCTAAAATTTCCTGTAACTGAAGCCAAAACTTAAAAATTTGATGTTACTAAACAATTTATCTTTATTTTTGTGTTACGTTTAGACCCCAATTTCGTGTTATTACAGTCAAAATTTAAAATTTTTGTGTTATTCACTTTTAGACCAAAATTTTTTGCTATTAATTCAAAATTAAAAAAAACTTTGTGTTATGTTTAGACTAAAATTTTCTGTTACTAATGTGGAATTTTTCGCCAAAATTAAAAATAATTAGTGATATGTTTAGACTAACATTTTAATTTAAAATTTTGACATTTTGTTTTACATTTAGACCAAAATTTCTCGTTACTAAGCAAACATTTTTAAATTTCGTGTTACGCTTCAGACTAAATCTTCGTATTACTAAAGTCAAAACCTAAAAATTTGATTCTACTTTCGGATCAAAATTTCTTGTTACTAGGTAAACATTTTTTTATTTTGTGTTACGTTTAGAATACAATCTCGTGGAACCACAGCCAAATGTTAAAAACTTTGTGTTACGTTTAGACTTAAATTTTCTGTCACGCTTAGACCAAAATGTCTTGCTACGAGATCAAAATTAAAAAATTTCGTGTTACGTTTAACTAACATTTCAAGTAAAAATTTTGAGATTTTGTGTTACTTTCAGACCAAAATTCCTCATTGCTAAGTAGTTATTTTTAAGTTAATTTTCGTTAACAAATTTTCGTGTTACTAAAGTCAAAACTTAAAAATTTAATGTTACCTTTGGATCAAAATTTTTTGTTACTAAGTATAAATATTTTAACTTTGTGTTACGTTTAGACTTAAATTTCGTGATCCTACAGTCAAAATTGAAATATTTCGTGTTATGTTTAAACTAAAATATCCTGTTACTAATGTCGAAATTTTACGTTACTGTTAGACCAAAGTTTTTTGTTACCAAATCAAACATAAAAAATTTCTTGTTACGCTATAGACTAAATTTTCGTTTTACCAAAGTTAAAATTAAAAAATTTGATGTTACTTTTCGATCAAAATTTCTTGTCAGTACCTAAGTATTTTTTTTTAATGTTTCTGTTTAGACTACAGTTTCATGTTACTACAGTCAAAATTTAAAAATTTTGTGTTACTCACGTTTAGACAAAAATTTTGTGCTATTAAGTCAAAATTTTAAAAACTTTGTGTTACGTTTAGACTAAAATTTCGTGTTACTAATGTGAATTTTTTTTTATTTGTGTAAGTAGCCGTTAGAATAAAATTGTTCGTTGCCACGTCAAAATTTAGTGATACGTTTAGACTAAGATTTGAAGTGAAAATTTTGACATTTTGAGTTACATTTAGATCAAAAAAATGTATTTAAAATTTTCGTATTACTAAACTCAAAATTTCAAAATGTGATTCTATTTTCGGATCAAAATTTCTTGTTATACTAGGTAAACATTTTTTTATTTTGGGTTACGTTCAGATGTACAATTTCGTGTTACCACAGTCAAAATTTAATAACCTCGTGTTACGCTTAGACTAAAATTTCCTATTACTTAGGTCCAAATTTTTAAATTTTCTCTGACTTTTAGACCAAAATTTCTTGTTACGAGATCAAAATTAATAAATTTCGTGTTAGGTTTAACTAATATTTCGAGTCACAAATTTTGAAATTTTGTGTTACATTTAGACCAAAATTACTCATTGCTAAGTAGGTAAATATTTTTAAGTTTTGTTTTACGCTTTAGACTAACTTTTCGTGTTACCACAGTCAAAACTTAAAAATTTAATGTTATCTTTGAATCAAAATTTCTTGTTACTGAGTAAAAATATTTTAATTTTGTGATACGTTTAGACTAAAATTTCGTGATACTAGAGTCAAAGTTTAAAAATTTCGTGTTACGTTTAGATAAACAAAAATTTCCTGTTACTAATGTCAAAATTTTATGTTACTGTTAGACCAAAATTTTTTGTTGCTAAGTCAAACAAAAAAAAAATTCTTGTTACGCTTTAGATTAAGTTTCCGTATTACTAAAGTAAAAATTTAAAAATTTGGTGTTACTTTCGGATCAAAATTTCTTGTCAGTAAGTTATTTTTTAAATTTCTTGTTACGTTAGACTACAATTTCGTGTAAATACAGTCAAAGTTAAAAATAATGGTTTTACTTTCAGACCAGAATTGTATGATATTACATCAAAATTTAAAAGTTTTGTGTTATTTTTAGACTAAAACGTCCTGTTACTAAAGTCTAATCATTTTTTAATTTTGCATTAATTTTAGAGCTTTCAATTTTTTGTTACCAATTCAAAGTCAAAAAGGTAGTAAGAAAATTTGGATTTTAGAAGCTTTTTAACTTTTTGACATAGTCAAAAATATATTCCTCAGAAAAAAAACAATATATTCCTCAGAAAAGAAACCGTCGTAGCAAATAGGTAACGAAAAATAACGTCATTCTCACGGCGAAAAGGGATGTGATTTTGACGTTGCAAAATAACGTTATTGGTCTGTGACTTACGGCCGTCATTATGACGTTGTTTCGACGCCATCCCATGACGTTTTTGGTGACTTACTTGTACCAAATTGAGCTAAAAATGAGCACCAATTTAAGGAGTCTATGTCTACGAGTGAAATGTTTATTTTAACGGTAGTTTATTTTAATTGTAGTTTAGTTTAATTTAATTTGTGTAAAAAACCACTTACTACTTACTCCCTGGATTCTTGAAATCTCCAATCGATTTTGACTGTTATTTTTACAAGAGACGTGCAATTGTTTTACCGTTCTCGTGCTACGAAGGACCACCCTGAATCCGTGGGAAACCGCTACCAAAGTCAAAACACTCGCGATTAAAGTTAACAACTAGTATATTTTAGTAATTACAAGCAAAGTTGCATTAATGCTACTATGAGCAAAAGTATTTTAGCTTAAAAGCTCATTCGATTATATAAAGAAACAAGAAAAACGAATCATATATGACAAACGTGAAAACTAACGTGAAGCTAGCGTCCCCGGCGCCAGCGCTCCCCAGCGTCGGCACCATAAAAATACCTGCATTGTTGCCAAGTTGTTAACTTTTATTAGTATAAGTGGCCTATGGCAAATTTAAAAAATATGTATATTGTGACTCGTCTAAATTCAAGGGTTCATCCAGCACATATACGTAGTATTCAAAATAGCATCTTACGGGCAAGTTTCCCCAGGTCAAAAACCTATATTTTCCTATTTAGGCAAAACCCGGCTTTGTGACACATCCAAATTAAGATTGTTGGTAGAACATAGGGTTCTAAATAGAATTCTGAGGTCCAGTTTGCTCAAAAATATAGACGAAGCCTCAATCCACCCCCACCCTCCAAAATATATAACTCCCTATTTAAGCAAAACCCGACTTTGTGACACATCCAAATTAAGAGTGTTGGTAGAACATAGAGTTCTAAATAGAATTCTGAGGTCCAGTTTGCTCAAAAATATAGACGAAGGCTCAATCCACCCCCACCCTCCGAAATATATATCTCCCTATTTAAGCAAACCCCGCCTTTGTGACACATCCAAATTAAGAGTGTTGGTAGAACATAGAGTTCTAAATAGAATTCTGAGGTCCAGTTTACTCAAAATTATAGACGAAGGCTCAATCCACCCCCACCCTCCAAAATTTATAATTCCCTATTTAAGCAAAACTCGGCTTTGTGACACATTCAAGTTAAGATTGTTGGTAGAACATAGGGTTCTAAATAGAATTTTGAGGTCCAGTTTGCTCAAAAATATAGACGAAGGCTCAATCCACCCCCCCCCTCCAAAATATATATCTCCCTATTTAAGCAAAACCCGGTTTTGTGACACATCCAAATTAAGATCGTTGGTATAACATAGGGTTGTAAATAGAATTCTGAAGTCCAGTTTGCTCAAAAATATAGACGAAGGCTCAATCCACCCCCCACCCTCCGAAATATATATCTCCTTATTTAAGCAAAACCCGGCTTTGTGACACATCCAAGTTAAGACTTTTGGTATAACATAGGGTTCTAAATAGATTTCTGAGGTCCAGTTTGCTCAAAAATATAGACGAAGGCTCAATCCACCCCCCACCCTCCGAAATAAATATCTCCCTATTTAAGCAAAACCCGGCTTTGTGACACATGCAAGTTAAGACTTTTGGTATAACATAGGGTTCTAAATAGATTTCTGAGGTCCAGTTTGCTCAAAAATATAGACGAAGGTTCAATCCACCCCCACCCTCCGAAATATATATCTCCCTATTTAAGCAAAACCCGGCTTTGTGTGACATCCAAATTAAGAGTGTTGGTAGAACATAGGGTTTTAAATAAAATTCTGAGGTTCAGTTTGCTCAAAATTATAGACGAAGGCTCAATCCACCCCCACCCTCCAAAATATATATCTCCCTATTTAAGCAAAACCCGGCTATGTGCCATATCCAAATTAAGAGTGTTGGTAGAACATAGGGTTCTAAATAGATTTCTGAGGTCCAGTTTGCTCAAAAATATAGACGAAGGCTCAATCCAACCCCCACCCTCCGAAATATATATCTCCCTATTTAAGCAAAACCCGGCTTTGTGACACATCCAAGTTATGATTTTTGGTATAACATAGGGTTGTAAATAGAATTCTGAAGTCCAGTTTGCTCAAAAATATAGACGAAGGCTCAATCCACCCCCCACCCTCCGAAATATATATCTCCCTATTTAAGCAAAACCCGGCATTGTGACACATCTAAATTAAGAGTGTTGGTAGAACATAGGGTTCTAAATAGAATTCTGGAGTCCAGTTTCCTCAAAAATATAGGCGAAGGCTCAATCCACCCCCACCCTCCGAAATATATATCTCCCTATTTAAGCAAAACCCGGCTTTGTGCCACATCCAAATTAAGCGTGTTGGTAGAACATAGAGTTCTAAATAGATTTCTGATGTCCAGTTTGCTCAAAAATATAGACGAAGGCTCAATCCACCCCCCACCCTCCGAAATATATATCTCCCTATTTAAGCAAAACCCGGCATTGTGACGCATCCAAATTAAGAGTGTTGGTAGAACATAGGGTTCCAAATAGAATTCTGAGGTGCAGTTTGCTCCAAAATATAGACTAAGGCTCAATCCACCCCCACCCTCAAAAACATATAATTCCCTATTTAAGATAAATAAGAATCGTTGGATTCTGTTAATTGATTTAAAAAATTGAGGATCAATAACGAGCCGTCGTAAGGTAAACTGACTTTTTGAAATGTCAAGGTTTGGACCTTCCATCCGATTTTATCGATATTTTTATGCCCAGCGAACAAACATTTCAATTCATTATACTTCTGAAGTAAAATTAAGAAATTGAGGAGAATGTCGTTGTTTTGGTCATTATAATTCCCGTAGGGATCAAGAATAGTTAATATTTTATTATCTAGATTCACTCTAAGTAAAATCCATTTCTCTTCTTGGTGGAAAAGGGAGATAAAAATAACTTTTTTGAAAGGTAGCGTTTTTCCAAAATATAAATCTTTTTGAAATTCATATAAAGATGATTTTGCCTCCCATATTTCAACTTTTGCTGAATTAATGATATTACTCGTTTTGAAAATTGCAGAAAGTATGTTAAACATTTTGATAAGTATAACTGAAACTTTATTTTGTCCTGCCAAAAGATTAAATTCCTCGGAAGTAATAAAACGATCGCCTTTATAAAATTTATAATAGCCAATGAAATATATTGCATTATGAAGTTCGTGGTAGTACTCTATGGAATTCACCAAGTGGTTGTCCGGAAATGATAATACCGGATTATTTAATTTGGAATTTCATTTAGAAACTGAGTAACATGATGATTTTTGCAAATGCTTCAAATACTTTCCTGTAAAATATGAAAATTTGGGTTTTTGCTTTCGATCCCACTCTTCTTCGCAATCTATTTCGGCTGGAAATGCTTCCAACTGTTCCCCCTTCTCATTTTTCGAATCTGTAATCAGCTCTAATCTGTTTTTTGGAATGTCAAATTCGTTCCAAAAGCCGGGTTTTGCTTAAATAGGGAGATATATATTTTGGAGGGGGGGGTGGATTGAGCCTTCGTCTATAATTTTGAGCAAACTGAACCTCAGAATTCTATTTAGAACCCTATATTCTACCAACACTCTTAATTTGGATGTGTCACAAAGCCGGGTTTTGCTTAAATGGCGAGATATATATTTCGGAGGGTGGGGGTGGATTGAGCCTTCGTCTATATTTTTGAGCAAACTGGATCTCAAAATTCTATTTAGAACCCTATGTTATACTAATAATCTTAATTTGGATGTGTCACAAAGCCGGGTTTTGTTTATATAGGAAATTATATGTTTTCGAGGGTGGGGGTGGATTGAGCCTTCGTCTATATTTTTGAGCAAACTGGACCTCAGAATTCTATTTAGAACCCTATGTTATACCAATGATCTTAATTTGGATGTGTCACAAAACCGGGTTTTGCTTAAATAGGGAGATATATATTTTGGAGGGTGGGGGTGGATTGAGCTTTCGTCTATAATTTTGAGTAATCTGGACCTCAGAATTCTATTTAGAACCATATGTTCTAACAACAGTCTTAATTTGGATGTGTCACAAAGCCGGGTTTTGCTTAAATAGGGAGATATATATTTTCGAGGGTGGGGGTGGATTGAGCTATCGTCTATATTTTTGAGCAAACTGGACCTCAGAATTCTATTTAGAACCCTATGTTATACGAACGATCTTAATTTGGATGTGTCACAAAACGGGGTTTTGCTTAAATAGGGAGATTTATATTTTGGAGGGTGGGGGTGGATTGAGCTTTCGTCTATAATTTTGAGTAATCTGGACCTCAGAATTCTATTTAGAACCCTATGTTCTACCAACACTCTTAATTTAGATGTGTCACAAAGCCGGGTTTTGCTTAAATAAGGCGATATATATTTCGGAGGGTGCGGGTGGATTGAGCCTTCGTCTATATTTTTGAGCAAACTGGACCTCAGAATTCTATTTAGAACCCTATGTTATACGAACGATCTTAATTTGGATGTGTCACAAAACGGGGTTTTGCTTAAATAGGGAGATTTATATTTTGGAGGGTGGGGGTGGATTGAGCTTTCGTCTATAATTTTGAGTAATCTGGACCTCAGAATTCTATTTAGAACCATATGTTCTACCAACACTCTTAATTTGGATGTGTCACAAAGCCGGGTTTTGCTTAAATAAGGAGATATATATTTTCGAGGGTGGGGGTGGATTGAGCTTTCGTCTATATTTTTGAGCAAACTGGACCTCAGAATTCTATTTAGAACCCTATGTTATACCAACGATCTTAATTTGGATGTGTCACAAAACCGGGTTTTGCTTAAATAGGGAGATATATATTTCGGAGGGTGGGGGTGGATTGAGCCTTTGTCTATATTTTTGAGCAAACTGGACCTCAAAATTCTATTTAGAACCCTATGTTCTACCGACAGTCTTAATTTGGATGTGTCACAAAGCCGGGTTTTGCTTAAATAGGGAAATATATGTTTTCGAGGGTGGGGGAACTTGCCCGTAAGATGCTATTTTGAATAGTACGTATATGTGCTGGATGAACCCTTGAACCTTAGACGAGTCACAATATACATATTGGCGCGTAGGCTTCTGGATTCTTGGACCCTTGTGATTGTATGGTTGGTTGTTATCTTGGGTTCTGGTCCTTTTGTCTGATTAAAATAAGTTACAGCGGGTGCTTCTAACTTCTTTGTTTAATGACGTTTCCCCATAGTACATGCTGCGTGCCGTACGATATCTCTGACGGTTAGCCGCAGAGTTTCGACACGGCGAGCAGCATGTACAAAGCAATAATGCGACTTTCATTTACTTTTCTTCAAGTAACAGTACATAAAGAAAGAAACTGCAACAAACTTCGAACCAAAACTGTACATCGTTTTGTGTAATCTGATGAAGGCACCAATTTGTGTCGAAACGTCATTAAACAAAGAAGTTAGAAGCACCCGCTGTAACTTATTTTAATCAGACAAAAGGACCAGAACCCAAGATAACAACCAACCATACAATATACATATTTTTTAAATTTGACCATAGGCCACTTATACTAATAAAAGTTAACAACTTGGCAACAATGCAGGTATTTTTATGGTGCCGACGCTGGGGAGCGCTGGCGCCGGGGACGCTAGCTTCACGTTAGTAATCGTGAAAAGATAGTGTCAATGCTCCCGCACGGCGCACTCCGATCAGTCCCGCTTTTCTTCGAATTGTCTCGAATCCCGCAGCGCCCTCGCTTGGCTCACTCTGCAAATGCCGAACTGAAGTATTGCTGGTTGCCGGCTATTCGGCGCAGCGTAACGAATTGTCTTTTCTTGTACATAATATTTTAAGCTCAGTTACTACTTTTAATTTACTGACGTAATTAGTTAATGTTCGGCAAACCTGAACAATCATATTTCAAGATAATTACATATAACAAAATCTCTCTTAAAGGTGTCCAAATTTTCTTTTAATAAAAATTAAGAAATAAATTTCCAGGTAAAAAATGTTAACCTGACATCACGTGTAATTTTTTTTATACTTGGCAACACTGATGGGCAATAACTAAAATGACTATGATAACAAACATTTAACATTGATGACAGATTTGTGCCCTTTTATTTATAAATGATAATTAACCGTTTGTTTTCTTATTAATACTTCTTTCTTTGCCCTGTTCTTCTTTGATTTTTTGATATGTTTCATATGATATTAAAAGAAATAGAGAAATAGTAGGTATTAAGCATAGATTATATGAATTATTATTAATTATGAATTTCTTGAGCATTTCGTAAAGGTGTCCTTAAGAATTTTCTGCATTAGGTTCATGGTCGGCTTCGACAAGCCCTGCGCGATCTCCATCTCCCACTGGCGGATTCGGACGTCACCTTAATCCCCGCTACGGCCCCCTGCGATCGTCGAGGCGGAGCGGCCCGTACGGCACAACCAGTCTATGCCAAAGATCTAGGTCGCCGAGCCCTACGCATCGCACGCACTCGCACCATCAGGGTCCACCGTTTATAGGTCAGTAAGGGTAATCCTCCTGTAGCCTTCCTAACACTCTTGTACCTATCATCCCCTGAATGTGCACCGCCCAAAAAATTAACCGCACCAGCAGAATTTTCTTAACATTACAGCCGGTGCTGTGGTAGGTATTCCGATGCAGCACAGCGCTGCCCACCAAGGGTCGGTGCAGCACAGCCACCCGCTGCTGGGCGGACGTAGGGGACAGGGTCGCAGGTTGCCGCCAACGCCTTGTAAACCGTCCACCTTACAGCTGAAACCTGGGACCATAAATTTTCCTAAACTTAACGCTAGCCCTACCCACGTAAGTTCATTTTTTTGTGATTGGTTAATAATATGCTTATTACTTATTAGTTTTCAATAGCTGATAACACCTACTCACTACCCGTGAATAATAATTTATTATTTTATTAAAATTTTTATCGTGTTTAGTATACTTCAAAGTATCATTTAATTAAAAAAAGAATGAAAAAAAAATCTAGTAATTACATTAGGCGTAAATCGATTTAGGTTTTTCTAGGCCCCCTTTCTAGGTTTTAGGACCCTACATCTTTAACAACAAATTTTTTTAAAGTAGAAATTTAATATCTAGTACTTATCAGGTATTAAATTGTTTAGATGCATACCCATTCGGCGCACACAACTCCTCACACGTATCCTCATAGTTTTCCCAGAGATAGGGAACCCGTAACGGACTTCGAAATGCCGCTTCCTCCCGTGGCGGTGCCTGTGGGATCTGCGAACCCTCACACCAGGATAGGTGGAGATAGTTCACAGGCCCCCCTAAGTTTCGAGCAAGCTGTGCAACTGGGTAGGGGCGGGCGGATGCTGCCCAGTCCGGTGCCTAATGGGTACAAACCGAAACCCACAAGGTAAGTTGAGAGTGCGCAGTGGATTGCAGAAGGCTACAGAATAGTGTTTAGGTCTCGTCACTCGGATTCCGATGAGGATGATTGGTGCTAGCAGAAACTGAACACTCTTTAAAAGAGGTGAAACCAAAAAAAGACAGAAAAATTTCGTATGCGATCGCGTTTTTTGTATTTTTCAAGTTAGTGAGCGTGATTAGAAGACAACTTTGGTTTTCGAAAATTATTCCACTTTAAACAATTTAAATTTGTTTGTTAGTAGTGTGTGAAACGAGGAATTCAATCCTTTTAATACCACGTATTTCGGCCAAGGAATTGACTCAACGCCTTACCAGCAGCGGAAAGAAGGAACTACGCTTTTTAATGTTCACGCGACAGATACGAATACGTTCTGCTTGTTGATCTTTATAGCACAATATGGACAGATTTTCAAATTATATAATACCTATCAATCTGTTTGTTATTCTCCGGAATACATTGTAATAGCCATTCCAATTGCAAATCTTATAACCTGATGATTTGTGCCGATGTTGTTTCATTGTTGCTTAAAAGGGCCTTTTACTTGCTAAAAAATTTAAGATAATTCTTTGTAAATTGTTATTTATTTAGCTGTATTGTGTGTTGGTTTTGTAAAGAAGCTATCCCAGATTTTCTTCGCCAGTTAATAACCCTCTAAGAGTGTATAAATTTCAAGTAAGACCAAAGCATGTTGATTAAAAATAATTTCTATTTTGTCCAGTGCAATGATGCTTTAACTGATTAAAATTAAACTCAAGTGTAAAATGCATTGGTAGTTAGTACATTTCTAATCTTATTCTTAAAACTATCCAGACTGGAATATTTTAAAACAGGACGCAACACATTAACATTTTTTAGTTCCTATTAGCCCTGACCATCCTGACAGCTTCTCAGTCGGCAATATCCAGGAGCAAAGTCATTCTTTGCCCGATCATAGACTATGTGCACTTCTATCAGTGGTAAATAGATGTGTTTTGTTGGCATGTGACTGGAACAACACAAAATAGGCCCTCCATAAGACACACTGTTCATGTGTAGTGTTCAGTGTAGCTCTAAGAAACCTGCAATCTCTGGATTACCCCATAATCGCCAAAGCAAGCCGGAATAATACAACACTAACATACTAAAAGTTTTGTCGAATACCTTTTCTCTTTGGTTTACTTATGTCAGATAGATGGAAAGCAAGTAAATCTATATTAGATATTTTAAAGGAAGATATAGTGGTCGACGTAGTCGAAGGCCTTGTTGAGATCAAGTGTCAAGTCCAGTATATTGTCCTTTGTACACCTGTTCACCGTGAATTCGTACTGAGAGGGTAAACAAGTTATTTTTCTCGATATATTTGACGATTTAGCACTATTGCTTTATATAGTATCGGCAATAACAAATAAGTCACTAATTCTTCGGTAGAGCAATATCTCCCTTCTTATATGTAGGTCTTTAAAGGCCTTTACAACATCCGGAAATTTGTACTTTTGGAATCCAAAATCTTCCAAAAATAGGAATTGTGGTACCAGTAGATTTGTTGGGGTTAAGACAACTACAGTGTCAAGCTTAGCAGACCGCAAATTGCCCGTTACTCCAGTAGCACTAAATGACCAAATAGCGTTAATGATAAAAAATACCCATAAATTAGTAAAACTAGTCAGGATTTGGTTATTAATTGGTCATTTGTATTAGATAATTTTTGATCAAATAAGTTAGCCGTTAAAGTCGTCCATTGCCAAGAGTTGGTCAAGAAAGCAGCATTTTCCATATGGCAATAATTTGGCCAAAATGTGAGGTTAAACTGCAGTCAATTTGTGGCAGTCCTGAGTAGATATTTAGCTAAAACTTGCCTAACTCAAGATGACTTCAAATCTATCAAATAAGAGCTAGTTCATTTAGCCACAGAATATTCATTAAAAGTAGGCATAAATTTGAAAACACAACTTTACCCAAATGCAAAATTAACTATTTAAAAACTAAACCTCAAACGAGATCACAGAGAGGTGAACACGAATTAAAATTGTTATTTTATTTTGATAAGTCCTTGAGGCTTTGAGATTGCCCGTTCCTAATTTTTCCTAAATGCACGTTAATTTCTAAGATGAATGATTTAAAATGTTGTATTTTAATCCCTTAACATTTGTTTTGCTTCACTTTCCTATTTTTCGATTTTAATTTATAGTTTCTGTCTTGAATTAATCTTTTAAAATATTACACAATTCCAAAACTTTCAAAAATCTTATTTCGTCTTGTGCTACTTTTGTCTAATACGGTTATTATGGTTCGTAATATTGTTTTTAATGTTGTTGTTTCGCCCTTTCGTTTCTAACGTTCTTTTCATCCCCTCTATGAGTTTTCTTAAATTGATTTTTTTCTTGAGCTGTTCACTTCGTTTTCTTACAATTTTTTAAGTTTAAGTTTTGTTTTCTTTTCTCACGTTAGTAGATTTTGACGTTTATATGTCTTGTATAGGAAAATCGCATCCAGCTGAACAAGAAATAATAATAAAGTTAAATTTTTTACGAAAATCTAAATCTGGAATGTGTAATCAGACTTGGTCTATCTATTACGGTTTTGCCAATACCCAATAAATCCATCGGAAAGGCGCCACCCTGTACAACGCATCCATTATATTATATTTCTCCCTTACAGTTATTGCTCAGCTGTTGTATATTTCTAGTTGAGGTTTTGGGTTTTCAGACTTCTAATTTTTTTTTGCGTTTTTTTTTTGTTTAAGTTACCTCATGTATTTTGTTGTTCTTCCTTTATTAGTATTTTGCGATTTAATCTTATTTTTCAATTTTAGTTCATTTTATTTTTACAGAACTTCAATTACTTATGATGTTTTAGTTTTGGAGTTTTGCCTTTCTCGTCCTCATACGTTACTGCATTTTTTCAAATTCTTTTTCAACTGAATTTTTGTCTAAAACATTCTAACATTCTTAAATCAGGTGCAAACCTCCGGACCACGAACATCATCCCACCTTCAGATGCAACCCTCCGGATCACGAACATCATCCCACCTAGCTTTATTTATGACATACCATAAAATTGGACATTTCTCATGTAGTTGTCACTGGACACTTTTTTCGAGTCCCTCCTGGCGGACTGGTACAGATTATTATACCTGCTAATGACGTGTGAGATGCCCATATATAAGGGTACCTACCACACCCCTTTCCAGATCCTTAAGGAATTGGATGTGACTGTGTATCATACCGAGTTTGCCATGGCCATCTTGGCAAATTTTACCAAGTATGTTTCAGGAAAACAATTATTAAGTGCATTTTATAGCTTGTTAACAAATACTTTTCTGTTATGCACATAGAGCTGAAAGGGCCTCAAATAAAATCCCAATCCACATTTTCGTCCGCATTATGAAGGGCGTACAAACCTCTCTGAGTCATTGATTGAGAGACGATACCTGTCTTTCCTACGAAAGCATCAAAAGCTCTCAATACTTCAGGCCAAATGGTCAGAAAATCTTTGCTTGACCACCTTTATGGACCACTGATTATTGCTCTAAGATCTAAGAACTTTATAGAGGCAAACACTTTTTTCAAATTTGCAGAAGGTACACTGGAGTTAATTCGGTAGATACTAAGGCATCTTTTACATTCTTTACTTGACATTTATATTTGTGCTAACGTCAGACTGGCCTTTAAAATTTGAGACACGCTTCATTGCAGCATACATGTATAAACAGGAACAACGTAGAAGTAGTTCTTACCAAAATTTTAGGTAGGCAAGGACCATATATTGCGACTCACGTAAACGGACCTCGTAAGCTTCCACTGGTACTGATGGTCTCGGTTGGTGCTCGTTTGTCCTATCGGCGTAACGATGCTCCTCAGTAGTACCAACTCCTTTCGCGCCAAAACTACACTCCCAAACTACGCTCCTCAGTAGTACCAACTCCTTTCGCGCCAAAACTACACTCCCTTGGTGAGCCCCCCCCCCCCCCCCCCCCAACTAAGACTTCTTTTTTTACTTTTAAAGAGTGGGCTGGTGCCCGATGGTGGTCATTCGTCCTTCCGGCGTAATGACGACCTCCAGCCAGTCCCAACGCGGCTCCCCGCACCGACTCCTCGGGAGTCCCCCAAAACCGGTGAGTGTCTCAGACCGACACTGCCATTTCTCTTTGAAAAAACGCTCGTGCTAACTTTCTTTATTGTCAGCAAATTTTTCCTATTCGATTGCAACCTTCTTTTCCATGACGTCAATGAGCCCACATATTAAACAAATTTGCAATATTTGATTTTTAAATTTGAGTCAACTAGTGATTGGTTGCTAAACCGGTCATTGGCCGACCATTGCTAAGAATGCGGCAATTTTTATGACTTTGTGACAATAGCCTAAGCAAAAGAAAGTAGCAAGGAAACAATTTGTTTCCTTCTGACAGCTCGAAGGTGACTGATAATAAAGATCGAAACGTTTATGACTGGCACTTTTTGCGTTTTCCTGTTTTAATTACTATTATGCTAACCAATGATACAGCACATAAACCACATGCCCATTGAGATTACCTATCATTTTACTCTAAAAGTCTTAGTCTACATCAGCTCTAAAAGCCCTTCTAAGTTGCTAATATTATAAAGTTATTTATATGGTACGTTTTGTTAGCAAATAAAACTATTGAACAAATGTTATTTATTGTTTAAAATGTTACAGCTGCTACATGAGGCTCTATTATTATACTTTAGAAATAGCTACCTTTTGTGATATAAAAATAAATGTAAAGCACCCCTGCGTTTTCCTTCATAAAATGTAAAATAGCTGTTATTCATCTAGAACCTAATGTAGTTTAATAATTTCTATAAATAAACAGCGGAAAGCGCGCTGATGGTTGATTACACTGAGAAATGTTTAAAATGTATTATTATTATTATTATTATTATTATTATTAATATAATTAAAGAAAGTTTAACTACTGCCAATCTATTTACCTTATTAATTAATTATACTAATAGGTTATCGATAACTAAATGTAGGAAATTTGTCATAATGTTATTGAATTTTTCAGAAAAAAAAATAGTTTTTAACAATAAACAACTTCATCCAAACAATTCGACAACTAAGTGTGTTTGCAGTGTGGTAGGGGTTTTTTGCAATCGTGCCAATATTGTCCAAAGAAGTGCGAGTTCTTAAATAATGTTAATGTAAAACAACCAGAACCAACTTCGGTGGTATGGTTAACAGAATTTTTAGCGCAAATAGAGCGACAAATGTATTCTGACAAAGCTTTCTTTTAAATTATTATTAAGAAAAA
This sequence comes from Taphrorychus bicolor, assembly GCA_951812265.1. Taxonomy (NCBI): domain Eukaryota; kingdom Metazoa; phylum Arthropoda; class Insecta; order Coleoptera; family Curculionidae; genus Taphrorychus; species Taphrorychus bicolor. Next base: position 13,520,596 of record OX638299.1, on the reverse strand, counting down.
GTTAAACATAAGCATAAAATAACTTTAAGATACACACAAAATCGCCACATTTACAGATGTTGGGCATCTTTTTACTTTTCGTATAATTATTTATGATTTATTTAACTCAAAACTGCCTATTACGTCAAGCAGACTCTTTCTTGTATATAATTTCGCCTACTATTTTTGAGACCTATCTTTTCAACTTTACGCTGGAACCATATTGTTGTGTATAAAGAGATAATTTTTTGGGGCCAAGTATTCTTAATTACCCTTAGATTGTTGTTAAAAACCCCACCCGAGACTCAATGTCATTTGTGTAGTCACATAAACTTAAAAAAAAGACACTTTTATTACCGTTAAAGTAGGTAGCTCGATAAAAACTTTTTACTTCGTTATCGTATTTGTCTTTATCTCATCCCTTTACGCAGGCTTGTGGCGGTAGTTTTTTGAGCTACCTGCTCATTGCAGCCCTGATAAATTTGCTGCAAAATTTCAGAATTTGCAGGCGAAAGATACATTTTACCCATGATAAACCCGGGCAACTTTTATTTATTTATAAAAATTATTTTCATTGTACAGTATTGTAGGTAAGTAAAATAAAATGTAATTCTTCCCTAAGTGCTTTATATTATCACTTAAATAAACATAAAGGGTATTGTTAAACACGGGAGTGTCAGTTATTCATTTTTGTGTATTAAGTATTATGTTCGGTTTTTTAACGTGCCAAAGAGAATTAACACAATATAAATTTAGTTCCGATATGGTTATTTTCCTATCAAGTGCAGAAAGTGATACTTTCTCTTGCACTAGAGGTAGGAGGTAGGAATAATATTTTTTTCTACAAGCGCTAAAAAAACACAAAATTTTTTTATTTTTTATTTCAAGTTAAAAAACGTAGTACAACTTAAACTACTTAGAATCATTAGTGATGTTGATGGCAAACGAACAATTAGTGCCAAGTATTGCTGATGTTAAATGTGGTTTAAGGGGAACTGTTTTTCTTTGCGGTCACTGGACATAACTGAATTATTGATACTTTCTTCATGAACAGAAGATGCAAAAATGTTAATATCTAAAGTATTACCATTTGGGGTCGGGGAGGGGGGGGGGGGGAAAGGAAAAGTGTACTGTTCGATACTTAAATATGAACAGTACACTTACCCTTCATATATTTCATGAAAAAACGACGGCCTTGAGTAGTCTACGGCCTCAAATTTGCATACTTCCTATAAAGCAACAGAAAGTGTCCATTATGTATTATGTATTACTTCGCTAATGACAAAGAATGTTGCAGAATAATTCTTAGAATCGGTGATTTTTACGATGATAACCTTGCTCTTATCTTCTATATAGTCAAGTGTAATCTTGGTTACCTACCCTCTTCCACGGGCAGCGACAAGGGCAAAAAAAGTGCTGCTTCTTAGCTGAAAATCGTTGCTTTCCGAGGTCGAAGTCCAACATTTTGTCGTCAACTTATAAAATGTGCTAGTGCCTATGTTTTCCTTCATTTTTAGTAAACTCTTTATTATCGAGTACCGAGGCCAAAGCCTATTGGATTTGAGTACCTTGCTCAGTTCAGAAAAGTATGCTGAAAACACCTCTTATTGAAAGGCTTTTTTTTCTTTTCCCTGGAGCACGCTGAGAAATGAGCATATTGTTTTTCGTATCTTTCTTTCTACTTGGAGGTTAGTAGCTCAAAACTCGCTTGAGCTGCTGCCTCTATGACATCTTGAGGCAACTTCTCATTCAACTTGTCGAATCCACTTATTTTGTTAGGATGTTAAAGTTTTTTGATTAAAACCGAACTTATAGACAAATTGTGGAACTGACGTTCAAAATGTTGTTTGATTCCTGAGTACCAGCGGTGGATGACATGTGTTTACAAGGGGATAATGCACTAGTGCGGGAAAGTAAGACCCTCAGGCACGAAATGCGTGAGAAATGTGATGTTTTTCACACGCTTCTATATAGAGAGTTGTTTGCGTGCAGTTAGCCATAAACATCCAGCCATAAAGTTTTTAAATATCGTAGAATCATCCATTGCCTAGTAAAGTTATAGGCTGTAGTTCATAGACAATGATGAAAGTAATTTATATAAATATTAGTCATTAGTTTCGGTGTTCAATTGCTAATGCTCGATTAGAGTAGTCGAGAGATGTTATACCACCGATCCTATAGAAGGTTTTACTATTCGAGGGAATAAAAAAAAATAGACTGTAAGGCCCTATATCTACCTTAATTAAGTGTGTCCAGACACTTTTATTGTTGGAGTTCCAAAATTAAACATATACAGATCGAGTAGGAAAAGCTCAAGGGATGTTCTCATACACAACTGTAAGGCCCTACATCTACCTTAATTAAATGTGTCCAGACACTTTTACTGTTGGAGTTCCAAAATTATACATATACAGATTGAGTAGGAAAAGCTCAAGGGATGTTCTCATACACAACTCATAGAAAGCTTCACCGTCGGAGGGATTGAAAAAAATTAAAAAATGTAAATAAGATGTTAGTGTTATCGCACTTTAGTGCGTCCTGGACACATTTAGTGTCCCCGTACCAATAGTAAACATCTATTAAGGCTGATTGAGGGATGTTTTAGTACCCACCCCATAGAATATATAGATAGAAGTGTGAAGCGTGTTTTAACGATATTTTCGAAAGTGAAATAAAAATTAATTGTGGTGGAGTGTGTCAACTAAGTTGCCACAAACAGTGCATCAATCTCTCCAGAGACATAGTGAAAATTATCTTAGACACAATCAATTCGATGGTTATGCCCGGTAACGCATCATCACGCACTGTGACACATCTACTGCTACAATTACAAGAAACGGTTAAGCGACTAGACACAACTGTCAGTAGACAAGCCGATTTAATTGACATTCAAAATAAAAAATTGGGCGAAATCGATAGAAAAAACATTCCTTGGTTCATTAACTTCAAAACCCCCGATCAACAATCCACGGGGTTAGGAGTGGCCTGGACATTTTTGGTGTCCGCGTTCCCAAACTAATCATCTACCATTCCATTTGGGGAAGATTAAAAGATATGTTAGTACACACCCCATAGAATGCTCACTGTCTGAGTGGTTGAAAAAAATTAAAAACTGTAAATAAGGTACTAGTGTTATCGCACTTCAGGGCCTCCTGGACACTTTTAGTGTCCACGTTCCAAACCTCTGTGGTCCCCCCAAATGGATCTAGAGATCCATTTGGGAAAGATTAAGGATGTTTTAGTATGCACTACATAGAATGCTTCACCGCCTGAGTGGTTGAAAAAATTTAAAAACGATAAATAAGACACTAGTGTTATCGCAATTCGGAGTGGCCTGGACACTTCTAGTGTCCGCGTTCCAAAACTAAAAATCTACGGTTCCATTTGGGGACGATTGAGGGATGTTTTAGTACCAACCACATAGAATGGTTCGCCGTCTGAAGGGTTGACAAAAACTTAGAAACTATAAATAAGATACAAGTATTAACGCACTTCAGAGTGGCCTGGACACTCTTAGTGTCCGTGTTCCAAAACTAAACATCTACAGTCCCATTTGAGGACAATCGGGGGATGTTTTAGTATCAACCCCATAGAATGCTTCACCGTCTGAGTGGTTGAAAAAAAGTTAAATCTATAAATAAGATACTAGCCTTATCGCACTTCCGAGCGGCCTGGACACTTTTAGAGTCCACGTTCCAAAACTAAACATCTACGGTTCCATTTGCGGAGGATTATGGGATGTTTTAGTACCCACACCGTAGAACGTTTCACGGTCTGAGGGGTTGAGAAAAATTAAAAACTATAAATAAGATACTAGTGTTATCACATTTTAGAGCGACCTGGACAGTTTTAGTGTCCGCGTTCCATAACTGAACACCCACAGTTCCATGTAGGAAGGAGCAAGGGATATTTTAGTAGCACCCCATAGAATGCTTCATCGTCTGAGGGGTTGAAAAAAATTTAAAACTATAAATAATACGCTAGTGTTATCGCACTTCGCAGTGGCCTGGACACTTTTGGTGTCCGCGTTCCAAAAGTAAACATCTATACTTTTATTAAGGGATGGTTGAAGGATGTTTCAGTAACCATCCCACAGAATGCTTCAAGCGCTAAAAAGGTGGGCCAAAACTAAAACTGAAGGGGTCTCCGGATTAGCTCGATATCTACTACAGATGGCCAATCCTACTGGGTTATTTCTCCAATGGCATCATGGCTGACTTTAATTTTCTTGCTGGTGCTGCATTGTTTGAAAAGTTTGGTAGCTGACCAACGTGAATCAAGATAAACCATACCTGTTTCTAATTTATCCAATGATCCTTTTCTGAACTCACATCAGTTCTACCAGATTTGAGTCTATTTCAGAAAACTGATACAACTGAACAAGTACAAGATGATCACAAAGAAAGTCAAGAGTGGAAGACCCTGTGGAAACAAAAGAGACTTCATTAATGATACAAGACGACTGGATGAATCCAGTCGCATCTGGAAAGAGCATTTGGATGGAACGGATATAAAACCACGAGTTTGATGGGACATTTCGTACAGGAAATGTTGATCACCAGGAAAGAACGACTAGAGGTGATTAAGAAAAACATCGTTGGACTAGTCTACCATACATCCACAAAGTCATGAATAGAACTGTCAGACTACTGGAAAATAACAGCTGAGCACCGCAGAAGAGCTGTTTTAAACAGACTCAAACAATACAATTGAGGAATTTCTAAAGGACCAGAAAGATCGGCATGTAGAGTTTACATGGTTCCAGTTCTTCCTTGGTATGCAGAGGAATTACTAAACGCTGAGTATCAATACGGGAATTAGGGGCCACAAAATGAGTTGCAGGCAGGGACAAACACAGAAGTCAGCAATAGCATAGAGCTCATTCCATCTGAAAGTCACAATATTTTCAACGGGAGTGATATCTTAGAGCAATCGCAATTTTACTATCCGAAGTCGCAGATAATGTATATTATATATGTTCCCGGTTATATGTTTCGTCTGGAAAAGCATCAGTAGATTTAAGATACACGTACAAGATTTTACATATTGACGAGAACTTTTCTTTTATCATTTTTACTCTCAGTTCAGAAACTAGGCAGCGAAGCCTTTGAGATTCTCAAGCACGAGGACAAGTTTGACAGGAAAATGCGTGTCACGTTAACACAGACTGAATAAACTTTTTCGCATTCTATTTGGCTTTAGAAGCAGTCAAAATGAGTTTTTTTTGAAGATGGTATAGTCATGGAGGGATAATCTTATTTTTAGTGGTGTATAACTCTAACGTTGCATAGGAGAGAGGGAGCAAATAATCTTTGATCTTAGATTTAAAAACGATAATCATTCTCTACATCGAGAGAAATCTATATGACTTACCCTCAGTGATTTATTATGTAGAAAGACCATCCCAAGTTTCCTCATCGGTCGCGGAAACACCCTGTATACTGATAATTCGTGTAACCTCACTCTCTAGCGGCACCGAGGGAAACTTTCTACGAAAGTTCTTCTTTGATACAATGGAGGTTGCATAAGATTTTTCACTTGGAACTCTCATACGTAATGAAAACAACAAACGATTGATGAATAAAGAAATACAAGTTTTTCACTTATTCATTAAAAATTTATTAATACTGATTGTTCTATTTACAATAATAGTGTCCATAAAATATGCAAACGATAACTTCTTCATTGAGTCCTTAAAAAATACGTTAACAATACTATTTTAAAGAGTAACATTTATATACAGGAATTCCTGGGTCATATTGAAAGCAAGCTGCCACTAATGAATCCATTTTTTATAATTATTTTTTTTTTAAATTGTAAACTCAGTTCTTTGATCTCAAAGTACTTTTCTGTTTTACTCCCATGTCCAGCAGCAGTATAAAAATGTTACCTCTATTATCATGACACCTAATATATAAAAATATTCTTTGCTCAACATTGAAGTGGGAAAACAAATTTAATTATTTTCGAAAAAGCTCTTTTCGAATGGTTACCAATTTCGAAGTCGATTTGTAAAAAAATAAGCAGACTGCTTTATATATAAAAATATCATTTACCACAATTTTTGGTTAACCTCCCGTTCTTCTATGTGCTGACTCTCAAAGTGTTCATTAGTCCTCTATGACAAAAATCTACTTTTTGTGCTAAGAAGGTACTGAACTGTAATGTTATTTTTTAAATTTGAAAAAAAGAACGCTTGTTCACAAGATAGCAGCACTTTTGACATATGCATATCGAAAAACGTGAATCTCCCAAAAATTCGCCACATATTTTACAGTTTATTCGTTTCTGTGTAAATTGCGTTTATACACAAAAAAAAATATGTCGTTTGTTAAAAACTAAAAGTCGTATGAGTCATTTTCGCCTTTCTGCACTTTAAAGATAAATTTATAGAGTAAGCCAGCTAGCACACCTCCAGCAACTGGGCCGACCCAATACACCTAAAAAAGAGATACTTTAGCTCTATTATTCAACAATACTAACAACTTACCCAGTGATTCTCCCAGTAGTTCATGACAACGCATGGTCCCAAGGTACGAGCAGGGTTGACACTAGATCCCGTAAAGTGAATCTGAAAAAAATTATTATAAATGTATGATACTTCATCCAGTTCATATACACCGCTCACTGTTATTGGTTTCTCGTCAATCGTAAAAGTTATGTAGCCGTTCAAAATGTTCTTTCTCGATTCATCATTTCTGAAGACATAAACCCCACTTAGCTAATATTTGTGGTTTTAATTAGGTTTTGTAAAAATCGTAAATAGTAGGTGGTCACCAATTTGTCGATCAAGCCATCTGCATACTAGTTCCGGGGTCTATCTCTCAGCAGTACAGTTTTGGCTGGTCGACCAACAGGAGACCGTGTGTCGCGGTTTTAAACCGAAAAAGTTACAGAAAAACGATGAGATGTAGTGCAGAGCAGGCGACATCCATCAGCGTATGAGATCTAATACTGCATGGCAGATGGCTCTCAGTTCGAGAAGCAGCCCATAATGCTCTGCACCTCGCAGGTTATCCGAACCCAAACGAAGTGTAAAGAGTAGGTGGTCACTATTGGGTTTCGATAAACTGCAAGGTGCAGGGCATTATGGTCTGCTCCTCGAACTGAGAGCCATCTGCCTCGCAGTATTAGATCTAAAACGCTGGTGGATCTGGTCTGCTCTGCCCAACATCTACCGCTTTCTGTACCTTTTTTTTCGGTTTAAAGCCGCTACACACGGTCTCCAATTTGTCGACCAGCCAAAGCTGTACTGTTAAGGGGTAGCCCCCAAAACTAGTATGCAGATAGGTTGATCAACAAAAAGCTGTACTCATGAGGTCGACGGTTGGTCGACAAATTGAAGACCGTGACTTCGCGGCTTAAAGCCAAAAATCTACGAAAGAGCGTTGAGATGTTGTACAGAGGAGGAGCAGGTGATATCCACCAGCGTATTACTGCAGGCCTAATACTGCATGGCAGATGGCTGTCAGTTCGCAAAGCAGCCCATATTGCTCTGTAATGAGTAGGTGGTCACCAATTTGTCGATCAAGCCATTTTCATACTAGTTTCAGGCTCTACCCCTCATCAGTACAGCTTTGGCTGGTCGACAAATTGGAGACCTCTTAGCAATATGGGTTGCTTTTCGAACTCGGAGCCATCTGCCATGCAGTACTAGATCTAATACGTGATGGATGTCGCCTGCTCCTGCTATGTACAACATTTCACCGCTCCAGGACCGTATTTTAAAAAGTGAAAGTGATGATGGCTTAGAGAGTTCGAAACGGAGTTGATGAAATTGAAGAAGAAATTGAAGAAGATTGAAGTTTGCGGCTTTATTTCAATTTGGGTGGCCTGTTAGATACCTTTTACGGTTGACGAGATACTGAGTTGAACAACCTTGTATACAGCACATTTTTCAAAACTTACTACACGGGTAAGTATTCTGAGTAAATTTGCAACAAACCTTATTGTGAGTACGACTTACCCCACTCAAATGGACAGCAGCTACAGCTAGTCCAATAGCAAGAGGCGCGCTGCCTTTGACGTCATTGCGCCTGCCGTCGCATACTCCGTGAATGACGAAGAGGAGGACAAATGTGAAGAGGAGCTCGAAGCACAGACCGTAAGCTGGAGTAATGCTGGAGTCCACTTGGGTGAAGCCGAGATTACCGTTGACCAGATCTGATGGAAGTAAAGCCTGCAATGGAAGATGGAGTCAAAACAAATGTATTTCCGAAAATTTTTCTATTAGAATCTAAATATGGTGTCCAAATAGTAAGCTTGAAAGTAGTTTTGTCGGAGTCCAGCCCTGTTTAGTTTCCTAAAATCCTGCTTAGAGTATTTGATAAGGTAATGAAGCGCTCTTTTGACAATAAAGTAAATACTATGTCTGAAGGTATTAACATAAAATATGGTGCACGTCTTTAAAATAATATAGGTATACAACAAACAGAAACAAACAGATCAAACAAATGCAGCTTTTTGTATACCAAACACCTACATTCAGTAAGAAGTTCCTGGCAATTCAATATATTGTTCTTAGAAACAGAATCATTTTTCGCGAACACCTGTTGTAGGTATATGTTTACAAGTACACTACTCTGTGCCCTTTATTCTTATAAACTTTGGTACAGTAAACAAGTGAGTTCATCAGAATAAACAATGAGTTTAGTGCGGTTCAATACTGAATTCTGTGCCGCAGATTATAATAATAACAGCTCTTTGCTGACTACAACCCATTGGTGCCAAGGACATTTTTTTTTGATCCACCAACTTTAAACTGACCAAAAACTATGATCCATTAGAAACTGCTTTTGAAACATTTGATACTTCAGACAAACTTAAATTAATGTTTAGTAATAACGAAGTTTTGGACTATAAACTTCAGTGAACCATCAAGCCTAAGCAGTCACAATGCACTTAGGTCAGCTTTCAGTAGACCACAAGAATAAGTCCACAATGGAACCTTCCAAGGTACCAGTGCTGATCTGGATTTATGGTGGAGATTACATGAGCGGAACGTCATCGTAGCTTCAACGTTGGGTCGTTCGGGTTCTTGTACTTGAAGAAGTACTTCCCCACACAACCCAGGAAACATCTGGAAATATGAGTTTGGGGGGGCAAGCTTTGGCTATACGTTGGATCAAAGACAATGCCGCCAGTTTTGACGGCGATCCCGAACCTATCACTCTTTTTGGTGAGTCTGCGGGGGGGGGGGGGGTTAAGAGGGTTCAGAAGAAGCCATTCTCAAAATCCTGCTTTATACTGCAAACCTCAGTTTAAGAATTCATTGAGGAGGAGACAATTATTTTGCCAGCCCAGCTCGTGGTGCAAATGTTGGGATACAAAACCCAACTAGATTTAACTATTTACGCTATAATTGCAGAAAAATTGATTTCAGAAGAGCGGATTCTTGACAGCCTCAAGCAAATAATGCTGACTTGAGTGAAGGTGGAAATAAGGAGAAAGGTATTGCCTTTTTCAGTTCAACCTCTATGGAGTTGCAGTTAGAGAAACTTGGTATGATCTAGAGGTACACCGATTCAGGGGCGATAGGTCACATGGTAAATTTAGAGCCGTATTTTGAGGATACCCCTGCTCTAGAGTAATTTGGAGAAGCAAAAAAGGTAACTCTGAGGTGGATTCCTGGATATAGTGGCATTGAGAGAAACGAGCGCGGCGATGAATCGGCCAAGCATAGTTCCCAAACGTGCTATACTGGATCAGAGCCATGTCTAGAAGTACGTCTCTCACACTACCTAAATGAGTGGGCATGGAAGAGTACAAGGACAAACTGGGCACAGCCAGGAATATGTAGAGAGACCAAGGAAATCTATCCTACCTCGGATAGATCCACGGCCTCGTGGCTATTTAAGAGAAGTCAGCAGTACCTGGGAGACCTTATAGGAATCCTCACTGGCCACTGTAGACTAAACAGACTCATGCACCTGCTAGGAATGGTGGGCAGTTCACTCTGCATCCACTGTGGAGCAGCAGAAGAATCGTCATACCACTTTCTGGGAGTGTGCTATAGGTATGCACGACTACGCCACAGGACACTGGGAGCCCCCTTTCTCCTCTAGAGGAGCTTCCGACTCTGAGATGGGACGGGACACTCTCCTTCATTAGAAGGACGAGTCGATTTGTGGAGGGAATGAAGGCTCAGACAGACAAGGGATGAGTGGATCGGGGGACTGGGGAAAGCGCTTTTAAAGCCTAGTCGCAAGGCTTCGGCCCCCCCCCAAGTCTACTACTACTACTACTAATAATAAATCCCGTACTATGAAGAATCCAGTGACGATATTAATTATCGTCAAGAATAATGAGTTTATTTTGGCAGGTAAGGTTGGCATTATTGATGATGTTGACACAGAATAAAATATATTTTATTCTGTGATGTTGATGCAAAAAAAAATGGTCAATTGACAAATTTAAAAATCAAAGATGTCATATTTATTAAGAGTTTGAAGCATCACTTGCTGTCGATTTATTGAAAGAATAGAAATAGCTCTTTAATGGTCATTCTTACACTATTACTGGTGCACCTTAATTGACAGTTTCAAAATAGTATAAACAGAATAATCTAAAGTATTTTCTGGGCTTCGAAGAATTTCTTCCTGACGTTTCGCCTACAGTAAACATTATCAAAAGCGATGGGGCACTGAGCGAAGTGATCTCCCGTGCTTCCCGATGTTGACTGATTCGACTGTGGTGAGCTCCGTGGTATTTATTCCCCCTCCAGCGTCGCGCTGCAAGGAGGGACTGGGGTGGGGGTAGTGGTGGCGTGGCGTTTCGACGCACTTGAAGTATGTCGTAGAACTCGCTTCCAGTAGCTCCAGTCCGCATTTAGAAACGTAATTTCCCCTTTCCTGTTGAAATTGTTGTCGTGTTTAAAGATCTCAATTGCCTCTCTCGTTAGTCTCGGATAGAAATGGGCGATTGATATAAGATATCAACCTCGTTGAAAAAGATGTCGTGACGTTTGGAGAGAGCGCGCTCTGCTACTGCTGCCTTTTGTGTTTGGCCCAGCCTGTAACTTCTCTTGTGTTTAGTAATCCTCGTGTTGACTGACACTGCCTGTTATGGTGCCAATGTATACCGAGCCACAGTTGCATGGAACTGGGTAAACTCCGGATGCCGATTGGGGATCTCTGAGGTTTTTGGACGATCTCAAGACAATTTTAACATTGGGCTTTCCCAGTAGCCTGCCGGTCCTGTCCGTTACTTTGTGGATGTATCGTAGACTAGCCATCCGCGAATTTCTTCATCTTGTCCCGTTGTCCCTTCCTGGCGCTCTACATTCCTTAGACGGACGGCCCTATCAAACTCGGGCTTGCTGTATCTATTCCAACCAAAGAAACTAATCTCTGGAAAGAGCCTGGAGAGACCACGGCTTCAAAGCCCGGAAAATACTTTAGATTGTATTTTGACTGGCCGTGAAAGGCTTCACAGTCTTTCACGTCATACCTAAACAATTTATAGGAAATTGAATTTTACTTGTTTAATGATAAGCCTCCTGATTGGTGCGATTTCTTTGGACAAAACTAATATTTGGCTCAGGCGACTTGGATTTATTTATCAAACAAAGATCTAACCAGTGATGTTTGTGGCTTCAGTGGACAGAAGTATAAGGATCTAACGTATCTTGAAGAAGCAAAATGGTATCAAGAATAGATATAAATTTAAGTACGGGGTGTTCATTATAAAACTTCATCTAGTTAGCTGTGAAATGACCAAAGAAAAGGCTGGAGAAAAAAGTCTATTTATTTTGATTATGTCATCTTTTTCTTTCAAAACTTCATAGCCTGCTAGATGAAGTTTTATAATGAACACCCCGTAGTTTACTTGCTAGGGTGTACAATGTGAAATGTACAAAATCGCGTAGATATCCAAACTCAATCCAAACAAGATTCTATTTATTGGAAAATTAGATAAAAAATGTGATCATGTTAGGGTATAACCACAAAGGTTTTAGGTTGAGAACCCACTTAAGAACATTGTTGTTGCCTGAAATATCATTTTCCATGAAAAGACCAACATTGCAGATTTGATGACAGAAATCTCCATAATTGCAATGTAATAGGAGACACCAGTCATTTAAAATTCCTTGTGGAGATAGTTGCTTTGCAAGAGAAAGAAGCGTGAAATGGAATGCAAATAAATAAATATAGATATAGAAGAAAATTAAAATGAATTTGGACTCACAAAAACAAAGCCTGGAAACCTTCCAAGCTAAGTTATTTGAGAGATTACAATCTCTATCATGAAGCATTAAATTTGGAATCATCTACCTGGGTCATTTTCGAAAAGCCAAAAGATGCAACCGTGAAAAGTGGGTTTTTTGAGTCAAAATGAATGATCGTGATAGAAAAAGAAAAAGTTTCAATGGATGGATGGAGGGTCAAATGAATGTAAAGTCGGATTTCCTTCATGATACCACAGATGAATATAGTTACATGAAGTTACCAAAAAGGTATTGATGGAAGCAATAATTTGGTTTGTAAACTAAATAAATGTGTATGGCATGTCACGACCCAACTTGTCATTAAATCAACAAGAATTTTCATTAAATATTTTTTAACTAGTCATTATTGGACACTAATAAAATAACAGGGTGTCAGGTTGAAAAACCCATTTTTCAAAGACCAGCAGGAGTATATAAAGATATCTAGTAAACCCTAAATCATCAAGTGCCATTTCTATTCTGTTACCAACATGATAAAGCAGAAAAGGCGGGATGCCAATCGACTGTCTTTGGTGAATAATACAAATTATAGTATGAGTATACTACCATCAAACTCGAATAATAGTGAAGAAGCAGCTTCCAAACCACATTCACAGAAAATTGTCAACTAATTGCATAAATTAAATAGTCAAATCCTGATGATATTTTAATGAGCTGTTTGTTGTTCAGTGTTCGTTTTGATTTAAAATATGTTGTGTTGTTTTTGATTCGATGTATGACCTATAACGTCTGAGTATTTGCGAAAATGACAATTTCGTCATAGAAAAGCCGGTGTTTTTGTTGCCATATCTCCTCATCCCATTAATTATTTATAAACTTGATTAAATAGATCCAGAGTTTTAAAAATGTATGTGCGTGCTGACGGCTTAGAAGAAGAAGATGACAGTAGGAAAATAGTTGCATTCCCGCATTATTTACGTCCAGAACCAATTGCATTTTAAACTCATTAAATTTTGAGAGGGATGCATATAAATATGCGGATCTGATAAGACGATTCGAAGATTATTGTAGGCCAATAATAAACTTAACCATTAAAAGGCCCAATTTTCTGACGAATTGTCAAAAGAGGATCAATGACTTTGCTACGACATTGAAGAATTTAAGCTTTTGGTGCGAGTTGGACAACATGACAGAAGTCGAATACCGGCAAATACCAGTGTGGTAGACGATATGTTTATAAACAATAGGGCAATAAAAGAAAAACTTCTTCGAGAGGACAATTGACATTCGAGCAAAGCAGTTCAAGTAACGAAAAGCTTGTGAATCATAGTAAAAGCTCAACAGTTGCAGAAATGCTTTGAAATCATGGTCAACAGGTTGATGATAATTAGTGTCAAATTGATCATCAAGCAATTGAGCAACAAGTCAAAAGACATATCATCACTCTCGTTGGTTTAGTTCAGTTAAGACAGTTCGATTATCCAGATAGTCACAGTTCATCAGAAGTATCAAGTAAGAGATCAGTTCTAAAGATGTTAAATTTGAAAACGCATTACTTTGTAATTTTAGAAAATTGCGCGCATTATACGTTTTTCTTTAATTTTTTTATTTCTTAGTATTAACGATGGCCTAAAGGCCAAAACCGACAAGCATCTAAGGATGCCCATATATTTTGCACAAACCAAATTAAATTGATATCAGTTGATTGGATCAACGTGATCAGACTGGCGATATTTTGTTTTCACGCTATTTGTGCTTAACGAAAAATAAATAAAATAGCCTTAATTTGTATTATTAGTGGGCAGTCTACATTTGTTTTTTTTCCTAATTTAACCCACTTTGTATTCACAAAAGCGTAAAATAATATAAAGTTACGCGATATCTATAAACAAAGTTAATGTACTGATATTATTGGTTTTTGTATTTTATTATAAATTAGTGCTGTTAATATTTGTTGTTAATTTCGATGGTTCTTTACTGCGAGTGCAACAAATGTTATGCAGAAGTTCAAATAATGAATAAGCAAGGGATCGTGCAGTCTCTTCTTCAAGTAGAAAGGCATCGATTTGATGGTTAAACGAGCTGTTCAGCAGATTTTCTTCTAATTTGTTCTAATTTCACTGCATTTGATGGTGAAAGTATGGTAATAATTAATACAATCGGCAATCGCCTGTTGCTAACTAACGTAAAAAAATTTATTTTCCTTTTTCTGTAAACTGTCTTCCTTAGGCGTCGTAAAACGTATAGAAAGTTCCTGCTAATAAGTCAAACTGCATGTTATTAAGATTTGTAAATAAACAACAGCATATGGGCTTTTTGACATCCAATGTCTGGATAAAATATTTAAAATTCTATTTTTGTTCACTCATCATTCACACATTTTTGTACTCCATTATTCAGCTTCGTAATTCGTAACAGTGAAACTGCCTTAATTTAATATTTAAATGCGAACAGTTGGTACTAATAATAGAAAAGATATTAAGTAATGCGATTTTACAATAAAAAAAGACAAAATGATGTTCGATGTCCTGCGGTACGTGTTTCAGCTTGCTGCCTTCATTAGGTAAAATATGAGCAAGTACAATAAGTACGCATGATCGAATGTAGCCTAAAAAGGGAAGTAAAAAAATGAATATAAATAGAAGAGTAAATAAATAGAAGAGATAGTAAAATAGAAATTTAAAATGAAAATAGATGTGTCTATTAAGAATTAACCAAGGGGCTTCCTGTATAAACGGATATGTGACTAAGTTGACAATAATGTAGTTTCATATCCTCCAACGAATATTGTATTGTAATTTATCTCCATTAATCCCTAATCCATTCTATGCTATTCCTAAAAGATACTGTGTATATACCTGTACAAAAATCTATATCTACTTGACTAATTGTTAATATTTTACAAGAATCGTAAAATCTTAAAGGCGTCTCTGAGGAATTCCCACGGTCATAATAACTCTTGTAATAAGAATTTGAATCGGACGTAATCTTAGTTTGCTTTAATTGGACACGGTTGACAACAATAACAATTTCACTTAGTTTGATTAGTGTGTAAAATGGATTAGGGGAAAAATTTAGAGAAACCAATAACGTAACTAAGTGACTTTATTGTGACAATAATTACTGGAGAACTATTATTATATAACTCTTGTGGGTGACAAAATATGGTTCTTAGAATGGATTGGATTTCTTGCAATCTTTGAGTTTCATGTGGGGCACACATACACGGGCAATGTCACGGTTAAACAATGTCAGGTACTGCTTGAGGTCGGTGCGATAATAATTTCCTAGAGCGGTCAAGTGTGACCAAGACGTTTTAATAACGTGCACTGGTTACGCGCAATTGATCTTCAAGTGCAGCGACTTCAGGATGTGTATTGCTTCAAGAAATTATTGCTAGGTAAGGCTATTACCTTTCTTTTCTATTTAATTTCATTTTCATTAATTCCATTTTAGGTATGTATTGTAAATGCGTGGCACAGCATTCTCTTGGTGCGGCTTCATTAAAACTTCCGGGTCAATACTCCGAGATAATCGTTTTGCTGTCAAATTTTTTATGCTTCCTCCAAAGTGAGATTTTTGATTCTCCAAGCAACGGGAGTTTAGAGATAAATATCAAGTATCGCTAGTGCAAACACTTATAGATATAGAAGGTGGTTCATCGAAAAGGAACCAGCTCGTTTTTCGTTCTATTGAGTTATACATCGAAAATGGGAACAACTATCTGAGCAGTTTCAACCCCTAACCTAAACTACTAACGAAGGAGGGGGTAAGGATTGACCTTGATTGAAACTTTTTAATGAAAAAGGAGTTTTCATTTCACAATTATCACTAAAGCTACTTACGAAAAGTGCCCCAAATGAAGAGCAAGAAATCCTCATATGTTATGGGCTTGGGTGAAAAAAACTATCTTATTCAGTAGGTTTTATGTTTCATTAGGGTAGCTATTATTGTAGACAATGACCTAGAGTAAACAAATGCCGATATTTTCGCAAAACGTCATCATCAGAGAACATCAATTGGTGAGTCACGAGTCCGAATTATTTGACGTAAGTCGTCAATTCAAGCGGATATCGCCGCCATTTTTTAATGACTCACACGATATTATAGCAAAAATAAATGAGCCATCAAAGCGGATCACTTCTATTAGAAAAGAGGAATGGTAACCTTGTTACGTGGTAACTCAGGTAAATTGCATCTACTAATGCCCGTTCTCACCAATATTACCTTAAGCTCCTAATAGGTAAGGGCCGCATAAAACAAGTGACACTTGTGTCAATCTGTATAGCACCATTCCTTTTAAATAAAATCTTAAGCAAGTGTCGGATAAATTTGGCAATGTTGAATTTCTCCGACGGATTCTAGGGATTTTTCTTTTTCACTAACAACAGAACCTATAATAATTATCAATTTTGGCATTTGTCAACCGGAGCATTATAATTGCATAGATAAAATAAATTTTCCCAGCTCCGAAGCCACGAGATCCTGCACAAATCCCCCTGAAGTGATCTTATTATTGTTGTTTTAAGACAATATGATGTTAGTTACGTCCGTGGTCCAAGGTAAACAGTGCGCCAAGTGTCTTGAATTATTTTCAAAACCAAGAGCCAGAAATTCCATAATAAGGCTATAAAGCCATACATAAACAGATTAGTTATTTGTAACATTTGTGGGCGCAAGAGTTCCAGGAAAGCTCTGCTAGAGCTGCGTTACTAACTAAGAATTTTTAAAGTGATTTTTGATTGTGATGGTTTAAAGTCTCACAACGTTCACCAGTATGTGATATATGCGATCATAAAATAAAATAATAGCCGAGGCGCAAAACTGCAAAATAATAAAAATTCTTTACTTTTTGTAGATTGAGTTGAAATTTTTGTTGGACGGTTTGACTTTCTTTCCAGCTTGCACCTGTAAACGATTCTCACTTAAAGTTAAGGGCGAAATAAGCCGCGGAATTTCTAGGCTTAGACAAGCCACCCTTAAAATGATGCTTATTATGTGGTGCAATGATATTGCTTGTTTATGTGCCACTTAACCTTAAGTATACTTAAATTTTCTTTGGTGCGAACGGGCATAAAAAAGCTATAAGGAAATTACTGTCAAGCTAATTAATAAAAATATGTCACTGTGCTTCATGCTTAATATGATGAATGCTAATTAGCATGTGGACATGGACAATAAAAGTATCAAATTTCACATTTGACAACCTATGGAACATCATTTCTCATAGAAGCTGCTTACAATTGATTTGTGTTGTTAAGTTTTAAAGTGTTTTGACAACGAAAACGTTGAAATTTTTTCTGTAATTGTGAGAATTTTAATTTTGAGAACTAAAGAATTAACTAGAGTCCTTTATTTACAAAATTTTGTCTGGCATCATTTCTAAAGATTTGGTGCGATGTTGCCCGCTCTCAGGGTCTCACTACACCATCCATATGTTTATATGTTGTATAGCCAAATGTAGCCGTACAGCACGATCAAAACATAGGTAGAAAATCTTCTGAATTGACGAATTGGCAACAGTGCTGTCAATTCAATGTGTGTGTCAACCTCATTGAACCGATGTCAACCACAAAACGTCAAAACGTGTTTCCTTTGTGCTTGAAGTTGAGACAGTGCTTGCGAACGTTTTGTGCCATTTTTTGGTGTTTTATTAAAGATTATGGTGGGACATTGTTGGCATATGTAAGACTTCTAGTTATAAAAGTGGGACAGAAATCTTTCGTATCACAGGTAAGTACATTTATCATGTTTTCACCGATTACCCGACTCGGCGGCCATTTTTTCATTCCTCTAGCGACGCGCTGCCGCTTTGGTCCACATGCATGTTGGAAGTAAACAAACCTGACAATTTATGATTGACTCACTGAGTCTATCTTGTTTGAAGGTTGATGGCTGCAACTAAAGCAGGCACCATAATTTTAAACCAAAACTAAATACAATTATTTGTTTTCCGCTTAAAATAAATTAATATCTAATAATACTTTTTACATGCAACTTAAATGTTTTATTTAAACTATTATCCTATTTTACTCAGTTTAAAGCACCGTGACTTCATTAATGGAATAACCCTACTAGTAAATAAGAAGGAACATAATTGCACAAGTCAGGAAATTAGTTAATCATGAAGACTGACCAATTTGAATGAGGGGAAAAAAATTCAAAGTGGTGAACAGAGGAGAAGTGATTCTTAAAAGCGCGAAATAAACAAACAAAAAGGAATCTTGATCTTACAAATACATGGAGGCTATATAGGTCTATTGTTATAAAGAATGTAAATCCATATACTCTATCAGGAATTGAAAATGGGGATTTGAAATATTCCAATCATTGTAATGATGTAAAGTAAAATCCTAGAGATCTAAGATAGGATAATTCCTTGAAGAGCTTGATTGAAATTATTTTCTTTTAGTCTAAGATGAGCCCATGTAATTGTTAAACCTGAAGTTAAAAGGATTAGAGGATTTAGAAGAGAAATTTCTAGGGTATTACATGATTTAATTCCTTTTGAGGATCAATTTGTTCCTAATTCAACCCTTGGTGATATTCTTGAGTGAAAAAACGCTCCAAAAAAAATGCAAAAAAAAACATTTCTGATATAATAGTTAGGGTTCTTTCTTGAATCATATCACATCACCATTGAAAAGAAATTAAGATAGTTAAAAAGGTAATGCTCCAAGAATAAATAAGTCTCTATTATAGAGATGGAATCATTTAATTGTTCCTATAAGTGGAGTAAATACTCTAAAACATGTGCTTAATGGTCGGAGGCTTTGGTCTACAAGATGAAACGGGTGGTTTCGTTTTTACTTTTCTGAAATATGGAGTTGTTAACATTGCTACAGCTACAGCTAATTCAAGAATTAAAAGTAGAATCAATGTGAATGGTTTCCTCACAGTTTCCTGGGGCATTTGCCTTCATTTTAAAAAAAGTTAGCAGTAGGTATACCATTGAACTCTTTTGTAACTCGCTTTGACATGATCATAACATTTTTGTAGCCCTGAAGAAGATATTAAATAATAATTAAAGCTTGGTGAAAAGTTTTATTCTACACTGCCCAGACCGAATACCCGAGAACCCTTACCAGTTAAAAAATCAAAATTGTCAAAATAGGGGTATTTAATCTTGAACCCAAATTTCCTATTAGTGTTAATAGTAAGTATCCAGCAATTATGTTGGCTGTTAAATGAATAGCTTAGAGTTAAGTGTTTTTTTTTTCAGTATTTTCATAACGAATATCATGTTAGTTACACGTACCTTTAAGATACTTGCTCCGACGATAGCTCCAACACATTGAGCAAGAATATACAAGATAGCTCTAATTAGATTTATTTCTCCAGTAATGAAAAAGCTGAGAGTAACTGCTGGATTAATGTGTCCGCCGCTCACATGTCCAATGGCCTGCAAAAAAAAATATTTTTAAATACATAAAAATATCTATTAAGAGTAAGTTTTTAAAAAATCACTGTACAAAAATTTACTAAACGGGGGGAGCGAATGAGTCGATTCGCAGTAATAGACATGCATCATGATCACGAGACCTGGGTAATTACTATTTTCCTAAAAGAATAGTTGCGGATAAGTAGCAATAACATAACAGTCCCACTCGATTGCATAAAGTGATCTGAAATGGGATCGCTGTGCTTATATGGCTTTTATGAGTTTAGTATTGAACTTAAAACATTGATCGTTAAACGCTTTATAACTGAAAACTGTAACAAATAGTTGGCAGGAGCTTTCATAACACTCGTAATTTAAGTAGTGCGAATTGCATTTGAGCTTCCTTTTCTGCTTTCTGCATAATTATTAATATGATTAAGCCACAGTTTTTGTTTTATTTATAGTAAAAGTGTTTGTTTTAGTACAGTTTTTATCGATGTGTTGCCTTAATGATCGACAACTGCTTAACATTCTTTAGTTCACTTTCCATTTTCATAACGGCGACTATTTTTACCTAAAGCGGAAGTGTACGGTGATTTATACTGTATGGGCTTTCCGAATGTTTGGAATTTCAATTATGTATAAAAAATCTAGCTCTTGATTTTGTATTTCTAAGCACTAAGTCGTCGCAGCAGTGACTTATACCAACTTTTTTTAATGGTTCGGTCACAATTCTAATAAAAGTTTGCTTTCTTTGGATCCACCCCTATTTAGCAGTTAGGACTTTCTATCAAGCCAGTTTGCGACTATTCCACTTTTTTATTCGAATATTGCATTGTATTTAATGTGAGTGGACCTGCTGTCTATTGTGGCTCACTCCAAGTGTTGCCAGCATGGTTTGCCCCTGCCTGCTGCACTAATTGTCACCTGTAATGCCCAGATCTTCAACGAATCTGATGAGTCTCTCTGGCGACACTGCGTTTGCATATTGAGGTTCAATGTTTCCGAACAGTGAATATCTCGATCTGGCAATAGCCGGGCAGTCACATAGGACATGCTCGTCGTACTCCAAGCACAGCCGACACTCCGTCTCTTCGGGTAGTCTGAGTCTGTACATGTGCTCAATAAACTGGTATGAATTATGAGTTTAAATGGCTCATGTATTTTTAAGACACTTATTTTTTGTCTTATTTTTGTAGAAATGTGTCTCATTCAAGAGTTTTTGATACCAGGTGTCCAGCACAACCCTGGACATTGGAGATTAACATGGGAAATCGGTTTTTATTTTTTTGCGCCTGTACGGTTGAATTGATTGACACATTTTTAAGAGTAAAGTTGTAGAGCATATGGTCAGCTATCATCCTGTAATTTTTTCTATACCCCAGTTTTGGCCGTTTTTTGGAAAAACGCCTCGAAAAGTGCAGAAATTAAAATTGACAATTGATGTCAATTGTCAATTTTAATTTAGTCCCTCAAAATAAATAAGAAAGGAAAATCGGCTCCGACTCTGACATAAGAAATTATTAGGTTGGCGACACCATGCATGGCGGGGGTGACGCGCCAAATTCAAATTCTTGCATTTTTTGAGGCGTTTTTCCAAAAAACAGCCAATAGTGAGGTATTGAAAATTACAGGATGATAGCTGACCATAAGCTCTATAACTTTACTCTTAAAAGTTTTTCAATCAAATCAACCGTACCGGCGCAAAAAAATAAAACCCGATTTGCCATGTTAATCTCCTATGTCCAGGGTTCTGCTGGACACCCGCTATAAATGTGCTCAACATAATATAAGCATTTAAATAAAAAAACAAAAAAATATGAGAAAAACGAGGGGTAAAAAAGTTCACCAGAGCCGGTTTTTTGTTTCACTTTTTTGGACATTTGAAACAAAATAATTTATTTGCTGAAAAATTCTTTTTATCAGACTGTGAAGGCTTTCACGGCCGATCAAAATACAATCTAAAGTGTTTTCCGGGCTTTGAATCCATGGTTCAATTAAATCTCTTCCTGGTGGTTCGTCTACAGATGCGGCAGACATTATCAAAGGCGATGAGGCAGTGGTCGAAGTGATCTCCCGTGCTTCCCGACGTTGACTAAGTCGACTGTGGTACTAGCGTCTAGCCCCCAAGCGGTCACAATTTATGACAGGTGACACTGGCAAGAGTGGCAAGTGACAATAGCGTTGTAAAGGTTAGGAATATAGGAATATTCAGTATGTTGTTCTTTTTATTATTTGAATAATTGTGTATTCCTATTTTGTAATAAATGCTATACATAATGCAAAACACTAAGAAAGACTGTGATCGAAGCCAAAATATGTGCATGAAGTGTAAATGTACATTTTCCACAAGTGGGAATCTTCGCCGTCACGTAAAACAATTTCATAGTAGCGATTTCAAAGCATTGACTCCTTTGCAGTATAAATCACCTTCGAATTACTGCTTTTCTTGTGAAATTTGTGCTAAGAATTTCAGTAAAAAGAAGCACTTAACGTATCATCCTAAGAAATGGCACACTGAGTGTGTAAATGAACCTGAAGAGAAAAAAAATAAAAGATGTGCTATGTGTGATCATTATTTTTTATCTAAACTAAAATTCATTCAGGATTGCCAAGAAGTACATCAAATTTTGACAGAAACAAACATAGACATTCCTAGTAAAGATTTTCTACAATGGAAGCAAATCATGGAATCACATACAAACAGTAGATTTGTGATTGAATATTCAAAAACATCAAAAGAAAAAGTTATAAAAAGCTACAATTGTCATCGATCTGTTAATTATAAACCAGAAGGAAAGGGCCAGCGGCATTTAAAAACCCAAGGTAGCTGTAAAATTAATGCATTTTGCCCAGCATCCATTAAAGTTACTGAAAATAAGTCTTGTTCCATGTGTGCCATACATTTTATAGAAACTCATGTTGGCCACAAATTTGAATTAGGACATTTAACTTTAACAGAAGCAGAAAGAAAAACTATTGCTCAAAAAATTGCAGCTAAGGTGTCCTTTGAAGCAATATTGGATGATATACGAGACTCTATATCTGAGTTCACTTTAAAAAGAACTCATCTTTTAACTAGGAAAGATCTGTACAACATTGAGTGCAGCTTTAATCTAGGGTCATCAGCTGTTCGGCATTCAAATGATGCAATCAGTGTAGAGGCCTGGGTCAATGAAGTCAAAAAAACCAGTGATTGTGTGCTGTACTATACACCTCAAAATGAGACATCTTCGGATCATCCAAATTTGAAATATGAAGATTTTGTTTTAATTATAATGAACAATGCTCAATCGGAAATGCTGAAAAAGTATGGTTCAGACTGTATTTGTGTTGATGGGACCCATGGACTCAACAGTTATAATTTTGAACTACAGACCCTTTTAGTATTGGATGATATCAGGCAAGGATTTCCTTGCGCTTTTCTGATATCAAACAGAGCTGATGGAGAAATTCTTAGTATATTTTTCCAATATATAAAATTGAATGTTGGAAATATTTCTTCCAAAGTGTTTATGTCTGATATGGCAGAACATTATTACACGGCCTGGTGCAATGTTATGGGTGCGTCTCAAATGAGGTAGATAGACAATTTTTTTATATACTTTTTCAATAATTGGTTTGTATTACTTTTTAGACTGTTTTGTACCTGGCATGTGGACAGGGCCTGGCGCAATAAGTTATCTTCAATCAAAGAAAAAGAGAAAAGGGTAAGAGTTTAGTTTAGTTATGTTTTTAAATTGAAGAAAAAGACAAGCACATGCACATAAGTGTTTTTACAATGATTGTTACAGGCAGATGTTTACAAGGAATTGCGCACTCTTTTGCATGAGTCTGACCTTAATGCCTTCAAAATCATGATTGAGGAATTTTACAACAAACTGCAAGCTTGTTCAGAGACCAATGAATTTTCCATTTATTTTTTAAAACATTACATGTGTAGATTTGAGTGTTGGGCATATTGCTGTCGATTGAATGCAGGCATCAATACAAACATGCATTTGGAAAGACTTCATAAAACAATCAAATATGTTTATTTAAAAGGAAAGAAAGTGAAGAGGTTAGACAAAGGCATTCAAGCAATAATGAAGTTGGTTAAAGACAAATTGTTTGATCGACTAATTGTCCTAAATAAAGAAAAGATTGGAAAAAAGCTAGCTGATATAAGGAATCGACATAAAACCAGCCTTAAATTAAATGTAAGCTCCATAGTAACATCAGAAGGTGGATGGGACATAGCATCAGCATCAGCTAGTGAAATGTACCATATTCAAGAAGTAAATACCTCATGCTCATGCAAATTAGTCTGTGATGACTGTGATGGTGTTTGCATGCATCGATACTCTTGTTCTTGTATAGACTCAACTATTAGGTGGAATATGTGCAAGCACGTACATTTGTTGTGCAAATGGAAAATGTCACTGTTACAAGAAACTTCATCAGAAGGTAACCTATTTCATATTACACTAAATCTTTTGGTAATAATAATTGTTACAGTGTTATGTGTGGAAATGATTATTTATACACTGATTTGAAATACTTTCATGACTTTTGCTATTTTGGTATATCAAACATGGCAGATTAGCCTCTTGCTATGATCAGTGTATATAGCTTTTCCATAAATAGGACTGTCCCACTTTTCTATATGCCAAAATACATAAACAAATACATTTTTTTTGTCCAGCGACTTCACAAGTCTTTTTAGTTCAGTCTACAGATTATTAGATAGACTCTTGCTGACTGCCTACCGAATTACAGGTCTGACATTTTAATTTGTATTAGGTTTTAGGGGATTTGTCATTTGTTCGTTGGTGTCGGTTGAGGTGTTGTTGTTGTTTTATTTATTTATTTTTTTTTATTTAAACCTACTCTCATATTTGTTTCACAATTCAACAGAAGTATGTATTTGGTCAGATAAAACCATTTTAGTTTTGTTTGAAGTCTGAGGGTGAGTTAATGCCCACCTAATTCATTTTTGAAAATTTTAGTTGACGCTTCAAGTAATAATAACCAAGATGATGACAATCTGTATGTGGACTTACCACTTGCAGATGAATCTGTGACTATCGTCGAAGAAGTATCGAGAAAGAACAACACTGAAGCAATGGCAGATTTTCTCAAAAAAAAGGAAAAAATTACAAACCATTCTTTGACAACCATTAATAAAATTACATCACCCTCTAAGCTTGAAATTGTCGAAAAGCTAATTGCTCCAATTTCACCTACACTTGCTGCTGCCACAAACAAGCGCCAATTTCCATCTGAAGAAAAAAGTCCTCATAACAAAAAAATACAAGCCCAAAAAAGACTGTTTTCAACTAAAAAAAAGCGCAAAACTTCATTGGAAAAGGCATTAAAAAATCCAAATCCTCAAGAATCCACAGCAATTGCCTCTTCTTGGATTTTAAATTCTAAGTAGGTGTAGGATACGTATTAGTTACTTTCTCTGTCATCAGGATGATTTTGATTTAAAATTAAACAGGTACAGAGTTTATAAAATAGTTTTAATTATATTACTTCTTCTTATTCTTCTTGATTTTTTATACAAAAATAAAAAATAGTTTGCTAAGGTAGTTACAAATGAATTCGAATAACTACATTTTATTAACATAAAGATGTTTAAGTAACATCTTGTTAGAAGTGCAAACTCAGAAACATAGGCTATTTTTGCATGATATCTAGGATCTAGGTAATACTAAAACAGTTTGTAGTTCAAACTGAAAGGTGTCCAGTCCTTTCCTGGTTGAGCATTGTTCATTATAATGAAAACAAAATATTCATATATGTATATCTGAAATTTGGATAATCCAAAAAAGTCACACTTTGAAGTTTATAGCACAGCACATTAAAACTACTCTTTTATGTATTATAACCAGCAGGTGAATATACAACATGTGGGCACTGTTGGTTAAGTTAGTTTAGGTTTCTTTACTTTGGTTAAGTTAGTTTGGTTATTTTTTCAGTACGGTTTTGCTTGTTCAAGTTACTTTAGTTTTTTACTGGCTTTTTTGACTTTATTGACCGAGGCCTCTACACTATTTGTGTCCTTAGAATGCCGAACCATCATTAGAAAGCTGCAGTCAATGTTGTACAGATCTTTCCTAATTAATAGTTGAGTTCTTTTTAAAGTGCACTCAGATATAGAATCTTCTACATCATCCAATATTGCTGCAAATGACACCCTAATGGCAATTTTTTGAGCAATGGATTTTCTTTCTGCTTCTGATACAGTTAAACGTCCTCAACATGAGTTTTTATAAAATGGTTGAACTAGACTTATTTAAGGTAACTTTAACGGATGCTGGGGAAAATGCATTAATTTTTCAGCTACTTTGAGTGTTTAAATGCCACTGGTTCTTTCCTTCCGGTTTATAATTACCAGATTGATGACAAATGTAGCATTTTATAAAATTTTCTTCTGATTCTGATGTTTTTGAATATTCAATCATAAATCTACTGCTTGCATGTGATTACATGGTTTGTTTCCATTGTAGAAAATCTTTACTGGGAATCTCTATGTTTGTTTCTGTAAAAACAATTTGATGTACCTACTTCTTGACAATATGGAATGAATTTTAGTTTAGATAAAAAGCAATGATTACACATCTTTTTTTTCTTTTCAGGTTCAATTACACACTCAATGTGACATTTCTGAAGACACGTTAACTGCTTCTTTTTACTGAAGTTTCTAGCACAAATTTTACAAGAAAACCAGTAATTCGAAGATGATTTATACTGCAAAAGAGCCAATGCTTTGAAATCGCTACTATAAAATTGTTTTATGTGTATCAAAGATTCCCAATTGTGGAAAATGTAGATTTACACTTCATGTACAAATTTTGGCTTCGATCACAGTGTTTCTTAGTGTTTTGCATATTAACCACAGCATTTATTACAAAATATTAATATATTTACAATACAAAGTTAAATAATGAAAAAACAACATATTCCTAACCTTTAAATCGCTTGTAACTTGCCACTGTCACCTGTCATAAATTGTGACCGCTTGGGGGCTAGACGCTAGTGACTGTGGTATTTATTCCCCCGCCGGCGCCGCGGCCGTCGCGTCGCGCTGCAGCGGAGAGACTGGGGTGGGGGTAGTGGTGGCACGGGGCTTCGACGCACTTGAAGCACTTCCTCTTGAAATTGTAGTGGTGTTTAAAGTCTGGGATAGAAACGCTGCGATTGATATAAGATATCCACCTCGTTGAAAAGGACGTCGTGACTTTCGGAGAGAGCGTGCTCTGCTACTGCTGACTTTTGTGTTTGTTCCAGCCTGCAACTCCTCTTGTGTTGCGTAATTCTCGTGTTGACACTGCGTTTTGTGGTGCCAATGTATACAGAGCTACAGCTGCATCGAATTCGGTAAACTCCGGAGGCCGATAGGGGATCTCTGCGGTCTTTGACCGATCTCAAGCTCTGTTGTATTGTACGAGTGTCGGTTTAAAGACAGTATGCACAATGTTAAATAGGCTTTTCCGGCATCCGCGCTTTTCTTCATCTTCTACCGTTGTTCCTTCCTGGCGCTCTACATTTCTTGGACGGACGGCCCTATCGAACTCGTGCTTGATGTATCCATTTCAACTAGAGGCTTTTTCCAGATGCTTCATTTCCCGTTCTAATTCAGCCGGCTCACATATTCTCTTGCCTCTCACAAACAGAATCTTTGTGCCCCCACTTTTCTGTCTGGGATGATTATTTGATCCGTTATTGAGTTGAATTTCTGGGTTGATAGAGTTGAGGTGTAAGAGGAAGTTTTGAAGTTCGCCCTCGCGTTGGCTCTCTCCGAAGGTCACGACATCCTTTTCAACGGGGTGGCTATCTTATATCGATAGCAGTGTTTCTATCCGAGACTAACGAGAGAAGCCATTGAGATCTTTAAACATGACAAAAATATCAACAGGAAGGTGGAAATTACATTTCTAAATGCAGACTGGAAGCGGGTTCTGCGACATACTTCAAGTGTGCCGAAACCCCGCGCCACCACTACCCCCACCCCAGTCCCTCCACTGCAGCGCGACGACGGGGAAATAAATACCAGGGAGCTCACCACAGTCGAATCAGTCAACGTTGGGAAGCTCGAGAGATCACTTCGCCCATTGCCTCATCGCCGATGATAATGTTTGTCGCAGCTGCAGACAAAACGTCAGGAAGAAATTCTATTGGGGCTTCAAAGCCCGGAAAACACTTTAGAATGTAATTCTTTTTATAATGCAACTTTAAGGAAATGAATTTGATTTACTCAGTGTGGGAAATTATTATTGAAGGCAATCACCTGGTTTTCATTTAGGGCGACTTTTACAATTTCAAGTAAAATTTCAGATTGAAGATAAAACACCAGACTTAATGTGCATATCTGGAGTTTTATCGTCAATCTGAAGTTTTACTTAAACTTCAGTCGCCCTTACTGGCTAGAATCCTGTCAATCACATTTTTGGCAAATTCGTGTATGGTTGCGTTTTAGGAGCAATAACTTTTAGGGCATAACCAATAATATTGACATAATATTGACATTGTTCAAAATCTATACATGGGGCAAACTGTCAGATTTCCATGGCCAACTCTTTGAAAAAACTTAATGAAAAGCTTTATAGTAATACAGAACCTTTGAAACAGAAATTCGTTCTTCGTCTCAGAATTAGTCGAAATTTACTGTCTGAAGATTGTTGGATTTTATCCTGGTGACTGCAAACAAAAAGGTGTCAAAAAATAATAAAAATAACTTAAGAAGTTCAACAATGCATACATTGATGTCAGGTATTGAAACTCACTTGGTATGAGACATGATCTGACATCAACTAAACACTCAAGAAGGCACGAGAATAAGCCTTAAAAACCATTTTCGTATCGATTTGACAGTTTAATTACGGCAATACATTAAGAAACTGATCTGAGGAAGGGCACTCTTAAGTTTCGGCTTTTAAGCACAGCTCATTTCCATTAGTGATTCGTTTTAGATCGTTCAGTACAGTCGATGCATTCAGCGAAATCTGAGTCCTTTATTCAGCATTCACACACACACCGGCCCTGACACAGAAAGCTTTAGTTTTTATTTTTCGGGCATAAAAGATGCATTTGTTGTAGGTCAACGTGGGATGGTTACAGTATTGCATCTATAGAAGCGAACCTCAACCCAGAAATCCCGTGCTAGAGCTTGTCTCGAAAACTTATTGTGAAAATGATGAAAGAGAACTACTTTTTCTTGAACTCCTTAAGAATGAGAAGTGCCTCTACAGGTGAGATGAGTAAACAATTATGCAACCTGCGTCAATACAAATCACACTCTCTGAGTAAAGAGCTAATGATTGTACATTTACTTAGTATCTAAACGACGCACGCACACACGTGAGTGATTAATGACCTATTAATAAAACAAATACTTATTTTTATTGATGTGACCGAAATCCATGGAAAGTTGAAGGTCCCTCGATATACATATAAGCATCGACTAACCAAGAACCGAACGAAAGGAGATTTACCGTTTATAGGAGTGTAGTAAACTTTAAATTGTATAAATAAAAACACAATGTTCTACTAGGTGGCGGCAATAAATCAGCAAGGTGAAAAGCTACGTAAGGTGCCGAGCCAATTAATTACGTTTTCTACAAATACTAAGATGCGATGATCTAATTATGCAATTCCAGATCATAGAACGGTTTAGGCTCGAGGTTACGTTAACGCAGATTTATTAGTTTTAATAATATATGTGAACACTTAGGGGGGATGCTCAACTTCACAATTTGTCCTATTTAAGAGATCAGTTTCATGTTGCTTTGGGATTATCTACACTCGGCTGTTTTAGGTAGAAATTCAAATCTCTTTCGTTTGAGCTTTGAGCTCTATTCGAGTTGAGATGAGTTGAGTTTGGTCTATTTGTGGTAATAGACTATTATTTGTGGTAATAGACACAACAAGACAGAGAGCTGCTGGTGGCGTCAGCCCTTGCTATTGACAGTAACTATCGATCAGGCTTATCCGCTTCTAAATTGAGTGTCTTTGTCTATGTGTGGCCGCAGATTCGCTAAATGACGTAGATAGTGACGTGCTCTACACTTAGAATTCAAGGCTTGCTTTGTGATGTTACACCCTCTTATATAAGCTAAAATATAAAAGCCTCACACTATGCAAACGACAGCTGCAACTAAGCAAGACAGTCTGACAGTAGATAAATCCTAAATTTTTGAGGTAGATTATTCATCAGGAAAATGCAAGTCAAATTGACGTATTTTTGGAATGTACAGTAGTTTTTTGAATACTACACACAGACTAACTCTGTACTTGTTGATCTTCTCTGACTTCATGGATTTGACTTTTGTCTATTTGTGGTAATAGATGTAAATGACTATTGCGACGCAAACATTCACATCTATTACCACAAATAGACAAAAGTCGCAGATATTTTGAACTTCTCATCCTCCCTATGTCTTGCAATATGTTCCATTATGGACTTTTTGGAATCTCAGTATAGCCATGTAATGTTCATTTTTTCTCCACCCATCTCCCTTTTGCTTATGTCAAGAAGGTTGGCAAACTACATCAAAATCAAATTTTCGAGGCTAACAAGATGTCAAACTTCTGTAAATACCTAATCTTTATATGTATTTGAGTTTGTCTACTACAGGCTTTTTGGGAGACTTATCCGGTAGGTTATTAATGTCTCATTCTTTTATAGCGATCGATGAATCAAAATCGCAATAGATTGGGTGCGTGATCAATCTAATCCCAGTAAGCTTGTAGCAGACTTTCTGTTAAGTCAAATAATTTCAAAAAGTATCTTATCAATCTAAGTAAGTCAAAAAGATTGAGATTGATTTAAAATAAAGGCAGAATAGTTGACTTGAATGAATGTACTTTAACATTGGCCTTGCTTACTATTTTCTATATGGAAATCTTCTTAAGCAGTAACTTTTTTTTTATCACAAACCTGCGCCTTTGCAATAATCATTTAAATGCGCTAACGTTGCATGCGTAAAGTAATGGATACACTCATAACATTTTATATCCGATCATTATTTAAACTCGACAAATCAATATCAGGACATCAAACCGACTCATTCATATCTTTAAACCAGTATTTATAGCAATTAATTTTATTCACCTTGTAAAATGTAATTGAGTGGTGCCTCGGTGTCTGGCGAGCGCCGGCCGGCCTGCTCGCCGGCCAGATCTAAGTCCGGCCGGTGAATTCGCCTCTGGTCAGACTTGAAATGTGTGTCAAATTGCGCAACCTAAAGCACCGTATTTTTACATGTTAAAGATATTGATTATGTTTAGTGCAGAACATTTTTGTGAGGCAAAACGTTTTTATAATGAATCTAAGAAAGTTCAAGTTGCTAAAAGGTCCAGTGAATAGAAAAAAATCATGTTTTCAGTCACTTATTCGTCGAAAACTGTGTGTACATCCTTCTTCTTCATCTCATTTGTTAATCGATTAAAACTGCTCTATCTGTAGCGAAAATTCCTATTATTGCCGCTCGACCATCTTGCGGCTTTTTAGCACTCTATGAAAGTAATACAGACCAAGCTCTTTGGCATCTAGTCTTCCACATTTACGAACGACTGATAATCGCTGGTTCTACGACTGTCACCTCCTAGATCAAGAAAATCCCATCATAGCAAATAAACTTTTACCGTTAACCTGCAACTCGATATCTCTTATATATCTTGTATATAATATCTATATAAGTTGTATACCACTTGTACAAGTTTTATAGCATTATAGTTCCTAGTCCCCTCCTAGTAGATCCTTTTCAATTCCCTCCTGGCTACCGACCTATCGACTCTACCTTTTTACACCCCTCTATACTTACAGGCTCCATTCACCCGTTTTGTCAATCCAAATCTTACCAAATATTGCTCGAAATTCTAATATCACGTTATTACCTGACAGGCTGATAAATATATGCCCACCCCACTACATACTTCATACGTTACCTCGGCCTTTCCTCTCTAAACCCCATTCTCTTTTGCTCTTTCTGTCCTTGCCAAATTGTCTTAATTTTATTTATTTTATTACTATTTTGTGTAATCCCATAGCACTTTTCAGGAGCATTACAACTACCGTACAACAATTAGTGGGCACTAATTATTTGCCATCTTTTTACTCTCATGTGATCCCCCCCCCCCCCCGCCCCCGTCCTCATGATGCTACCACCTTCATTCTCACATCCCTTTATCTAAATCCCCTTTTTCCTCCTTCAAAAACCCACGACCTTACCGACGGTTTTTCCAGCCCTTTTTCTCGTATCTTTTACCTGTTCAATGTAATCCCTCTTTTTGTACTATATTGCTCCAAGATTTTCACCGTTCCTCAATCTGACCACTGGAACTCCTCTTCTCCCCTTTCTTTCCTCCGACATCACCCTGCCTTTCCTGGGTTAGGTCTTAATCGCCCCGCATCCTCCAATTTTCTAAACATCCTACACGTCCTCTCACTTCTTCTATGAATCGCGCGCCCAAACTTTTCCGACACTTTGACTTCCTGGTCGTCTGCGTATGCCATCGCTGTAACTCATTCTTCCAACTTTGAATTTTTTTCTACCATCCTACTCTTCCAATTTTTTCAACCACCCTTCTATTGCCATCAATAACCCAAGTTCAAAACCCAAGTCCCTCAGATAACCTGGGACCTCCTCAGCCTTTAATGCCTTGTCTACCTGAATTCGCCTAGAAAAATGTAAGCTATTAGATAGAGTACCCTTGCTTTCCATTATCTTTATTTCCATTATATTAATATCTTTCACGCTTTCCAATTCCATTGCAGCATTTTCCTTGTATGAGAAAAGGAAACTATAACTTGTTCCACAAATCCTTCCTTTCATGAAAAGTTCTCAATTTTTCGTTCACGATTTTAGTTTTCCCAAACCTTGAGGACGACTATTCATTTTTTCTAATTACTTCTGTGTATTTTACCTTAACTCACTTTTCTTGGTGTTTTGTTTGATGTTGGAGAACGAATTTTGTAGACTTTACCGTAAAATTACTGAAAATACAAAATTTCACATTAATTAATTTTTTTTTTTTTACTTACTAAGATAAATTAGAATTTCCAGTAGCCTTACTCCTTTGTGTTTAGGGATTTATCCCATAATTGTCTTCTTCCACATCCAGAGGAATATTACCAATCAACAGCAGCCTACATACAATCTCATTACATTCCCCCCCCCCCCCTTCTCCTTAACTATTTCGTTAATCAATACTCATCCTTCACCAAACATTCAAATATCCTGTCTTCTCCCACCGCCTTACCCCTGCCCCCTTTTTCCTGTATCCATAACTTCTTTCACCAACTCATCTTCGTACCCTTCCTTAATCCCCGTTTTTCCTGTTTTCGTCGTACTGTTTCATAATTAACATCTCCTCCTAAGTTAACCACGGATGGTACGTTTCAGGAAGAAAAATGTCCTCTTTTTCCCCTTTCAATACACTTTTTTAACTTCTCACCAGTTTGTTTAAAGATGATAGACAATGATGTATTATTAAGCGAAACAGATGGACTTCCATCGTCTTTATTGAGTATTTTACACGACGTTTCGAGCAGTGGGATCTCTGCTCGTTTGTCGGATGCCATACCGAAGAGAGGCCGCAACTTGGTTTACGAAAGATTGCTTCCAATGAAGACTGCTGAAGAGATATGGTGGTTTACTATGGTGTGGGGTGAAAGACCTCCTAGTACCTTCTGGAATGTGACGTTCATATTTTCTTATGGCTCGGTAGATTTGTCCTTCAACTCTTTTAGTCGGGTCATTAGGTCATAACTTTTCTTCTTTTGTGATATTTCTCTGTGTGTGTTGTGGTTTGTCCAATAGTGTTCTGACTTTCCACTTGAGTTTTTCTCTCTCTCTGTCTCTCTCTCGGGCCCCTGGATTGTCGTAGATTCTTAGCAGCACATATTATGTCAAGCACTGGAGTTAACTTTGGAGCAATTGCAAAGTTCAATACTTTGCTCAGCAGTTTTTCTTCAGTGGAACTCAAGATGGTCGATGATATGTTGACTATTGTCCCCTGGCCTTGCTGGTGGTGGTCGATTGCTGTCTCCTTTCTTTGAAGAATCATAAGCTTGTCATTGTGCTTTTTGGCCAGCTTCTCTTTCAGTTTGATGCATGAATTAGCTATTGTCTGAAAAATAGGTGTGTGGTTTTCCTCCAGTGTAAATTCCTTGATTTCTTCAAACCTATGTAGGATATCGTCCAGGAGCTGTGATTTTTTCGATCTGGGGTAGCTGATTTGGGACCGAATAAGTCCATGGCTGGCCCTATCCAGAATGGGCCGAGCTCGTTCACCAGAGATTGGTGATTTGAAACAAAAACCCATTGGAATGATTGTCTCTCCCTCGCTGTGCAAAGGAAGTGGATATTGCTGTGCAAAGGAAGTTGTGCCTCCTTGGTAAACTTGATCTTTGCTTTCTCGTAACCTCTGAATTTCTCGCTAATACCAGGTCCGTACCGGTTTTCTAACGTTTGTTTAAAGGTGGTAGACAATGATGTACTATTAAGCGAAACATCTTGGACTACCATTGTCTTTATTGAGTTTTTTACGCGACGTTTCGAGCAGTGGAACCTCTGGTCGTTTTTAAGTGAAACTGAGCATTAAACTCGAGGCTACTTGCTTATTACTAACACAGCTAACCACGCCCACCATTCCTATTGGCCGGAACGTCGTCAGCGCCGCGCGTCAAGCGACCAGCACTCGTCCGCCTTATCAACGGATGCCATACCGAAGAGACGTCGCAACTTGGTTTACTAAGGACGCCCTCATTGCTTCTAATGAAGACTGCTTCTTCAAACTTTCGTTTCTTCCAGTGCTGTGGTCTCTATGCACAATTTTAGCTTCCGACCCCTTAATATTATGGTGTTCGGACCAAGCGTGCTCGGCTATTCCCGGTTTTAATGCTGCTCCTCTTATCGTATGAGTTCCTGAATTCTTACATGCAAAGGACGCTTGGTTTCTCCTATGTAAGACATGCCACACACACTTCTCACCATTATTGTGCTTGTTCCATCATATTTTTCCCATAATTTCACACACTTTCTCTCGAGAATTTCCTTCCGTAATCTCCTGAACTTCTTTATCTCAACTGTGTTTTCTTTATCTTTCTTTAATCTAAAATTTCTTTACATTCCCTCCGTGTTTCTCTCCTCACTTTCTCTTTTAAAGATTTTGATCCACTTACCTTTGTTAAAAGCAACAGTGGGAGTGTTCTCTCCAGCCTTTACTACTACCCAGCCAGTATATTTCTGTTTTTGACGAGGACAGTAATATCAGAAGGTCACCTACTACCTAACTTGGAGTTGTGAGAGCCCCTCTTCCGTAATATGAGGAATCTACTTCCAAGTTGAAAGTTCCCAGATTGGTTGAGTGTGCTGTTTCTTCGGTGGAGGCCTGCTGCCAATATGGTGAGCACTGAAATTAGCTGTTTGTACCTTATGGCGATACCCTTTTAAAGTATAGAAAAAATTCCTGCTGATTCAGTTCTTATGGTTTATATGGGATTACAGACCCCGAGAAGGGTCAGGCGACATGTCCAAGACAGTACAATAGATGTAGATAAATTGCAGTTAAAATGCTGTAATGAATTTTTAGCTATCGGTATGCTTTTCGGCATGTTTTGACGGTGATCCTTCAAAACATGCAATAAATGAATCAAACAGGAAGCTTTCAGGTCTGCATCAGCTTTCGGAGCTGCAAGCTCCCAAAAGAAATGAACCTTTTAAGTTGTCTTGAAAGTTCACTTAGTTCTGGGAGAATATGCCATTTGTGTGATTTAGCTGGAGGTTTGGTTTCTGAGCCATAAGAACTATTATTGCGTATACCAAGCCCGATTTCCAAGTGGGACCACGTCTAACCAATTCTATTAAATGACTGAATATGAGAGGTATATAAAAGAGTCTATTAAGGCTGAATGGATAAGGGTTACTTCCAAAGATAAATGCATGGTTCCTGTTGTTATGAAGTAGGTATCACCTGCCTCCTAGTTCTGCAGCAAACAGTTTATTACTAAACGACAAAAATTATTAAATAAAAAAGTTCCGATATTTAAAAAAAAATTGTAATCATGTATAAGATTAGCTTTGCTTTAAGTTTTAATACTTAAGTAATTTATTTATCTGCAACCTTTATTATCAAAACACTCACTTGGATCACAATGGATCTAACTGATCCTATAGTTAATTAAATAATACAAATTATTATCGAAACAATTAGTTAGTATTATTCGTAAGTATAATTAATTAATAAACATAGAAGTTCCGAAGGTGTGGCGATAAATCATTGTCAGAAAATATTCACCTTTCACTTTTCCTACGTGAAGAGTGCTCGCTGATATTATCCATATTGTTCTTATTATCTGATGCTCTTTTACAAGAAGAATTGCCATCAGCAGCTGATTATTAGTAAAGATGCACAGTCATTTAAGCTACATGCGATCTGATCGATCGCCTCCTCTCTACGTGTATTGTTTGTAGATCAAAGGTGAACGTCGTTAATTTTTTCTTCAATATGTTCCTAAGCCTATATAGAACAAAGGCACCTTAAAGTGTTACTTTCACCAAAATTAGCAAAATTATGATTACCGAAGTAATGGTACCATTAATAGTTTTCTTAAATCTTCGTTATAAAGTGAAACACTAAATTCCCAAGACAGTTAGTTATTGGAAATCTCTAATTGAGGAAACTGTTACACCTACGTTCCGTACATCTGCAGGTTAACACACATACGCTTAACTATATTCTTCAGTTGTAAATAGACAGACGAGAACTCTCTATTTCCGATGAAAAGAATTGTTCCACTTTGGTCCGGCCCTTAGGCGGTGCTGCTCTACTAAACTGGTTCGAGTTTACACTGCGGTTCATGACTTTTTCAATGAACTCTTTAATAACTCTTTTATTTTACCTTTCTTTTATATGCATATATCGGTGCAGAGTGAACGGTGTTTCTCGCAGAATGATTCAGGCTCAAACGCATAGCGATTTCTTATCGGTTAACAATAATTGATGTAATTTATTTTATTAGACCTGCTTTCGACTTAGTTTGGTATTCAAAGAGCTACCACTACTAAACATTTTTGTCTGTATTATTGTTTAAAAGGTGACTTGTGTTAATAGTGGCTTTGGTAAACCCAATGACCTAGAGTAAAGAAAAAATACTGTAGACACATTTTGAAATAACTGAATTACCAGGAGCGGTCTAAGAATGCATGATTTGCCAGAACATCATTGATCAAGAAAGTAGGGAGATAGTAACCACTTTTCTTGTTAAAATTAAGTTATCATAAATACCTACTTACTTGTACTATTGTCGCCACTGTAAGACCAAAGGTGAGAGCAATTTGAACTATGGTGGGTGAACCTATGCAAGAACCGCAGCCGACAGCTACTAGCAGCAGTGTTCCGACGAATTCCGCTACTAGCATTTTCCATAGTTTTTTGTTTTCGGTGATTTCATTAAGGCCCACTATACTGTCACCAGTTCCCACACCTGAAAATCAATTAGTAGGTAACAGTTATTGTTCCAAAGCATTGGTCAACTTATGTGAAGAATTTTAACGGAATGTATGTATAGTTTGTGTGATAATAAGTTTACTTGTATGTCTACTTTGTCTACGACTAACACGCTCGACGACACATCGCTCGAGTTACTCTGATAATTATGTCAGAACAAGGTGGAGAGTCAACCGGTGTCGAATTTAAGGTTTCTTTTTAATAATTTGAAAAGTAGTACTTCTTGGGCTTTTGAGGCGAGATTTTTTCTGCAAAAATTAAAAAATTCTCTGGTTCTTACAATGGTCAGTTAGTTTCAGATTCCGCATTTTTGACGACCGTGACAGGAGTGAATAGTGCTTCAACGTACCGGTTTAATTACAGTTTTAAAGCAGTGGTAGTTTTTTAATATTTTCGGATTTTATTAAATTACTCGAAAAGAGTAATTTTTCGCATTTTGAAAAATTAATCTGAATGCTACGATAAGATCGCGAAAATCTTACGTATGATGGTTGTTGTTTTGTTTGTTTGTTGAATGGCGTTTCAACCATCAGAATTTGCCAGATTGACACGATAGGGACCCATTTATCCAGGTTTGTTCCCCTGGCTTTCTAGAGCTTTTACAATAGTTCTGTTACAGTGCTGTGACTCTTCAACCTATTTGTGTCTTCCTGGCGGTGGGTCTTCTGCTCTTCTGCTGTTCTGGAAAGTTCGGGTGATTTTTTATGTATTTCTTCAAATTCTTGCTGGTTATCTTATTCCCAAACCCACCTAGGATGGGCTCCTCAACAACTATACTATACGTATAGTCACATTCTTCCATTATTCATCACATTATTCTGTTGAGTAGGCATTCTCTCCAATGCAAAACATAGTACTACTTAGACTACCTATGAGATGGAGTAAGTGTATTACGAGGGACTGTGTTGTTGCACCGCGCCCATGATACAGGACATTTACTTCCCCAGCTACTCGTGGGAAAAAATGTAGAGAGAAACAGACTAATACGTCCGACAATGGGGACTAAACCCTTGATCCTCAAGCATTTGAGGAATCTATGGAGAGCGGTCAGTCACTCCGATGATTCTATCAGAACAGAGTAGGGAGTCGACAGGTTGGTATAGTCACGTCCGAAAATTGTGTGCGTTTCGACGTTTGGGCGTTATTTATGGACGTTTCGACGACCAGTTTAGTTTTTTGTTAAGAATTTTAAAGATGCTACAAAGTGTAGAAAAGCAAACAGTCGTCGAACCTTCCATGTCCAACTAATAATATACCCACTGTCTAGTGGGTTATCGAAAAACCACCAAACACCGTGTTTGCCTTTGAAATAGCTCAGATGAGCAGAACAAGTTTTTAAAGTACAGAATCAATACAAAACTCACACCTATCAAACGACGTTCTGATCGAAATGAACTGAAATTGCAGAATGTGATAGAGAAGATACTGCAAAGTGTACAAGACCAAGCAGTCATCGAACCTTCCAGAAGTCCATGTTCAGGTCTAGAGGTGGATTGTCAAAGACACAGTTTGCCTTGAAAGTACTCCAAAGAAGTAGAAAAAGTCTTTTATGGCGCAAAATCACTAATAAACTCACACCTATCAAACCACTCTTTTGTTGAAAAGTAGAGTGAGGTGGAGAAGATGCTCCAAAATGTGGAGTACCATTCCATGTTTAGGTCCAATGCTGGGGCGTCGAAAACACATCAAAACCTATCAAACAACGCACTGGTCGAGAAGGACTGAAACAGCGGATGGAGAAATTTGAACACCATCAAAGAACATTTTGAATTATGTTTGCTTTTCCACAATCCCATATTCAGCACCAGTCATCGATGATGTCTAATTGTATTGAGCTCAAAATTGGAATAGATGATTAGAAAAAAAATGTTGAGATAGAGAAAAATTGTACTTGTTGGGCCTTTGAGGAGAGACTTTTCGACAACCGGCAGGTAGTTTATAATCCTACAAGGAGGCAAAATAATATGTTTCCATACTTGCTATAATGAGGAGAGATAGAACTATGGAACATTTGGTTTCAAGTGATTTACCAAAAGGAAAGGTACGAAACAGCATAATATAGTCACGATAAGTAATGACGAACTACAAGGTATTGGCCTTGTTCAAAATGTGAGATTAAGACTACCTACATAATGCCTCAGTTTACTATCTACCTCAGTCTACTGAAGCATAACCTGACCCTAAAATACTGCAAAAAAGGCAGGATTGGGCTCCAAAATATACACAAAAATCTCATAGTTTCTCACCATGGTGCGGCCTCATTTTAGATCCAATTTTCTCATGGTTTCCTTAAATAACCGTTACAAAATATGGCTTAGCCACACACCATCATTTCCAATAACAGAATAACAATTCCCCCATAACCTTTTTGGCTTGTTCCATTGGTGGGAAAAGCCTAATTTTAACCTATATTCATTACTTTCCCAATGTCGTTATTCCACTATATCTTCACTCTTCAGTTCATCTAGACCTTACTGCCAGCAAAGTTTGTTTTTTTTATGAATTTATATAATTTTTATGAAAATTTTTGTAAATCACAAACAACGATAGCAATTTTGAATAGAGAATGAAAAGACTTTTTGAATTTTAGATTTTCCAATTTAAAAATTTGATAAGTACATTAGCAATTTAGGGATGCATATTTCACATGGAAGGACTTAGTTGCAAACTCTAAAGTTGACGTGTTTCGGTAGGTATTTTTTCACTCGAATGTGTCGAAATATGCGGGTTCATATTAGGTATATGAGAAGCTGAAGTGCCATAATTATAGGTGAGCCAAAAGCTAGACAAATAGCACTTTGAATAATTTGTTGCAATATTTTTTTAGCCTAATATGTGCCTTTGGCGTCAGAACAATCATCTGCTTAAGTTAGTAGATAACACAATAACATAAAACAAATATTTAGATACACATGTAGGGTAAGCACACAAGAGTAAGTACCTAACAAGACATAATACAAATATAATACTTGTCGGTAGTCCCATTATTTTATTTAAGCATTCACTCCAATACTAATAAATAAATTAATAGGACCAAAGAAATTACCACAATTAAGTAGAGACTGCCGACGTTTCGACAGATAATGGCATCTTCCTCAGGGCTAAAAAAACAATAGAAACGTCATAGAAATATTGGTCCAATCAGTAATATTTCTGTTATGAAGTAGATGGTACGCGAGAAATTGTGAGTTAAAATACGCGGACTGACGTCATAACAACAAAATGTACCTTATTTGAAAGTTGGATTTCATTTAGAAATACTTTCCTGCGCGACGTCCTGTCATATTTCATCGACGTTTCTACTTGTTGATACAGTCCCCACTCTTCACTATAAAAAGCAATGTTTTCCCTCTATCTAATACTGAATGACAAATACCTTAAAACTAAGTACTAATAAATTCGTCATTCTCCAAGAAAACACAACTCTCCCATTTCAAGCAATTGGGTCCTGGTATTCTTTTTTTACTATATGCTTCAAATCCTTGTCGTTTGTCGCAGTTGCCTTGATCTTGAAAAATCATCTTAAACCTTTTTCGTTTCAAAGTTTTTTTAGTTTGGAAAAGACGAAAAAGTCACAAGGAGCAAGTTCAGGCAAGTTGGGTGGTGGGAAAGGATACTGTTAGAGCAACGAGAAGAAAAGCTAACTAGTTTAGATGACTAAATGACCGAGAGCGTTTTTGTGAAAAAAAAAACAGTGGCCTCTTCTTCACATTTCTCCCCTTTTGCAACGAATGGCGTTCCTCTGACACACCGGAGGTACTCGTAGTAAACAACACCGTTAGCCTCAAAGAACACTGTCAACAGTGACATTGAGTGAAACTTGGTAAGAATTTTTGGGTCGGAGAGTTTTATTACCCACCCACTATGACGACTGGTCCATCGTTTTACTGTCAGAATGGTAAACCCATGCTTTATCACCAGCTATGTCAAGCAAAAACGGGCATAGGAAGTGTGTTACAAAAAAAAAACTGGTCAGTCCATTTCAAAATACCCTTATACTTATCTCATATACTATTCGCAACCACGTTTCCACTTGTTGAAACAGTTCTCGTAGGTGTCTTTTCCAATATTCTTCAATTATCTCACCTCATTTGCCCTAATCTGGAAAATCGTCTCAAATATTCTTCTTTTCATGAACCTTTTAAGTTTAGGAACAAGAAAAAGTTGCAGGGAGAAATGTCAGGTGAGTCAGGGGGTGTCGAAGAAAAGGGTTCGAGCGTTTGGCCAAAAGATAACTAGTGTTGATGGTTGAATAGGCTGGAACATTGTCCTAATGGAAAAACTAGTCGCTACTGCTCCACATGCCCGGCCTTTTGCGACGATTGGCTTTACTCAAATATTTCAGAAGTTCACTATAATAAGTCTGATTGACTGTAAAGCTTTGGAGACGATACTAAAGGTGAACAACATTCGTATCCTCAACGAACACTACCATGATTCGTCAGAGTTTCTGGGAAGCAAAAACTTGATGTTTGTTCAAAAATTACGCAGAGTGACGCCACAAAACAAAAATTACTTTATTTACAAGTTACATCTCAGGATTCAATTTTGAGTGCCCTCTTTCCCGATGCACACATTTATCCTAACGATGTTTCTAATTGTTAGAACAGTCCTGGTATGCTTCTTTTGGAATTCAGAATGCTTAAGTTGCCTTAATGTCCAAGATTGTCTCAAACCTCTTTCTTTACAAGGGTCTTTTGAGCTTTGGGTAACTTTGAGCCAGGTTACTAGTGGGGTGGGCGACGACACTTATCGAATGTTTGGCTAACACCTAACGAATTCTGATGATTGAATGGGCTGAAGCGCTTCCCTAATGGAAAAACTATTCATCCCTGTATATTTCTCGCTCTTTCCAAAGAATAGCATCCCCCTGATATTGTAAAAGTTCAAAGTATTAAGTCTGATGCACTGTGGAGCTACGAAGGAGATACCCGTGGTGAACAATATCCTTTAGCTGTAAAGAAGACTGTCGATTTAGAAGTTAAAGTACTTCGAAGTACTCTTATTCCCGCCGCACACACTAATCTAAACTACATTTGCATTTGAAGCATTTGCCACGCATTCAGAAGTTTAATGCAGTAAGTCTGATGCACTGTAGAACCATGGAGAGGTAATCGTAGTAGACAACACACTTAGCTTTAAAAAATGGAAAGTGGTCACATGCAGATCGCCAGCCTCATTCAGCGAGATATTCCGATTGTCTTGTCGCAGGAGGGGTGCCTACGCAATCAGCTGAGATTGAAACAGACATTTGGGATAAACATCCCAACAAGGGACGAATTCAAGGAGGAACTGTTTCAGCAACCTTCTGAAAATAATCAGGTATGGGATGCAGATCAATAATGGTTAATACGGTCGTCAGGAGCCGGAATATACAAAGCAAGCTATGTAGAGGGCGAGGGCTTTGCCCTGGGAAGCCACAAGACGGGTTTCCAGGTGGAGGTGTTTGCAATATTAGGTAGTAGGTGGCCACACGAATAGAAGTCAGACAGGGAACAGAGCAGGAAATCTACATCTACTCCGACAGACAGGCGGCTCTGCGAGCCATTTACAGGAGCGAAATGAGTTCAAAGCTCGTTCCGGACTGCAGGAATGCTCTAGAGTCACTGGAATAAATAAAAAGGGTAGCTGTGGAATGGGTTCCTGGACATAGAGGACAACGAGTGGAACGAACGTGCCGACGAATCGGCGAAGCGTGGTTCCCAGACATGTTTTACTGGACTGGAGCGATGTCTAGGAGTAAGTAAAAGGTACGTGTAGTACCTTTTACTTACTCC
This sequence comes from Taphrorychus bicolor, assembly GCA_951812265.1. Lineage (NCBI taxonomy): Eukaryota > Metazoa > Arthropoda > Insecta > Coleoptera > Curculionidae > Taphrorychus > Taphrorychus bicolor. The sequence continues at coordinate 13,477,794 of OX638299.1, read as the reverse complement.
TAGTACATCCATCTCATACGTACGTCTCACACTTTGAATGAATGGGCAGAGAGTACAAGGACAAATATGTAGACAAACCAAGGAAATCTTCCCTAACCCGGATAGATCCAATGCTTCTTGGAAGAAGCCGGCAATGCCTGGGAGATCTTATAGGAATCCTTACTGGAAATTGCAGACTAAATAGGCACATGCACCTCCTAGGAATGGCAGACAGTCCTCTCGGCACCCACTTTGGATGGGGCAGGGGAAGGGTCGTCATACCACTTTCTGGTGGTGTGCCATAGGTGGGCGCGACTGCGCCAGATGATACTAAGAGCCGCTTTTCTTCATCGAGAGGAGCTTTCGACTCTGAAATGGAACGAGATACTCTCCTTCATGAGAGGGACGGGTCGACTCGTGGAGGGAATGAGGGCCCTGGTGGAGTAGGGTAAAGACTGTATAGTACTACTAATAGCTTTAACAAAAACCTTGTCAGCATCACCTTGACAGCTTTTTTTATCGATTTAGAAGTTTCATATTTGGATTCCCCTTCAAAGTTCTCTGCCAATCCCTGCCTATCCCCGCTCACACATTAATCCCAATTACGTCTCCACTTGTTGGGACAGTGATGATACTTCCTCTGAACTTCCTCTTAGCATTTGCAATTCAAAAATTCTGCAGAACCATAGAGAAGTACTCGAAGTGAACAACACTGTTAGCCTCAAAGAATTCTGTCAGCTTGACCTTTACAGCTTTTCTGAGTGCCAGAGCTACCAAGTTCTACAAACCTGGTATCTCTGGCAATCTACCTGGTTTTCAATTGGTTACTGAGCGTGTATGTTTTCCAATAGTAATGTGCAGTTTCTTCTACATTTTCTTAGTTTTATGCTTGCCCTCTTCATTACTAAAATTAATTGTGAACAATTCTATGGCGTGTTTGATCGTGTCCCTGCTTGAGCTGAGGTTTGTCATATAGAACTCATTTCTTAGCGAAATAAGTGTGAAAAAAGCTACAGCTCGTGTATATTTGTCGTCACAATCCTAAGCAAACTGTTTTAAGCATCTTACTGCTAGGAACAGTGCTGCTGGTATACCAAACGTGACTGTAGTGAGCACGTACCCTTAAAAACAAATGAAATAAAATATTTTGGATAAACTTGCTCCTGTCATTAGCCACTAAGTCCCCACATTTCTTTGCAAGTTAAGTCTGGATAGTTTTCTTTGTAGTAATAACAAGTGTTACTTTGTATACTTTTTGCAGAATACTGTCCTCTTGATTCTGTTAATGGTTTTCCTACATATCACTGTCTATTTTCTATTTTTTTGACTTCCAGCAGTCAAAATTTTGATTCAAGGAACTTTATCAATTACTCTAGAGATGGCACCCCCTTTGGTTGACTTAGGCTCAGGTATCTTAATGTACCCTTTGTCTAATTTCTCTTAGGAAATATGGGTAATTAGATCTCCCGATGAACTATAATTTAAAAATCCCAGGTGTCAATTGCCCGCAGTCTTTCTTGCAGTCTATCATAGATTTCTGTAATGTCCTCTGCTGACAGTCCTATTTCGATACTAGTAAATGCGTATTATAGTACCGTTTGGCGAGCAAAGTCAAGGCAGTTAGGTAGTTGACTTTTAATTTGGTGCAATTTTTCTATGACGTACCACACGTCGTAGAAAAATTCTTTCAACTCTCTTCGTCTTCTGGTTGTTAAAGGGAGTTTTTAAAAGTCTGGGAAAAGGCTCACCAAGCTCATAATTTGTCACCAAATGTGATCTTTGACTAAATGTTTTCATCTACTTCTAAACGATCAAACAATTTTTGAAAATGCTGCACGTGATGAGCTGCTCTAAGGTCGTCAGTTAGCGGGTGTAACACAAATTTGGCAACAATACGATGTTGCCAAATTTGCCTCTCCAAATTCCCGTGACAAAATCCAACAAATATTTTACATTCTTAAACAATCTTCCTGGTTTTCAGAGAACCGACATATGGCCCATAAAACCTGTTTAAAATGGATGGAAATTCAAACCACACTGTATAGTTTTTATTAGACTCGGTAAAATGATTGGCTTTTATACTTGTTCGTGTTCACGTGTTCACCTCAATATTCCAACTCTAGATAAATTTGTTATATTTCGTAAAATCGTTTTGACTTTACTGTAAATTCCACGCTTTTTTTCTAACTCTCGTGCCTTTTTCTAAATTCATTAGACACCAAAAAAGTGGGAAATACGTCTCGAAACAAGACATTTTTTGTTGACCAATTTAGTTATTTGTGGACATAACAATTACACGTTAGCCAGAAGTATTTACAATGATACTGTGTATATCCGCTTTTAGAAAAACAATTATTAAGCGTATCCTATTATATTATTTGCTGGCTACACCATGATGCGAAACACAATTCACTTTGTCTAAAAAAATAGTTATTTAAGGCGATTTGTTCTACTAGACCGCATCTTGATGCTATTATAAATGAACAATTATACGCCATTGTTTGGCAAGTATGATGAATGTTGTGATAACTAAGTAGGTATGTCTTCCTTTTTTGGTGACTATTCAAAATATTTGATTGCCTTGAAATTACTTCCAGGCAGTTCCTCTTATAGCACAAATATTGGTTAATTAAGTATTATATTGAACATTATATTGGTACCTGATATGTTTTGTAGATCGATAATACCACCTGGGTGTTGGCAACTGATGAGTTGTAGGAAGGAAATGATGAAGTAACAAAAGGACCAGCTATTTTTATTACTTCATCCTTTTTTGTAAAAGATTCTTATTATTTTTTTTTAAATAATCAATTTCAGGTCAATTTCAGGCAAAATCACTAAGATTTCTGGTATAGATGCCTTTGACCATTACAATTAAGGCACCTACGAGCGGTAAAGAGCAATATCGGATATCTGGTAACTAAAACATGGATTTATGTACTTACATTTTGTAATGGAATGGATTGATTCTCACTTAGTTTCACTTGTTAAGTACGCCTTTCAAGTTCTTTTCACTTTCTCTCTTGGTTATTAGGGGAAGATAATTTCCTTAACAAAAACTGATTCTTTTTCAGTGGTCGATCAAATTGAATTAATGAACCCTAAGATTTCGTGAGGACTTTTCTTCTCTAATTCGAGTAGAGATTCAATAATAAACTTTATCGTGTCTATCTCCTTTTCAATTTAAGTCCTTAGATGTAATTACAGATGCAAGTATCACTACTATATGCCAATAAAAATTAGATTGTTAGAGATTAATAATCTATAAAAAATTACTTTTGGTACACAAATCTTAAGCACACCACCTCCAAGATGCCTAATTGGAGCACTATTTACTAATAGTTAATTGGCGTCATAGACAATGCGTGATTAATTAATTAATCAAATATTATTATTCTCATTGGAGCTTTAAAATTTTTATTATTTCCTGGGAATTATTATATGCGACAAACGAATATTGGAAATTCACGCCAAGCTTTTGATCTTATTTGCATGACAATTATCGTTATACATATGGAGTGTGTGAAAATTCGAACATAGTGTGAAATTTAATGTGCAAATACGGACATTTAAAACACCAAAGCGACCAGAAACGGTAAAACAATAAGAATAATGAAAGTTATTCTAAAATCACCTTGTTGGGACATTATAATACCCAATTTGTCAAAAACTTGGCAATAGGTGTAAACCGTTAATCTTTTTAAAATGTATCATGTCTCGGTCGCTATTTTTTAAGCCAATATTTACTCTACAACCTTACAATTTACTAGTTATGGCCTATTATAATCCTCAAATAAACGTGCCTGCGTGATAAGTGAGACCTCCAATAAAACTCAATAAACTTTATTTGATCTCATACAACACAATACACAAGCGGGAACAACTAAAAAAGATTTGGGAGTCACTGTTGTTTATTTAGTACTACTGATTACCTACAAGGCGTCCACAAGTACGGGGTGTTCATTTTAAAACTTCATCTAGCAGGCTATGAAATTTTGACAGAATTGACATAACCAAAATAAATGGACTTTTGTTTCTCCATCCTTTTCTTTTGACATTTCACAGCCAACTAGATGAAATTTTATAATGAACACCCCGTACTTTCAATAACAGCCGATCGTCATGGCCGAGGTGTCTAAGCTGAAATGTTCTTTTATTTGTTTTTTTCTTTTATGTTGTTATTTCATTTTGATTGATAGTTCCAAACACTATTCTGATCGATTAGCTGGGTACCAGTTATAAGTGTAAAAAGTCTAAATTTTTTAGATAATTGATGTTTGCATTTACAGCAAACATCTAGAAAATGGTAATTTTTTGAGACTTGTAATTGATAAAAGCGAGGGGCGGTATCTCGCGCCCGAGTGACGCCTACATATACCAGGCAGCATCGTTTAGCAGTGGTACGGCATAAATGTTGTGTAAATTACAAGGCAATAGGCAGTTGCTGAAAGGCCCTCCAAACACTCTTTGGAAATAAACGGTGCTGGACCTTTTGCCTTATCACTCTGGTGCCTTATCACCACTTTTAGTTTGGAACTTGATTTGACTCGATCAGATACGTTCTATCATTTTTTGCGCTGAATATTCCACTGTTCTTTAACCGTCTTTTCTTCCAAGACGATACAAAATACGACTTTTACCTTCACTTTCGAATCACGCTTGTCACTCTTGTCAGCTCATAATGATGTTATAGTCGTATCCCTATAGAGTCAGGACTACATTTTACCTCGACCTGTACAAATCGAGTGGTTTCGCAAAGAAAAACTCCCTCAAATCGCCCAACTCTAAAATTGGGGCCTGAGTGGCCAACGATTAGAAACTAGAAGCTAAATTAACGTGACTATTATGGTATATATGTGGAAAGTGGGCTTCGAGCCCTAAGCATAAAGAGCAGGGCATCTTTATAGACCAGACTCTTCTTTTGAGACTTTCATCGCAGATTGAACTTGGAGACCATAGAGATCAATCTATCAGGATTTTGTTACATTATCGTCATTGCCTCAACACATAGATCACAACAATCCTTCCACGATCCTTGGATGAGTTTTTGCATCGCCCTTTCCAACTCTCTACTGCTCTACATGTCTCTTAACATTTAACTAATAAAAACTGTCAGTAACTCTGATCCCAGTACCCTTTTTTTCGAAACAGTTTATCTCTCGAATAAGATAAACTATTGGGCCCAATTGTTCAAAAGATTTTCTATCCGGTCCTTCCCATTCTGAACAAGCTGAATTCACCTCAAAAGCTTGGAAATTCCCAGTTAACTCTTCTTTCCAACTAGTCTCTGACCATTTGTAGAAGGCTGAAATTTGAATAGTCAATTTTCATAATGGAATGATGTCAATATGACGCATAAGAAACGGAGTTTTAACGGCAAGCCGTCAGATGCTTCTCTATATAGGGTATTCAAGTCAGAGCTCGAATTCTCAAATGTAGTGCAATCTTATCTTGTTGGCATTTAAACAGCTCAAGCAGCTCCAAACCACTTTTAAGCACCTTTAAAAAACCATTAAAAAAAAAGGATAGGCGCTCTAGATATTGGCAAACTTTCAGGTCATCCAGCTAATAGATACGGTTTACTATATTAAAAGAACGAATGACATGCTGGAAGTTAGTTTCATCAACTGCCGTTTCCTTTTTGTGTATTTGCATCTTCCTTTAAATTTTTTTTATTTATTTTATGAATTATCTAATACGTATTAAAATAGGTACCATTTGTATCGATGATGGAACCAATTAAAGAAGATTTGGATTCTTCTTTTAAGCTTTAAGGCTGCTTAAGTCCCTCAGGAACGTTTTTTGTATTTAATGGACACTACTTTTCCATTTGATAGCTTTCTGCAGTTTGTTGATCTGGTTGATCATCTCACTGAATCCTCAAAGTACAAACGGATATTTCAATACATGTTTTTGTATTGTTTTAATCTTCTTGCCAGACGATATTTCTCTTCTTTCTATTTCTGCCACGCTTATGGTTATAAAAAGAACAGCGTAAGTGGTATAAGTATTCTGCAAAGTCTCTTGCTACTCAGTTTTTTTTTTATACATTTACCAATATAATTGAACGAAAAGTATGACCATTTTAACGACACATTTCTTAAATGAACATTCAACATAAGTTTTGAATACACATCAACCCTAAATTTATCTGTCAATCGGTCAATGAGCAAAGTAACTGGATAGACGCGATGGGATGGAATCGATTGCAACTGATGGACCCAACGATAAATAAATGAGTGAAAGCCTACAAAAGCATAGAAGTTTCAAAGCTAAAAAAACGAAAATAAGTATTTAGGTAAATTTCGACGGTAAGACCATCAACAGCGCCAAAACTTGTCAGTTCAGGTTAACAAGTAATTAACGGGGATGCAAAATTCTAAAAGTAAGCTTACGAGATAATTGCCTCGAAGTAGGTCTCTTGTGCCCAAAAAATACACCTGATTCTTCTTCTTATGACGCCATATCCTTTCGAAGGTTGGCTATCCACATAGCTAACATTGTTCTGGATACAGCAGCTCGAAAGATTATGGTAGTGCATCCAAACCATCTTCTGAGGTCTTTCAGCCAGGAGTTCTGACGCATACCAATAGATCTTTTCCCTTGAATCTTTCCTTCAATTATTAGTTTCAACATTTCATACTTGTTGCATCTCGTAATGTGGCCTATGTATGTAGTTTCTTTTCCTTTGATGAAGGCTGTTAGTTGACTATGGTACCCAGATATTTCAAGCACGAGACTTGTTCGATTTGATTGCAATTAATCAAAATTGTTTCAGCAGTGTGTCTCTTGGAGAAGACTAGCAGTTTGGTTTTTGATATATTCATGTGTTGAGGCATACTTAAAATTAGAAAATCACATGCGTTGCTAAAATCACACAACAGGCAATATGGAACGAGACAACAAAGGTAAATCTTTCAAAAACTGTGTGTAGAAGGTAAGATAATTTGTGAGCCGGTTGAACTGGAGACGGAAATAAAGGATCTGGAAAGAGCCTTATATAGTTGGAACGGATATAGCAACAGAAGTTTGCTAGGGCAATTCGTTGGGCGGAATATGGCCAAAGGGCGAACCACTTTGTCAGGAGTTAATAAATCCAGTATAAATTTTTAAATGCAAAAGTAAAAGATTGCAAGTTGGAACTCGTTTCCCAGATGTCGAGAAAAAAGCAAATATTCAGACAGTCCTCACTATTAGCTACAGTCTTAGAGACGTCAATTGACTCTTTTGTAAAGAAGAAGGAAAACAAATTGTTAAAATCAGCTCTCATATTATGACTAAAGGTTTTCCTTTATAAAAATAATGGTCAATCCCTATATAATGAGTGGCAGAGATTTTAAGAAAATCCTTGTTACAGACTGTAAATTAATTTTGAATTAACAACAAACAATTTGTGTTTTATTTGTATTTTTATTAGTAGAAAAAGCAGGTAAATTCTATCGAAATTAACCTAAGACTGAAGGCAATGAGGGTTACCTAGAAGTTCGCTGAAAACAACTTATTTTCAGGTTGTCCATGAAATTTAATCAGTTATAATTATTACCGAAATTGCTTGAAGAGCCTTTGAGGTGATTCCCAATACAAGAAGTTGTTTAACAATGTGACATTTAAGTGAGCTAGAGTAAGGCATTCTGCTATAACAGTCGTCTAAAGTAGAGAAGAAATTTTTTTAAGTATGTATATTAAGAAAGGCGGAAACAAATTTAAAATAATCAAACTGAAATTAGAATTAGTAATCAAAGATACAAAGCATTCTAATTGATAAGGAGTGATCATTCTTCTAAGAACTGGTGTTCAAAGGAGAGAGTTCATATATTGAATATAAACCTGATTCTATAAGAAAAAACTGAAAAACATATAGGCCGTTCACCACAATAGGCAAAAGTAAGGCAGAGGTAATCAAATGTGGTGTACCGTTACTTGTCTTTGTAATTATAAGACTCCTCAATTGGAGTAAGAGATTTGAGCTCTCTTGAGTTTGACGCGTCCTCTCAATCTCAACGCTATAGTGTAGTATTTTGCGGCTTACACAGGGAACAAGGGACTTGACCCACTTGAATCTCTCTGCATTATGACAATATTAAAGTGCCATAATTCAGATATTAATCTAACTAAGTTGTTTATCATGAAGTTTTAATAAAGTTTCCAATTACATCTTTTATTGCCGTTTTTTAGCAAAATGCACTTTACGACTAGGCGTTATATTTCCCTAGGAACTAGTTTTATGACTTATGATGTAGCTTTTGTTTGAAATAAGCCTGTATTAAGAAATTGAAAAAAAATGCATGTAGCTGATAAAGAAACACATAAATCGTAACAAGCTATTGTTTGCGTTTTTGTGTCATCGCTTTTAACTGGAAAATAGGAACTTTAACGCCTTGTATACCGAAAGCAATATTTATTAAGGCGAGTTATAAAGAATCTGCAGTTCCACTAAGAGGCATACATTACGTACCACACTGTGTAATCTCAACAGAACACCTTCAAGTTAAACGTGCACTACAAAATGAAGCATGTACAAGAAAAAGCCTAAGCTGGGGTGAAGCCTAAAAGTTCGGTTGCACAGCCTATGCGCATGAGTAGAACTCCCAATCACAACCAGAAGTAAGAAGCTGTTTCTTGAATATAACAAAAAGACACTAAAACGCAGGCTCTTTGGTTCATATAGCAAGAAAATAATAACAAATTTTAATCTTAGGTTTTGTTAGGTGCATTGGTGGTATAAGAGAGATAGAGATCAGAAACAAAAAACAAAAAGATTAAAACATACCAAAGGTTAAGCCCGAAACGAAGAATCAAAGAAAAATACCCACACTTCTGCAACTAAGAAGCGGAAGCCCTCAACTTACGACCTCAAACAATCTCGGGTGAGTTGTCCAAATCGAGGTCCGTTTTGTTCGTTCAACTGCATTCTCGGGCGGTAAATAACTACTTTCCACACTTGCTAGGTAAATAACAATTCTTCAAAACAGTCTATATGTAGCAGTTGTTTAGTGGTGCAGGTCTCTAATTCAAATAAAGCTGAGAGTTGACGTGTGCGCATATGCAAACAAAATTATGGATATTAAAATAGACAAATGACAGTAATTGGCTCAGCAGCCCCGCTGTATATCCACTCCGAGTAGATGGAAGGGTGCAACATACTCACCATAGATTGGAAGTTGCTAATAGACGTGACATCCTCACTTATAATTCCAGCAGAAAATAATCGATAAGCCGCATCACGATTTCATATGAGATTGATATGCTATTGAAACTTCTGAAGGTGAAGAAAGTGCAAAGCACTCTATTGGAAGAACGTCATTAGAGAGCAAGGAAACTTGGTCGGCAGTGTTGGTTTGTTTCTGAAGAAGCTATTACTCCTCAGTGGAAGTAACTCCACTAGAGGTCAAAAACAACAAACGAACTAAGTTATGAACAGTTGCTGTAAGCTGCCTCTGCTCTTCTCTCCTAACAAGGCCAGGACGAGTAGGTACTCCAGAGTGGCAAGGAAAAGTATATCTGCTTCTAGGAAATCAAGCTTCTAATACTCTTCAGGAGAAGTAACTTCCACGGAGATCGAAAAGAAGAAACCTAAACTTTTGAAGGTTTTTGGGAGGAGGACAATGTCGATATGTCAGAAGCCATAAATGGAAAAACATCAAACGAATGGAAAAAATGCGATTTACGAAAAAATTGTCGCTTTGGAGAAGAACAAAACGATGGATTCTACAGAAATTTGAATTATGCAAGACTATTGGTTCCAAATTGAAATTCAGAACCAAAAAAACCCAGAAGGTAACATTACTTGTTATAAAGCATGATAATGTACAAAACGTTTTTAATAAACCAATGGCATAGATTACTTTGATGTGTTTGAATTATGAAGTTAAAAAGTTTGACATGATAACGGTATTTTGAAAATAAGCTAGACACATTTATGGACACACAGATGGTTTTTTTCCAGAATTAACAAACTTTACAAAGTACAAAAATCATTGAACGATTTAGTTTTATACAATCCACTGCGAATAAATGTATTTCAAAAGATAAATGTATTCAAAGATAATTGCTAGTGGTATGATGGCTTGGTACTGTCTCATCCAGTCAACAAATCATCGAAGCTGTACTTCAAGAATTGCAACAAAAATTTGAAATTAAAGTAACGACCGCTTCTATTATGATTAGTGGACTTGAAGGTGTTCCGAAATATGGCCCATAGATCCATATTTATTCAACAGAGAGGATGCATATTCACCAGAGTGGTAAACAGTGGAGAGAACAATAAACATGCTTCAGCTTCAACTTGAGTTTGACTATAATGAGATTTAAAGCTAGAGAATGGAGTTGTCCTGGAAAGTGACGCAAATGTGTATTTGTGTGACTTGTAATTTAGTACCTATTAGATTGACCCCAGTCAAAAATTGAGCTTCTCGAGACATTTTCACATGTTTCTATTTCCTGTTTTCGAGTGTCGTATGGTATAAAAATGTATTGAGCGCCATTGAAAAATAAAAAAAATCGACAATAAGTAAACAATCTTGTAAACACTTCTAGGTATGTATCACAGAAAAAGTTAAAGTAATAAAAGTAGACAGTACTTTGGTTACTCCACCTTCGTCCCTGGCCAACTTGGGGGCTTATTCTATTGATCACTTGTAGATCTCATAAAGAAATTTTCCTCTGATGGAGTAAACTTTTTGATTTTGGAATACGTTTTAATTCCACCCTGTATACCCTAAACAGCGGTTACTATTAGACGGGCTTCTCTATTCTTTAAAAAAGAACGAAATAAGCTTTTTCCAAACATACATCCGCTAGTGGCAACATACAACTTTCCAGTTCTTTGCCATGACCTTCTCAAATCAGATCAAATCAAATCAAATATTCTTTATTGCCAATAATACCTATCATTTAGACAAGCCACGTCAAAAATGTTTTAGATTCCTCTAAATATGACAGAAAACCTGCCCCATCAACTGCATCATACTCTTCCAAGCACTTTAGTGATCTAATTTCTCTTCCTCTACGATTTGAACTGATCAGTGTCTGGTTTAACTTCTTTTGTGCCCTTCAAGCTTTCGTCATGTGAAGAGTCAGGCAGCGCACTTCCTTGTTCATCATTTTGAATCTCATTTTCAGCAACTTTTTCATCATCGGGGGTAGTATTCAAAGCTTGATCTTACTGAATTAAATTTTCTGGTAAATTCTTGTCTTCTTGATTAGCGGTGAGATGCTGGACAGAGCGCGAGTCACCAGCGGCGTATCAGATCTAATACTGCATAGCAGATGACGCTCAGTTTGAGAAGCAGCCCATATTGCTCTGTACCAGCTAGGTTATTGTTTCGGAGTCTACCCCTCATTAGCACAGCTTTGGCTGGTCGAAAAATTGGAGACCGTGAGCTCGTGGCTTAAAGCCAAAAATCTACGGAAGAGCGGTAAGATGTTGTACAGAGTAGGAGTAGGCGACATCCACCATCGTATTAGATCTAAAGTGTGCTGATGAGGGGTAGACCCCGAAACTAGTATGCAGAAGGGTTGATCGACAAATTGGTGAACACCTACTCTTTACACTTCGTTCTGGTTCCGATAACCTTCGAGGTACAGAGCAATATGGACTGCTTGTTGAACTGAGACCCATCTGCCATTCAGTATTAGATTTAATAAACTGGTGGAAGTCGCCTGCTCTTGCTCAGTTTAACATCTCACCGCTTTTCAGTAGATTTTTGGCTTTAAGCCGCGAACTCACGGTCTCCAATTTGTCGACCAGCTAAAGCTGTGCTGACAAGGGGTAGACCCAGAAAATAATAAGCAATGGGTTGTTCGATAAATTGGTGACCACCTACTCTTTACGCTTCGTTCTGGTTCCGATAATCTGCCAAAAGGTACAGAGTGATATGGGCTGCTTCTCGAACTGAGAGCCATCTGCCATGCTGTATTATTAGATCTAATACGATGGCGTATGTTGCCTGCTCCTGCTCTGGACAATATCACACCGCTCTTCCGTAGATTTTGGGCTTTAAGCCGCAAACTCACGGTCTCCAATTTGCCGACCAGCCAAAGCTGTGCTAATGAGGGGTAGAGCCCGAAACTAGTATGCAAATCGACAAATTGGAGACAACCTACTCTTCACACGTCGAGGTGCAGAGCAATATGGGCTGCTATTCGAAGTGACAGCCTTCTGGCATATTGTATTAACATCTAATACGTTGGTGGATGTCGCCTGCTCCTGCTCTGTACAATATCTCACCACCCTTCCGTAGATTTTTGGCTTTAAGCCGCCAACTCACGGTCTCCAATTTGTCGACCAGTCAAAGCTGTGCTGATGAGGGATAGACCCCGAAAATAGTAAGCAATGGGTTGATCGACAAATTGGTGACCACCTACTCTTTACACTTTGTTCTGGTTCCGACCCCAGATGGGTTGATGGAGAAATTGGTGACCACCTATTCTTTAGTCTTCTTGATTTTCAGGATTTCTGCTCCGAAAAAACACATTTCTATATAATTTTACTTTATCACCTTCTAAAAACACTCAGTTTCCTTATACTTTCTCACTGTAACCTACAAAAACCCTTTCTCACTTCAAAGGTCCAATTTCTGGACTCAATACACCAAAGGTAAAATGGAGTCTTGAATAGGACTTGGCCCTGTTCTGTTTAACACGAACACTGTGGTATTTACTGCCTCTGCCCAGAAGCTCTTTTCAAGGCCTTTGCTATGATTTGCTTCATTGTTTTAGCAGCTTCCAGCAAAGTACTATTTTCCCGTTCTACCCTTCCGTTTTACTGACGCGTGTAACGAGCAGTGAAAGACAAAATTGGATGAACACTTTTTGAGGAACGGTAGCTGAAAAAACCAAGCAAAAATTTTGGTTCCCATTGTGTTTGATTCTTTATCAGTAGTTGATTTTAAAAATTGTGGGAAAACAGCACACTTATTATATAAATTCTATTATAGCTGGTAGATAATGTAATAATATAATGGATTACAAAAACTGAAGTTTTCTGCTAACATTATAAGTTGGTACCTACCGATCAAAACTATTCAATTAACCGATTACCCATATCTTCAGTCAATTGTATAAATAATAGTCAATACAGAAATATTAGTTAATATAGATTTATAACACTTTAAGATGTATTAAGCATTATTGATGATATATCCCATCGAGGAATGCGTTTTTTTTTTCAATAAGTAGTTTGTATACCAATAAGTACTATATCTGCCTTCTAGGGTATTGTTCTTTTGGAGGTAGTGTAAGGAGACTTGCAAAGTTTATGTTGAGTTGTTTTGTTATGAAAAATTCTTGTTTCAATTGAACAAAATATGACAACCCTAACGACAGATAGTTAAATATAAAGGTAAATTTGTGTTAATTCCCTTTATTCTACCTCTTGTGAAAATTTATTACAATGAAGGGAAGATGTTTTAAAACAGTACCTAATTTGGATAGAAACGCTGTACGACTGGTATTGACTTAAAAAAAATGTACTTGAAAAAAAAAATGTACTGTAAATAATATAGAGAAACGGTCTAAAAATGTTCATTTCATTGGTTAAGCCAGTAATTGAGAATATTAGACCAAAAGCAGAGAAAGACTAAACGAACCGTGTCACTTTCATAAAATAAATCACTAATGTTAACACGAGGCAATATTTGCGTTGTAGATAAAATTACTTTTATTTTCAGACATTGGTAAAAAATATTTAAAAATCGTCTCACCTTTTTCTGCCATTTTTTCAAAATTTCAAAACCAAAAGTGATTAAAAAGACACCACCAATCGCGTCGCGGCAATTGAATAAATAATTCACCGAAACTAACTCGTAGGAGAAAAACAATTGAATAAATCTAGATTATGGAGAAAACAAGTGAATCGCGTTTCCGAACCAATTTGTCGCCGGGTACTCCGGGTAGGCTGTCGATCGGGATTTGGAGAGCAGCGAGTACCGGCGGCAGCAGCAACCCGATCTCGGTTAAGCGGATTCTTGAATGTCGAAAGTCGCAGAAGAAGCAAGTGAATGAATGAATCGCGGATGGCAATAAACAGTTATAGGCGAATTGTGGACGCCATTGGACCTACTTGAAGTCGGCAAATGAGATTGGCGAATAATTTAATTAGTCTTGTTGACTTTTAATTTTGTGATAAAAAATCCTGAAATTGCTATATTTTTATCTCAATAGGATAAGTGCAACGATTTGCATTGAACTGGAGCAATGGTTGGTTCTGTCTGACCTGAAAAACGAGTTGATTAATTAAACCGTTCAAACTCTTATATCAGCGTCCAATGTCAATCATTCCTTAGGTATCAATAAGTATGGCATAATATGAGTCGTAGGGATTAATTTTGAGATCAAAAAATCAATATATTCCTTGCTTGGAAGTAAAAAATGATTTTTTTGTGTACCCCATAAAAGTAAGTGTATCAATCGTGATCGACCTTTAAAAAATTAAAACGCTAGTTATAATTCACTAATTGAAAACGATGTCGAAATTAGTGAATTAGGCGGAGACGCGGCGTTTGTGATATATTTGGTTAAAGTGGACCGCAATTTATTTTAAGGTGTAATTAATGACCTTGTTAAGGTTATGGAAATTGTGAACGATTTTTCATATCTGTATAGTGGCGGTTGCGACACGACTACTAACGCACCTTACAACGTAAAGAGTATCATTCGAAATCGTCATCTAGTTGGCTGTGAAATGTCAAAAGAAAAGGATGAAGGAACAAAAGTCCATTTACCTTAATTATGTCAATCTTTTCTGTCAAAAATGTATAGCCTTCCAGATGACGTTTTCTAATGAACACCCCGAATACTAACAGTAGGCTCTAAAGCAAATACGTGCAAGAGCCATATAGAAAAATACTAAGCTATGCCTTAAGACACTTTAGTTTCACTGTTGGTTGTAGCCCTGGTTGACATAAAAATGACAGGAATTTTTGACAGTAGTCACAATTGGTTCCAATTTATAACGTTTTAATAACGTATAATGTAGCTCAAAAGTCAAATGAATGTACCGTTTTGGTTGGTAAAATAAAGTTTTAATTAATGAAAAATGTTTTTAACTGTTAAAATCTACGGAGTAGAACAAAAAAACAATAAATAGGTTAAGAAGTTAACTTGCCTTTTCCATATTTTCTTCAGAAAGTGTCAGGGCATCAGTCCTATTTCCGCTGGGATTAATTTTGTTTAATAAAAGGAATATAGACCTAAACCTCTAAAATAAGAAATTATTCGTGTGGAAATCAGAATTAATAACCATAAAGCCTAGAAAGACCTTGGGGCAAAATGTCAAAAAGAAAAGTGAAGTAACAATAGTCCACCTCTTTAAATAAATTGTCTTTAAATAATAAACTTATCGCCAACTTAATGACTATTTTTGGAGAAAAAAAAATTACATTGAAGGCTATAATCGGTTAAAAATAAGCCACATTGTCTATAAATGTAAATTTTTATGTTTTTGGAGACATTAAGTTTTAAGAAAAGTTCAGGCAAAACTTTTAATTTTTTGTTTTTAGCAAAATTAATTTTTGGGTCAAAATATGTGATTTTTGACTCAAAACGTCACAATATGCAAATTTTGTGTTAATAATAACAAAGCACTAAAAATGCAAACTTTGATGAAGAAGTTCAAGTTCAAAACAAAATCAACTGATGCAATTAAATGGTGAAATTACAATTTTGAATCAAGATCAGTGAAATTTGACTCAAGATTCATGCAAATAGGTTTTTCGAAATGGTCAAGTTATAATTGGTGAAAAATTACTTAAAGCATGTAAACAGAAAAATTTCAATTGTTTGAAGAAATTCAGGAAAAAAATAAGCCAAAGGGGGTTAAAATAAATTACTGAAAAGATCTAAAAATGCAAATAAAAATGTTGCTAAAACAACTAGGACGGGCATAGGGGTAAAATCGTTTAAGAATGACTTAGAACGTTACAAAACGCTAATATGGAGTTTGTGGATACCTTCAAATAAAGAAAAAATCATGCAAAATTGATTCAGGTGTTCTGATTTATTGCTTTTGTAAATTACACTTTTGGACTAAAAAAAATAAAACCTGGCTCAGCACCCCCCATAATGCAAAAATTTTGTTTTTTCGATAAAGTCAGGTTGTGATCAAAGACAAAATGGTTTTAAAATGGCTCGAGCAAAAATTGAGAGTATTTGAAGAAATCTATATTAGGATTATTGTCAAAGTCGTTTAAAAAGTACTTGAAGCGTATAAAAATGCAAATTTGAGGTTTTTAGAAAAATTCAAGTCAGGTTTGCCTAAAGCATGAAAAACATGAAAGGGAAATTGGAAACTTTATATCGTTAAAAAATTACTCAAAGCCTCTGGATGTGCAAATTTGAAGTTTTAGGAGAAATTCAGGAAAAAATTTGCCAAAATGGACTAAAAATGACCCAATGCGTAAAAAATGCAAAGGTAAGGACAAGGCAGGTTAGTTAGATTATTTCCAAAATAACTCAAAATATTAAAAAATGCAATTTAAAGATCTTTGAAAAAAAATGGGAAACAATAAGAGCCAAAATTGATATTAATTAAAAATATTTGGAGATTCTAAAAATAAAAATTAACATTTTTAGAGAAACTCAGGTTATGATTAAGGCGAAAATCGGTTAAAAATGTCTTAAAACCTTTGAGGAATAGTAATTTGGAATTTGCGAAAAAATTCATATTAGGATTGGGGCCAAAACTGGCAAAAACAAAGCATCTAGCAATGCAAGTTTGAAGTTTTCGGACAAAAATCAGGAAAGAATTAGCACCCAAATGGTAAAAATGACTTAGAGCTTTTAAAAATGCAAATTTAGTGTTTGTGGAAAAATAAAGTTACGATTATTACCCACATCATTTAAAAATCATTCAAAGCATTTAATAATGCAGATTAGCAGTTTTTGAAAAAAATCAGGAAGTGATAAAATCGGTTAAAAAATGCTGAAAGCGTGTACCTAAAAATACAAATTTGAGATTTTTTAAAAAAATCAGATAAAGATTAAGGGCAAAAATCTATCAAAAGAATTGACAGAACGCGTCTAAATATGAGAATTGTAGAATTATTAAAAAAAAATGGTTGGGATTAAGACCAAAATCGGTTAATGAAATCGCTTAAAAGTTACTTGAAGCAACTAAAAAGGCAAATTTTAAGTTTTTGGAGACATTCGGGAAAGAATTAGTGCCAAAAAATCGGTTATAAAATGAGTCAAAGTATTTAAAAACACAAACTAAAAGTCGTTAAAATAAATCAGAAAACGATAAGTGCCAAGGTCGGTTAAATAATACTGAAAACCGATAAAATTGGAAATTGGAAGTTTTTGAGAAATTCAGGCGAGAGTTAGTCCACAATCGATTTAAGAATGACTCAGAGCTTTTGAAAACCCAGACTAATAGTCATTAAAAAAATTCAGGAAACGATAAGTGTAAAAATCACTTAAAAAATACTTAAAACGTCTAAAAATGCAAATTTGAGATTTCTGAAAAAATCAAGGTAAGATTAAGAACAAAATCGATAAAAAAATATTGTTTTTTAAGGAAAGGATTAATGCCAAATCAATTAATGACTTAAAGCGTTAAAAAAAAATAAAATTTGTAGAAAAATTCAAGTTAGGATTGGGGCCAAAATCGCTTCAGAAATACTTGAAGCATATATAAATGAAAATTTGAAATTATTGGAGAAGTTCAGGAAAGAATTAGGATCAAAATCGATTAAAAGTTACTCAAGGCATTTAAAAGCGCAAATTAAACTTTTTTGAAAAAAATCAAGAAACGATAGATCGGTTAAAAATACTTGAAGCGTCTGAAAATAGAAATTAAAGATTTTAATATCAGGGAAAAAATTGGCTTAAAGCGCCAAAACATGCAATTCTTTAAACTTTAGGAAACATGCAGGTTAGAACTAAGGCCAAAAGCTATTAATGACTTAAAGGTTTAAAAAGTACGAATTTGAAATTTGTAGCAAATTCAGATTGAGTTTCGGGATGAAATCGCAAAAAAAAATACTCAAGCATCAAAAATAAAAATTTGGGGTTTTTCCGAGAAATTAAGGGAAGTATTAGCGCCAATATCGATTATAAAATGACTCAAAGCATTTAAAAACCCAAATTAAAAGTCGTTAAAAAATACTGAAATCCGATTAAATTAGAAATTTGAAGTTTTTTGGGAAATTCAGGCGAGAATTAGTCCAAAATCGATTGAAGAATGACTCAAAGCGTTTAAAAACCCAAACTAAAAGTTATTAAAAAAATTCAGAAACGTAAGTGCAAAAATCGTTTAAAAAGTACTAAAAGCGTCTAAAAATGCAAATATGAGAGTTCTGGAAAAAATTCAAGTTAAGATGGAAAATGGAATCGATAAAAAGAAATGACAGGAAGCATCTAAACATAAAAGTTTTAGAACTTATGGACAAAAAAACATTGTTTTCAAGGGTAGGTTGATGCCCAAATCGGTTAGTGACTTAAAGCTTTTAAAAAATGCGAATTTAAAGGGAAAGGAAAAATTCAAGTTAGGATTGGGGCCGAAATTGCTTAAAAATTACTTGAAGCATCTATAAATGAAAATTCGAAATCATTGGAATAGTTCAGGTAAGAATTAGGGCAAAGATCTATTAAAAATTACTCAAAGCATTAAAAAGAGCAAATTAAAAGTTTTTGGAAAAATTCAAGAAACGATAAATGCCAAAGTCGGTTAAAAATAGAAGAGGGATCTAAAAATTGAAATTAGATATTTTTGTAAAAACTCAAGAACGGATTAGAGAACAAATTGTTTTAAAGCACCACATATGCAACTGTTTAAAATTTGGAAAACATGCAGGTTAGAATTAAGGCCAAAAAGTCGATTAAAAATACTTGAAACTGGAAAGATTTTTGTAAAAAATCAAGAGAGGATTAGAAAAAAAAATTTAATGCCTAAGCATGCAATTTTTCAAAATTTCTGAAACTTGCTGATTAAGATTCAGGTCAAAAACTATTAATGGTTTATACGGTTTACAAATACGAGTTTAGTTTGAAATTTATGGAAAAATTCAAATTTGAGGGATGAGATAGCAAAAAAATACTCAAAAGATAAAAAATGTAAATTTGGAAGTTTTAGAGAAATTAAGGATAGAATTTGCATCAAAATCGGTTACAAATGACTCAAATCCTACATTGCCTAAAAATGCAGTTTTTGTAAAAATGCTGTTTTGGGACAAATCAGCCAAGACTGAATAAATGCTTCTAGTTTGTTGTTTATGGTGAAATGAATTTTAGGGCCAAAATAAGTGAAATTTAACTCAAAACGCCAAATTGGAACTGAAAAGATTTAAAAAATAGAAATATAGAGTTTGCAAAAAAAACAGATTAGGGTTAGTATCAAATTCATTTAAAAATGACTCAAAGCTTTTAAAATGCAAATTAAACGTTTTTGAAAATATTCAGGAATCGTTCAGTGCCAGAATGGTTTAAGAATTACTTGAAGCGTCTAAAAATGTTAATTTTAGATCTTTTCAAAAATCAGACAAAATAAATAAAAAAACTGCGTATAAACATGAAAATCTTGGACCTTTTCGAAAAACAGAAGATGAATTAAGGCGAAAATTGGTTAAAAATTACCTAAAATGGTCTAAAAATTATGAATTTGGAACTTGTGGAAACATTGGGTTGGGGATAAAATCGGTTAAAAATCACTGAAAGCATATAGAAATATTTTTTTTTAAATATTCAGGAAACTTTAAGTGCCAGAATGTTTTAAAAAATACTTGAAGCGTCTAAAAATGATAATTTGAGATTTTTTTTTTCAAAAATCAGACAAAATCGATAAAAAAATTGTGTGTTAAACATGAAAATATTGGAACTTTTTGGAAAAATACAGATTAAAGCGAAAATTGGTTAAAAATTACCAAAAAACGTCTAAAACATACGAATTTGTAACTTGTGGAAAACGATGGGTTAGGATTGAGACCAAAATCAGTTGAAAAACTTTCAAAGCATGTAGCAATATTTTTTGAAAATATTCAGCGTTAAGTGCCACAATTGTTTAAGAAACACTTGAAGCGTCTAAAAATGCTAATTTGAGGTTTTTCAAAAATCAGACAAAATCGATAAAAAAAATTGCCTATAAAAATGAAAATCAAGGAACTTTTGGAAAAATCCAGGTTTAAAATGGTCTAAAAAAACGAATTTGGAACTTGTGAAAAATGTTGAATTAGGATTGGGGCCAATATCGGTTAAAAATCACTTAAATTATATAGCAATATTTTTCGAAAATATTCAGTAAACGTTAAGTGCCAGAATAGTTTAAGAAATAGTTGAAGCGCCAAGAAATGCTAATTTGAGCTTTTTTCTAAAATCAGACAAAATCGATAAAAAAAACTGCGTATAAACATGAGAACCTTGGAACTTTTGGAAAAATACAGATTAGAATTAAGGCAAAAATTGGTTAAAAATGACCTAAGAGTCTTAAAAAAAAAATGAATTTGAAACTTCTGGAAAACTTAGGGTTAGGATTGGGGCCAAAATTGGTTAAAAATCACTCAAGACTAAATGACTTGAGTCATGCAAATTTGAAGATTTTAGAGAAATTCAGGGAAGGATTACATCCAAAAGCATTTAAGGATGAGTGAAAGCATTTAAAAATGCAAATTTAGAGTTTCTTTATGATTGAGATGAGATATATATTAAATTAAGGCCAGAATCGTTTTAAAATGACTGAAAACATAACTTGCCTTGACTAATGTTATCTTATCAAGGAAAACATGTTAAAAATTAGCAAGACAACACAGACGTATGGTCTTGCCCTGTTTGTTGGCATCACTTCTACCGCTATGTATCTAACTTTGTGACCAATAATTAAGCATTACACCTGTCGCATGTGTTCATCATTTTTCTGGCCCTTTTAAACTCAAAACGACCTCTATAATGGTGATTATATATGTAAGTACTAATATGTTATGAAGATGACATTAATTGTAGGAAATAACACCAAGAAGATAGAATTACAAATTTGAAATTTAAAAAAATCAGATTAGGATTGGGGATAAAATCGCAAAAAAAATCTCAAAGCATCAAAAATGCAAATTTGGAGTTTTTCGAGAAATTAAGGAGATGAAGGAAAGAGGATGTAAAAAAGATTTGTAGGAAACATTGGAAATTAAGCACAAGGGAAACACAAGGGCACAAGGAAAAATAATAATGATAAATATTATATATATATTTTTTTAAACAGTAGTCAGCTAGAACAATTAAAGAAACTTTTTATTAAAACTTTTTTAACACAGCTATCTAAGTTCCACTCCAATTGATTTCAAAATAATTAAATAAATAGAAAGTGGTTGTTAAAGAAAGGTACAGATAATAAAGATCAGGAATAGAATTAACAGGAAGTTTATTAGACTGTGAAGGCTCTCACGATCGGTCAAAATACAATCTAAAGTGTTTTTCAGGCGTTGAAACCGTGGCCCAATGGAATTTCTTTCTGACGTTTCGTCAGACAGCTCCGGCAGACATTATCAAAGGAGATTAGGCAATAGGCGAAGTGATCTCGCATGCTTTCCGACGTTGACTGATTCGAATGTGGTCACCTCCGTGCTATTTATTCCTCAACCGGCGTCGTCTTGCTGCAGTGGAAGGACTGGGGTGGGGGTAGAACCCCGCAGAATTCGCTTCCAGCCTGCATTGAGAAACGTAATTTCCTCCTACCTGTTGAAATTGTTTAAAGAACTGAATGGTCTTCTCTCGTTAGTCTCGGCTAGAAACGCTGCGATTGATATAAGATAGCCACCTCGTTGAAGCGGATGTCGTTACCTTCAGAGAGAGCGTGCTCTGTTACTGCTGACTTTTGTGTTTTTGCCCAGCCTGCAGCTCCTCTTGCGTTCCGTAATCCTCGTATTGAGACTGCGTTTTGTGGAGCTAAAGTATACCAAACCACAGCTGCATAGAACTTGGTGAAATCTAAGTGCCGATAGGGGATTTCTGAGGTCTTTGGTCGATCTAAAGCTCTGTTGTATTGTGCGAGTGGGTTTAAATACACTACTTTATATAATGTCTGCCGAAGTTGTCAGGAAGAAATTCCACCAGACCACGGCTTCAGTCCCCAAAAACACTTTAAATTGTAGAGGAAGTTTATTGTATTTAATGCTTGGCAGTGGACCTGTTTTTAGTTTCGGTGTAACTTACCTGAGCAGATATCAACATTCAAAATCTAAGTTTGGATCTATCCAAAAGGATTTCCAATTAAAAAAATGCAACTGAAATATGTTTAGTATACAGAAGAAACTGTATGATATGTAATGATATTGCATTAGTTTGCCATATTCACTCAGATTCGGCAGATGAAGTTGATGATAGAAAATCATCTTCAGGTTATTTGAAACAAGATAATGAAGATTCAATAGCTTAGATAACTAAAAAGCAGCAGTGTGTGAATCTTTATCATTTAATGATGATTTTAAGAGATCTAGTAGCCATACGTTCAGCGGTATCAAAGTGATTGTTGTACAAAAAGTTGTAAAGACAAATGTACAAAGTTTGAATTTTTGAAGAGATAGAGAATTGCTTGATTACTACAAAAGCTGACTCAATTATTTTTGACATAATATCAATATGACCCTCAAAATCGAGTTATCCACATCAAAATATCAGAAAATTATCAAATGTACTAGATGCAAGAATTTCTAGACTAATTAGTAATTTTGCAGCAATTGTGAAGAAATATGCAGTGTACTCACCCATTATCTCTTTTTGTTTTATGTTTCTTTTGCGTAAAACAGCTACCAAATCACTCTATACAGAATATCGGGATTAAGCAGATGTACCACCTGCCAAAACTTAATCAACAGTGATGAGTGTCCAATGGCATAAAATTTCCATTCAGTACATGTGCTACTTAAAACATGCATAAGAAAAAAATCTTTAGGTACTACTAAGGCACTAGAAAAATAAGTGGATACTTGTAAAAATGAGACATTTGCATACCTCATAATTACTTTACGCTGATAAGATTGGCCCGGCAAATAATCGTAACAATAGCAACAGATTTACGATGTGATTATTTTCATAGGCGTCATGATGATGTTATGAGCACTCGACCAGGAGTAACGCCTGATGTAGGCAATTGGTTTGTTACACAAGATTATGTAAGTCTTAAGTGATTAAAGAACGAGTTGATCTCCAAATATTGCAGTGCGTTAACCAAATAAGTCCTACATTTAATTATTTCAATAATCTTTCATATTTCCCAAGAACCTTAAAGTAATTCATTAGCTACTCAGGAAAAATGCAATTGTGTTACTAGCAGTAGGTAAGCCACATACCCAAGTAAATTAAACTGTATCTTCATAAAAATTTTAATGTGCAGCAGGTAAGCTAGCAAATAAATCTAAATCAAATAAAAGTGATTTATAGCAGAGGAAAAAACAAATAGTAAAACACACGCGCTAATCTAAATGCAAACAACAGTAGATTCTTTATGATCCTGTTCTCATGGTGTGTATGCTAATGAGGATTTAAATACGTTAATAATTCTAGGTCAAGTTCTCTCCATTTTCGGTGTTGCAAGGTACCTATGTTACAGTTTCGATGGGTTTATTAGTTATTCGTTTGTGTATATTGATGATCTCGATTAAATTGTTGGTCAATAGATTCATGTTGTTAGAAATTTGAAGGCAGTTTTTACTTAGTTATACACTGTGCCCAAAATAAAAAATTCTATAGCAGATCAAGGAGTCTCTTGAACTTCTACCATAAAGCTCTTTAACTGGGGTTTTGTTGCCATTTGGTCAATGCAATATAGAAGATTAATGATTCTTTATTACGATTATCTGACTATAATAAACCTACAAGAAGACTTAAACTCGAATCGAAAAATAGATCACACAATCGTTGATGGTATTACCCATTTCCGCCATAAAATTCCCTTGTCGTTTGAATAATGGCCAACGCTTCGACGTTTAATTTACGTCTTCTTTAGGTCTGAAAACAAATGTAAAAAACACAATAGACAATTGAAGAGTGGCCACACAAATATAGATAAATCAAAACAAATTTTACAATCTAAAGTGTTTTCCGGGCTTTGAAGCCGTGGCCCAATGGAATTTCTTCCAAGAAATATTCATACATACATGGTTTTTGGATTTTTTTTTTATTTTAGTATAGAGCTGATTTTATGTATTTATATTAGGGTAGACCAGATATTTCAGAAACAAATTTTTTTTTTGGAACAATTTTTTTTTTATTTATAAACATCCTGTATAACTGGAGGATTTTGACAATTTAAAAAAGCGTCAACTGTGACAGTCATGTGGCAACTATAACTGTAATAATGGCACCCATCATTGTTTCGCCATGACCAACTTATCAAAATGTTAATAAAACCCTAATGAAAAATGCATATCAATACAAAAACAATGTTTTCTTAAATAGTAGGACAGATATTCAAAAACTAAAAAGTGTTCTAAGCTCATGGAGAATTTTGCTCTCATACAGGGTGTCAAAAGTTTTTTTATCATCACGAGCAAGTTACACAGCCGCCTTAAAGGGAAGGTAAACGAACATTGAAGAAGTAAATGAATTGAAGACATCTAACTAAATGTAAAAAATTTTAGTAAAAATACTTCATTTCCTAGAGAAAATAACAATACGTAGACACGCAAAAATTCATCAAAATATATCTAGTGATTTAAAAGTTATGACTATTTAAAGTAGATAATCAATTAGAGCGATCCACTTCAAATGAAGCCGAGTGTATATTTGTGTAGCCACTTTTCAATTGTTTATTGTGTTTTTACATTTGTTTTCAGCCCTGAAGAAGACGTAAATTAAACGCCGAAACGTTGGCGACATGGGAGTTTTATTTGTCCTAAACCTACGAAATTTTAAATCTATTACTGAGGATAGGAGAGATGCTGCTAGTAGTAAGAGTCGTCGAGTTGGTAGTTTCTTCAAGTCATGCGGTTGAACAGAAACACTGCCAATGGGTGAGTATATATGACTCATCGACGTCTTTGAATATTCGTGGTTGGTTAAACCAGGACATAAGTACATTGGCTCACAGCACAGCAGGAACCCTTTACTTGGTTTTCGTTTTGTTCTGTTCAAGCTGAGTCAGCTTTCAGTTAGTGATTTACGGGTTTTTTATCCGAACCCCCCCCCCCCCCATTAACCTGAGGTTCAACATGACCATCATATCATCCAAATATTCTAACAAGTCTTTTAAGCCAGAACGAAAGCGAGCTATTGGTCTCTGGAATATTGAGGGGGCATCTCTAAGAACAAATGGCATATCCGGTCTCGGTAGGTACCAAATGGACACACAAAGGCAGGCGCTATCCTTCACCTCATATTTGCTAATTTTCTGGTTATAGATCCAGAACAGTAATATAGCGTTTTTTGCTTATACAAAAAGCTTCTAGGCAGCATTTTGTCTATATACAGTGTGTCTTATTTTCATGCTGACCCTACAGGTATTTTCGTTATTATTGGAGGTACAACATCGGCTAAATTGTGAAAGTTTTAGACAATGACATTCACATCTCGATTTTACTTTAAAACAGTTTAGAATTTTTTTGGTTTTTGAGGTATTTAAGGTAAATTGAGAATTGTCAAAATTTCATTTTGCGTATTGTCGGATTATTTGACAAGACATTAAAAACCAAAACCAGTTGGTCACAGCCACTTTTTGTACTTTACAACACCCTGAAGAAATAATTGCTATGCAATGTTTCATATTTCTGGGGCCATCCTCAGGTTTCCCAGGTTAGTTCAAATACGGACCTATATTTTTTATTGCTCATTTGAAATCAGCCTTCAATTCTGAACACAATGATATGCGGCAAGAAATATTAATCAACGAAGTTTCGACAGTAAAACGACACCTTCACATATTTTCTGTAATTTCGATTTTGTAACGTCTTTCAACGACAATTAAGCTATGAAATATTTCGTTTTCTAAGAAAATTGAAGGTCTTTATTTAAAATAACGAATGTGAGAATGGCCCCAGTAATCTGAAACGTCATATAACAATTATTTCTTCAGGGTGTTGCAGAGCACAGAATGTGGCTGTGACAAACTGGTTTTGGTATTTTAATATCTTGTCAAATAATTCGAGAATAGGCAAAATGAAATTTTGACAATTATCAACTTATCTAAAATATCTCAAAAAGCAAAAAAGTGTTTTAACGTCAAATTGAGATGTCACTCCCTAAAACATTCCCAATTTAACGATGCTATTTCTGCAATAATAACGACAATACCTGTAGTGCATTTTCATGTGCATGAGAATGAGACACACTGTAGACTGGATGGCACAATCCTGGCAAGCCTTTATACTAAATTCACGCTATTCTTCTTTTCTGTCTACCTCTGTCCGTCCATTCTTAGATGTAGTTCCACCCCAATTGTTTCCATCTTTCTTTGCCCTAAGCCAATATCATCTACTGTTTGTTTTCCACTGTCTTTATATAATTTACTCATCCTTTTTAAGGTATTCTTAGGTTTCTTGTTATCTCTCTTGGTTCTCATTCCAGAATTTTCAAATCCATCAGTTGTCATCATATCTGGCATATATGTGACCAGCACATCTAACCTTGCTATGTCCTCCACAATATCCTTCACTTTCGTTATACGTCTTATCTGGTAACGAGTAGATACTCATTTGTGATTCCGATAGGTGATAGATTTACTTCAGAGGTGCCCCCCGCCTATGCAAGCTTTTATCTCCTTAAATGACATAGAGAATCATCGTTGTACCAGCAAATGCCTGTCAAGTCCTAATATCTCTCTTTTCTACATGCCATGCCCACAATTCGCCAAACGTGGCATTTTATGATGCCAAACCCTCCTAACATGAAGTCGAATATCAACGCGCGCATTTAGTAGCTAATAAACAATATGAAATTTTATATATTTTGAAAATGACCGATGGGCGTTGTATTGAACGTTCAAATAGAAGAATGTGAAGGCTTCCAGGGCCGGTCAAAATACAATTTAAAATGTTTTCCAAGCTATGAAGGCGTGGTCCGATGGAATTTCTTCCTGTCGTTTCGTCTACAGCTGTGGCAGACATTATCAAAGGCGATGAGGCAATGGACGAAGTGATCTCCCGTGCTTCCCGACATTGACTGATTCGACTGTGGTGAGCTCCGTGGTATTTATTCTCCCACCGTCGCGCTACAGTGGAGGGACTGGGGTGGGGTAGTGGTGGCGCGGGGTTCTGGCGCACTTGAAGTATGTCGTAAAACTGGTTTCTAGTCTGCAGTTAGAAACGTAATTTTCTTCTTCCTGTTGAAGATCTCAATAGCCTCTCTCGTTAGTCTCGGATAAAAACGCTGCGATTGACATAATAAGATGTCCACCTCGTTGAAAGGGATGTCGTGACCTTTGGAGAAAGCGGGCTCTGCTACTGCTGACTTGTGTATTTGTCCCAGTCTGCAACTCTTCTTGTGTTCCATGCAGCCACAGCTGCATGGAACTCGGTAAACTCCGGGTGCCGATAGGGGATCTCTGCGGTCTTTGGCAGATTTCAAGCTCTGTTGTATTGTACGAGTGGGTTTAAAGACAGTTTTAAGATTGTGCTTTTCCAGTAGCCTGTCTATCCTGTCCCTTACTTTGTTCCTTCCTGGGGCTCTACATTCTTTGGACGAACGGCTCTATCGAACTCGTGCTTGCCGTATCCATTCCAACTCAAGGCTCTTTCTAGATGCTTCATTTCCTGTTCCATTTTAACCGGCTCACAATTTCTCTTGAGTCTCACAGACAAAGACTTTATGACTCCCCTTTTCTGTTTGGGATAATGATTTGGTTCGTTATTGATGTACCGGTCAGAGTGTGTTGGTTTTCTATAAACGGTGTGCGCAAGCTTCCCATTCGGCCTCCTTGATACAAAAGCATCCAAAAACGGTAGGCGTCCTTCCTTTTCTATCTGCATAGTGAATTAAATTTTTGGGTTGACAGAATTGAGGTGTAAGAGGAAATTCAAATGTTCGCCCGCGCCATGGCTCCAAATAACAAAGGTGCCGTGTCCGTATCGGAACTAGCCCTTTGACCTCTTATTTGCGTTGCTAACGCCCTGTCCTCGAAAATTTCCATAAAATAGTTGGCTACTACTATACTAAGGGGTCTGCTCATAACTACACCATCAGTTTGTTCGTAGATATCTTCCTTCCCTTGAAAATATGCTGTGGTTAGGCGGTGTTGGAACAACTTGACAATATCTTGTGGAAATTCCTGGTTATTATGTTCCATGGCTTCTTTAATGGGTACCATCGTGAAGAGCGAAACAACATCGAAGCTAACGAAAATTTCTCCTGGAGAAGTTATATTGCCAAGTTGTTCCAATATTTCCTAACCACTACATATTTTCAATGAAAGTAAGATTTCTACGAACAAGTCGATGGAATAGCTATGGGCAGCCCCCTTAGTCCAGTAATAACTATTTTATGAAAATTTTCGAGGCCCAGGCGTTGGCAATGGCAAATAAGAGACCAATAGTGAGGGCGAACTTCAAAACTTCCTCTTACAACTCAACTTTATCAACCCAAAAATTCAACTCACCATGGAGATAAAAAAAGAAGGACGCCCACTGTTTTTGGATGTTTTAGTATCAAGGAGGCCAAATGGGAAGCTTGCGCACACCGTTTATAAAAAACCAACAAACACAGATCATCCCAGACAGAAAAGGGGAGTCATAAAGACTCTGTATGTGAGAGCCAAGAGAAGTTGTAAGCCGGCTGAATTGGAACGAGAAATGAAGTATCAGGAAAGAGTTTTTGGTTGGAATGGATACAGCAAGCACGATTTCGATATGGCCGTCCCTCCAAAGAATGTAGAGCGCCGAGAAGGAATAACGCAAGAAGATGATGAAAAGGTCGGATGAACTAGTCTACCATACATCCACATAGTAACGGACAGGATAAAAAAGGCTACTGGAAAAGCACAATGTTAAAACTGTTTTTAAACCCACTCGTACAATACAACAGAGCTAGAGATCGGCCAGAGACTGCAGAGATTCCCTATCGACACCCTGAGTTCACCGCGTTTCATGCAGCTGTAGCTGGGTATACATTGACACCACAAAACGCACTGTCAACACGAGGATTACGGAACGCAAGAGGAGTTGCAGGCTCTCTCCGAAGGTCACGACACCTTTTTCAACGAGGTGGATATGTTATATCAATTGCAGCGTTTTTGCAACGAGAGAGGCTATTGAGACCTTTAAACACGACAACAATTTCAACAGGAAGGAGCAAATTATGTTTCTAAATGCAGACTGGAAGCGAGTTCTACGACATATTTCAAGTGTACCGAAACCACGCGCCACCATTACCCCCACCCCAGTCCCACCACTGCAGTGCGACGGCGGAGGAATAAATACCATGGAGCTCACCACAGTCGAATCAGTCAATGTAGAGAACCACTGAAGATTACTTCGCCCATTGCCTCATCGCCTTTGGTAATGCCTGCCTCAGCTGTAGACGAAACGTCAGGAACAAATTTCATTGCGCTACGGCTTCAAAGCCTGGAAATCACTTTAGATTGTAATTAGTAGGTACATTATAATCAATTGGGAATTGTCCGAGTATTCACAAATTTCCTCAATTCTCCATTTGACTTTTTTTTTGGATTCGTTACTCATCACTGGGATTACTCATCACACGGTTTACGAATCCTAAGAGAAACAAACTCGTTAAATTTGGGGTAAAGTTGAGCATATGGGTGGAAGTCGTAAAACCATTTTTTAATTTACAAAAATTTTACTACTTTCGAAAATGTTCAGAAAAAACCGAAATTTACAAAAATTGTTTTAGCTTTTTCCTGAACTTTATTCAATCGTTTTTAAAAAATTGGACATATTCATGGTTACTTTTTGCAATTTTTCGATTTTTTGGAGCATCGTCAACTTCATTTTATTGAATATGGAAATGGATTTAATGTCAAAAATTGAAATCGAATTTTATTTCTAATTCATTTTTGCCAGTTCTAGCGATTTATTTGCTTTTATAGAGAGTATACGGGTCATTCAAATTAGCCGCTGAGCATTTAACTCTCGGAAACTGTAAAATATGCCCCTAATAATTCTTAAAAAGGTGCTGTTTCTACAAAAATCCAACTAAATACTTCCGAAAATATTATACAAAAACTGCTATAATTGTTTTTATTTTTTATCTGAATTTATGTAAAGAGACACTAAAAATTGGTTTTTCAATGTTTACTTTCTTGACATACTTGACTTGACTTTCATATCATACAAATGATGTAACCAAGTAAGAGAAATAAAAAGTTCTGAAGGTATAAAAAGGTAATATCCGCATTAAAAAAAGTTGATGCTGGTTACTAAAATTCGTAAGGTTATATTAGAAATCTGATCACACCATCTTCTACACCATTTTCACCTGTAGTTTAGAAAGTATCATTTGTATTTTAGAACAGTCACTTGGATTTCAGAATATATCACTTGTATTTCAGAATAATGATTTTCATTTTAGAAATTGTCAGTTGTATTTCAGAGTAGTCACTTGTATTTCAGAAAACTACACTTGAATTTCATCATTTAGATTTTAGAATATAACAGTTAAATTTCAGGCGTCACTTGTAGTTTAGAAGATATCACTTGAATTTCCGAAAATTGTTTTAGAAACAATGAATGTTTGTTACTTGCGCTTATGAATAGTTCTTCAAAAAGATAAGTACAGTGAAAAAATGAAGAACACAAAAACCACTTCAACACAATATATTTTCTAAAAAATTGAACTCTATTCGCACAACTTAGCATTTCTCTTAATGCTGCCGTCTTAGTAATAGAAGATATACCAGTTTGACTAAATTTTATATTTGCCAAGAGTAAATTGTTGTCATTGTTACATTTTATGTGTATATCAAATATAATTTATACAATAAAAAAAAGGAAACTCTGTTGTAGCTGCATCGCGTGCTTTTTCAATCCGATTCTGAAGATAGTATGTAACTCATTCATTTTCTGAAATTGAAATGACGAATTCTGAAATACATCTGAACTTTTCTGAAATACAAATGACTAATCTAAATTCCAACTGATGGTTTCTAAAATACATGTGACGCTTCTAAATTTCAAATGATATTTTCTAAAATTCAACTGACTATTCTGAAATACAAGTGATTATTTCTGGAATACAAGTGATATATCTGAAATCCAAGTGACTTTTTCTAAAATATAAATGATACTTTCTAAACTACATGTGAAAATGGTGTAGAAAAAAGGGCCAATAAGAAAATAAATTATTATTTAATTTCACATTTATCTTCACTCAATTTAGTCCCATTTTGTACGATATCCAAGATTCCAACGATAAGCGAAGATTTTTAATAACCCGTAAAATTAAATTAACTGTCAACAAAGACATAAATTCTAAAGAAAACAATAAAAAGGGAGTTTTATTTTCACTGAAAAAATTAAGAATATAAGAGGCTTTTCTTTAAGTTTTTCCAAGAGTTTGGCCATGGAAGTTTGACAGATACCCTCCTGCAGTAAATGTGAACGGTGTCAGTGATTTTTTTGTTATATTGTCATTAATTACGCATTAGATATAACTCTCGTTACAAAAAAGGTTTCGTGTGTGGGCAGGAATTTACCAAAAATAAAAGCTGCAAGGAAAATTTGATTAATTCTTCCCTTACTCAGGGCGAATTTCCTCGCTTCTTGATATCGGCTACGGTTTTACCCTTCTTTAGGAATGGAGACAGAGACTGTGCATTCAACTACTGACCCATTTCCTTGCTGCCAACCTTGGGCAAAATTATTAAAAAACTCGTTAAAGCAAGAATTACAGATTTATATATTGACGTCATCACAATTCGACTTTCGACAGGGCATGAGCACAAATGATGCCATGTTTGCCGTGCTGGAGGAACTGTATGTTGGCCTGAATGAGATTGAGGCGACAACAGTTGTTTTTGCGACCTGGTAAAGGCCTTTGACTGTGTTTCCCATGATGTTTTACTGGGAAAGCTTGAGGTGTACGGTTTTAGGGGTCCAATGTTGGAGTGGTTCAGGTCGTACCTAGGAGGTCGTTCACACGGTTTCGGGGCGGTACGTCTGGTAGAGGAGTGCTACATGCCGGAGTTCCACAGGTCTCAGTTCTTGGGCCGACGCTGTTCTTAGTGTATATTAACGATCTGCATAGGGTTATTAAACATGGCAAGGGAGTATTCTATTCCGATGATACGACAATAGTTTGGAGACACAGAGATTCCACAGTGCTTGAGACAATGGTGAATGAGGTCCTGGATGCATTAGGATCACGTGTCTTTCAAAGTCCCTCAGCTTTAATATCTCTAAAACCAACCTATGACATTTCAAGTGTAATCTCAGCATTCCCATTGGAGTTAGTTTGATCAGGAACTTAAAATCCACCACATACCTCGGGCTGGGCTTGGGACGATTCTTTTAGGTTTGATGCCCACACTTTTGAGGTTGAGATTGAAGTTGACTTCTGCTTGCTACGCGGTTAAACGCACTAGGGAAAGACTGGGTTTGGAATTGTGTATTTTTCACTTGTAGAACTGCACTTGAGAGGTGGCATATGCTTCTGGAGAAACTGTTCGTCTGCCCTGTTTATAGCAGTGTTTCGGATACAGAAGCGTGCCATTAGATTCATATGCGGCCTGGGCTCCAGGGAGTCATGCAGGGAGCATTTTGGACTCGCAGTTGTTTTAACATACACTTGTCTATTCCAACCTGCAGTCTGACCAAAGGATCCATTATAAACAAATCAAATTTTTTTTTAACAGTTTACCTATAAGCCTCAGGGGCATCCGCGACTTTCAGATGTTCAAACGCCGACCAAAGCAATTTTTGCTGAGTGGGACATATTATGAGGTAAATGAATTTTTATATTCGATTAGGAGCCTGCTGACATCTCATACTGTTATAATTGATTGAGTGAAGCGCTTATTGTTTGTATGGGGACTTGATTTTGATTCTTTGTATTTTTCACATTAGTGTAGTGTAATGATTTTTTGTTTTCTTTATGTACCTGTTTCTGTGTTTTTTATTTTAATCTTTATTTGGTCCTTTCTGAGCTTTGTTTTCAAGTTTTTGAACTTTGACAATAAAGCATACATGATTGAAAAAAAAATAACACTGTGTACAACAAAATATGTTAAGATATACTATAATAATCTTGAGGATTAAGATACAAACCATTTAAAATTAGCTATTGTTATATCATTTTATTAATCTTAATGAAAACATTTTAGTGAAGAGGAATTCTAAAAATGTGTAATTGAGGTAAAGGAATAACCTCTGTTAAGTTTTTACAAAATTCTATATCGCTTTATTAAAAATATGTGATAAGTTATCCAATCCTAAACTAATTAAGTACCTAATTCAGATCCGAGTTAACCAAAATATAACAGATCATTTATTAAGGACCAGGCATTCTAAAAGTCTGGCCTGTTTTCTCTGTAAAGCGGGATTAAATTTTTCGTTTAATGTTTAGGGACTGTCATTTTATCGATTTAGTTAATTTTCCAGATCCGTTCTCATTTTAGATAAAAACCATATATCCCTTTGAAACCATCGTGAGTTAGAGTGCTTCTCATAGGCCATAAAATTCTTAATTTTGTAAACTGTTGATGTTTTTAAACTTGTTGATATTTCGTCGAAATAACAATTTTTCATTTTCGATTTTTCTGCATATACTTTTAAACACTTAAGCAAACCACTGAACGTTTGGATCAACGTTCTAAAGAATAGTGATCCAGATTGAGGAGAAGAATGATTTGGTCTTGACAAATCCTAGATGCGACAAATATTTACAAGTTTTGGGTTTGGAGCGGTATTTAAATCGAGTCAAAGAACACCTTGTGAGTGACTAAAATCGATGTTAGTTAATATTTATCGAAGCATAATGTAGTAACTAATAATTTAACGACTTTTAACAAACTAACAATAACGGCTTATGTATTTTTTCAGCATGTTCTTTACTTTCCCGTTTGTGTGTTGACGGATTGACGGCACCATTATCTGCTTACTCTTTTGGTTTTAGCTTGATGGTTCACCCACTACTAATCTCCCATGTCAGAAAGGCGTCTTTTTCTACCTTGATACCGACGCGTACGTTGGTCACACTCCTGTGTTTGAAACAAGGACATATCGTTGCTTCAGTTCTGAGGTCATCCGCTTCGACACCATCTTGCTTGACACTGGAGCAAATCGTACAAAATTTGGTGAACAGAGACTCATTTCTAAAACTACAGCGCAATTTTATTTAAGATAATAGGACAAGTTTTCCGACTCATTCAGGATAATACGACGACTCTTGATAAAGATGGTGCCAATTAGCTGTCCATTTTTAAATTTATTTATCCATTCGTAAACTTGTTGGAGCGACAAAAATGAACTTCCAAGTGTAGTCCTCTAATGGACTGCAATTCCCTCTGTAATCGAAAGAGTTTTCTAGATATCATAAATAGCATATCTGTCAACTTTGAGGACATGGTTCAACTTTTTTTTAATTAATTAATTTAGAAATTGGCAGAGGTGTTTAAGGTTTATGAATTTTAAATCTTAATTTTGGCTGAACCAGCAAAATAAAACCAATGAAACCAAAATTTAAATATCTGGAACTCCCTCTCCCTCCTCTTCTTTTTCCATCAAAACACGATTTCTAAATTTTAACCATATTCTTAGGTAAGGAGCCTTTTTACATGTCAATATTAAACCCTGCTTGTAGTTTAAACTACATTTTAAAATTGACGATTAGTATTATTTGTCAAAATCTTGCTTTTAACTTGGAGTTTAAAGTTAAGGATATTGATACTGATTGGGTTTTTTATACATATAAAGCACTGACATTATTTTGGTCTTCCCACAACGAGAGTAAATTCGGAACCAATAAAAATGATCTCTAAAAAATTTATTTCTCAGCAGCACTATTTTGTCCTAAGAGGAATCCATATGGAAGAGAGAGAAAATAGACGATGTATGACGTTGATTATACGATGTGCTTCGTTTATCAAAATATTTTTGCACAATCCTTGTTTATTATTTTATAATATTATAACTCTTATGAGCTCACTTATGGGTGTGGGTGAATACACACGATGCACCTCGAATTGCGGTCAAGCCGTATGTTTTTTTGGAAATCTTTATGCTGTTCTACAGTTATTTATTACACAACAGGGCTTTATCAAGGAAGGACATCAACAAACACAAATCTCTTCTTTTGCCAAATCAGATACGAAATTGTTTCCAGTAATTATGACTAAAAGAGTCGATCATTTAGAAGAAGCTATTGCTAAAATATGACCTAGATCTGAA
Organism: Taphrorychus bicolor; assembly: GCA_951812265.1. Classification (NCBI taxonomy): domain Eukaryota; kingdom Metazoa; phylum Arthropoda; class Insecta; order Coleoptera; family Curculionidae; genus Taphrorychus; species Taphrorychus bicolor. Next base: position 13,442,563 of record OX638299.1, on the reverse strand, counting down.
CACAAAAAAAAAACCTAACATAAGAACCCTATCTATGCATGAAGGTGTTAATTATTTTCGATTTAAGTATTTCGATATCTATAGAATTATTACTTTGGACGTTCGGATAGAATAGCAATTATATTATTACCAATTTTGAAACGGTGTGAGCGATTTCGTGGAAGAATACCCATTATTATATTTTTTAATTCTCAGGAATTTTTTTGTTACGTTACAATGGGTGGAAAATTAAAACTTAGTATCATTTTTCGACGTGGTCACCATTATTATAGAGGAAACTAACCACAATTTAGAAGCCTCGAGCGTTGATCCTGTATAATTTAGAAATCTTTACAAGGTGTAGTAAAGGTCAATTCGTAGAGAGAACCACAAAATTGGCATCTTCCTCAAGTAATGTATCCTTTGCCATTGGCAGTGAACTTGAATCACCTTCACGTAAATAAATTACACGATGCTACCGTGTCGTGATATGCATGACATGGTGTTCTAATGATAAATGTGGTGAAAATATGTTCTTGTAATGATGTTTATTATTCTTATTGTTTTGCTTTTGTACGTCATAAGGCCTTTAACCTCTTTGTTCCTTAAAAGTTTTCTTGACTTTGGCTTATTTTATGTATGTAAATTATTCAAAATTCGACTGCTACGTCATTTGTAAAAAATAGGTTTATTTCCATGACTTCACCTTGTTTAATATATAGCTCATATATTTGCCTTATCTATCTTGGGCAATAATTGAATTATAGCTATTAAGAGCGCTTCAAAAAATGTAATAAAATGTTAGAAATTTGCAGAAGCTCCCGCTAATTCAATTACTCTAAGTGCTTCACAAATTCCTGGTTTACATGCTAAAAATTCTTTAAATATTCTGAGTTTTATACGACGCTGATAATGATGATGCCAAACTGTTTAACAAAATTAATACTTTATGTTCACACCAAAATTAAACGATACGATTTAGACCAGTCAGAATGGAAGTTTGGAAGGTCATCAAACTCTGAACGATCACATTTAAGTGGCGCGTCTTGCACCTTGTAATCAAAATGTTTGTATTTCCCAATTTTATTTCGATATTAAGAAACATGTACCTACTCCTCCGCAATAAAAGCGTTCGCCAATTTTTTATTTGCGCTATCTTGGCCCACACCGAGTTGCTTAATCATGGTTTTTAGAACGATTGAAAAAATGTTAGGTACTGTTTAGTAAGTGGTAAATACAGGGTGGAACCAAAATTTGGCCACAAACAACGCATTAGTATCATGACAATATTTTCAGAATGACAAGAAACTCATGTTTGATTTGGTTTGAGTATCATGCTTGATTTTCAAAATACATTTAAAGCATTTATGATTGGGTTTAGTAGAGTTTGGTTGTTCGACCAGTACTTACATATATTTTACAGTAATATTTTCTTCCACCATGTAGCTTCGTACAGCTAAGCTAAATAGTCACGACTTGAATACTGCCATATTATGGTTTGAAAGGATAATTGCATACCTTAGATTTTAACTAATGAGATGGTTTTAAGTCCCTAGAAATTTAAAAACCTTATGTGAGAGCGACATAATGTATTTCTGAAGTGATTATAGCGACACGTGACGTTGTTATCGTATTATTATTAATGAGCTCTTCTATTTGTCGGCTTTCGTCAATCGGTTGAGGCCGATATAAAAAGTCGGTTCTAACGTCAAAGAGAAGCCATAAATGGAAACGTAAACACGATCAAGTTCAGGTTCTTCAAAAAAAAATTAATCATCTTGCCATCTATAGAAGTAGAAGATTTGTGTTTGCAGCTATTTTCTCAAAAGTTCGAATAGAGGCCTCTTGGAAAACTCATCTTTTTTCTAGTATCACTGGTGTTGTACCCGTATCCTATCTCTTTTTTGTTTTTTTTTTGTAGATATTTGAGAAATAGAGCACAAGCTTGGTTTTTGAAGTATATAGGAATATTGCAAGCAGAGTCCTTAAGACGCAAAAATGGAGCATGCCATTTCTTCATTTACAAGTCTAGCCTATCATTGTCCAGTATTCGATTCAAGTCATCAAGAAAAAGTACATGGAATGAATATTTAATCATCTCAATCTGGTGTTTTGATTAATTCATTGCTTCCTCGCAGAGAACAATATGACACCTTGGTACAATGGCATCTCTGGATTTTTCCTTCTTGCCGTAACTTCTGGATGCTGGAAAATATTCAATTCCCACATCACTTTCTGGTCCCATGGATCTAATCAGAATTATGACTAGCATTGGAAATCGGTGCGAAATATAGCACTTCTGATGAATATGGACGCTACACACTCCCCTTGGGACGATTCAGATGACCCAATAGGGCAGCGTGGGAGCTCTTCAATAAAGTAGCTGGACAGACCTTATTTAAATCCATAATTATGGCTTTTTGGACGTACACATCCCCTTGAGAGGATTCTGTGTTTCCTGCACTGCTCCAACAGGGCTAGAGCAACACGCATCTCTACTAACAAAGCTTCTCAAAGTGTCTAGATATTTGTTGTTACCAGCAGTTGATCTAGCAGTTCTGAAGCTGATAATTTTTGATTGTCATTTAACAAACTTAAAAGAGGAGGTATACTTGTCGTTATGAGGGTAGTCGAAAGATTTTGTTGCGTTTCAGTAGGCAAAGTGCTTAAATCTCTAACAAATTCTGTCTGAGTGGTAGGTAATTTATTGGACTCAAAGCTGAGGATTTGATTAATTGTAGCAGAGTCAGTAGTAGAATCTTCCGAAGTTGTGTATATAGAAGCAGTTGAGACATTGATGCACATCACCCAAAGCCTGTCCTAAAACTTCCTTGAAAACGCTGAAAGTTGAGCATCTTCAGGATTTGGTGCCCAGGTTGTTGAGATCCAGTAGGGAAAGTGGTTTTAAGAGGTTTCTTCAGATCATCTATGATACTAGAAGTGCTCAACTGGGGCTTTACAGTAATTTTTGAGATGCTTGAGCCATAGGAAACTGTCGATTTCACTGGATTCGCCTCCGAAGGCCTAGGGTTGTTCTTCAGCTCAGTAAGCGAAGGTAGACCAAAGATATTAGAAAGTGGCCTAAATGCTGGACTTGATGATGTACTTGGTTTGCTGCTAGTTAGCAAAAACAGCCTAAAGATGTTAGATTGTTTGATTATCGGTTGTTTGGTGGTACTCGTTGTTGACTTTACACTTGTACTATTTGGCGAAGGTTTTGGTTTAGTTCTAGTAGATGAGGGTTTAGTGCTCACGGTGGTAGCATTAGGGGAAGTTTTCTGTGAAAATGGTTTGAAATGGAACTTTATTCCAAACTATTGATCAAGGGTAAGTGTCGCGTACTTGCGTGTCGACAATGGAATTTAGGAACTAATCCTTAATCGCCCAGGCCAATCAACGTTTTTATAAAAATTTTGGAAAAACTGCGGGACTCGTACTTAATGCACAAAGCTCTAATAATATATTCTTGCTACCCTTAATGCAAAACTGTATGCATACCAAGCTAATAAATCAACAAAACTAGCACTCAAGCAACATGTGAAGAAATTCGAACAAACCGTGGACACAAAGAGTATTGCAATTTGTATTTTCATCGATAATGAACCCTAGTAAAGCGAAAAGCGTAAAACCCACTTGATTCGCAACATGCTAGAATCAAGTTCCATATCACTAAGTGATGGCGACGTCAGATGAGCATTGACAGGAGGTTCTTGTTGTTAAACAAGGTGGAGTTCTTTCGCCACTCTTGTGTTAGTGGATGAACTTATGGGTATTCTGGAGCTGTGGACTCGAGGTCCAAGCATAAGCAGACTATATCGTTATCCTTAAAAGACACCATCTAGACCAACAAATCTACAGCACCTTAAAAAAGTGTTGGATGTTTTATACAACTAGTGCTCAAAAGAAAACCTACTTGACACACTAGCAAAACGGTGAATGTACCATTTACCCGAAAGAAGAGGCTAGACTTTCTAAAACTACTACCTTTTTTCGGTATAATAATCCCGTTTACAATCCAAGTGAAATATCTGGGAGTCATCCTTGACAAAACACTCCCAAAGAATCCCTCATGTGAGTTGCACAATGAAGAAGGCCCTGCGGTTCCTATGGACGTGAAAGAACCTATGCCCTAAATCATGGGAGATAAGCTATGTGGCTATACTTGACGGGTAGGATAAGAGATTGCAGACCTGTGGAGCCTCAGAATACTAAACCTGGTCTCTGACCTAATAACATCAAAACGTATAATACACACACGCTACACTCGTAGCTGGAACACTGAATGGAACGAATGGAGAGAAGATCTGGAAATGGCAAAAAGCACCTGATACACAGAAATTTCCAAAGCGGGAGAAGGTGACGGTTCTAAAGTGTTGCAGTAATGGCGTATGCATATCACAGAGCCTCGTCCGATTCACCACACTGTTTAAAGCAGAATTACATAGTTGGAAAGCGCATCTAGCACTTATAACGTTGCAATCCCAAAACATTCAGGAACTGCCATAAGATGCTGAATTTTCTAGTCCGACACAATGAGAAAGCTGATTATCTGACTAGGAGAACAGCGGCCTTCCAGTCAGAGGAAAGTAGGAGAATTTGTTGGTCTGGAACTAGAACTGGGAGTCCAAACTCTTGCAACTTCCTGTCATTTTCGTCCCATATAATAAAGGTGTCATCGACATACCGGAGCTAGACTTTGGGTTTATGTGTAGCTTTTTCAATGGCGTATGTTTCAAACCACTTCATGTAAATATCACCCCCTCCACAGGCATCGATGTTCTCTCTTTCAAAGATGCATCCGCCCTCTGTCTGACCTCGACGATATCCAACGACTTCTTCAAAAACACGTTGGTGTAAAAGTTTTCTACATCGAAACTCACAAATGTATCCTCCCTATCACCCAATTCTAAGTCCTAAAGAATACTAACAAAGTGTTCAGAATTTTGTACAAAGAAGGTTGCTTCTTCAAACGAAGGTTGGATGATTTGAAGGAGAAATCTACTTAGATAACTTCTTGGTGAGGCTCTAGAGTTTGTGATTGGCCTTAGGGGCATAGTTGTTTTGTGAATTTTAGGCAACCCATAGAGATGTGGGGGTTTACTCTGGTGTGGAGTGAGAGACCTCCTAGTACCTTCAGGAATGTGACGTTCATCTTTTTTTAGGGCTCTGTAGATTTGTCCTTCAACTCTTTTAGTCGGGTCATTAGGTATTATTTTATATTTACCTTTCGTCAGAATCTTGTACAGTCGCAATTCTTTTGTCAGCTGGACGGATCTCGATTGATTTGTTCTTCTGCAGTTTCGTTATTGCTAACTCCTCTTCTTTTGTGATATTTCTCTATGGGTGTTATGGTTTGTCCAATAGTGTTCTGACTTTGCACTTGAGTTCCTCTTTCTCGGGCCCCTGGAGTGGCGTTGATTCTACAGCATTTATTATGTGAAGCACTGGAGTTGACTTTGAAGCAATTGCAAAGTTCAATCCTTTGCTCAGCAGTTTTTCTTCAGTGAAACTCAAGATGGTTGATGAAATGTTGACTATTGTCCTCTGGCCTTGCTGGTAATGTTTGTTTGTTGTCTCCTTTCTTTGAAGCTTCATAAGCTTGTCATTGTGCTTTTTGGCCAGCTTCTCCTTTAGTTTGATGCGTGAGTTATCTGTTGTCTGGAAAATGTGTGTGTAGTCCCTAGCCGAAGCTTAACTCCAGAAATGAAGCGATGCCAAGGAACTCAATTGGTGTGAAGGTCTACCGGGGTTAACTCAAACTAAATAGAAGACGAATAAGAGTGGCTACTGCACTCTACACCGTCCATAGCTCCGTGTAGTCCTCAGACTCTACATGTACAGATTTGCCCTTGAGCTTGCGAAATGGTGATTCATCAGTAGTTTAAAAAGCGCTTTCATAGTACCGATGCCGACGGCAGTTCTTCTTCAGTGAAACTCAAGATGGTCGATGATATGTTGACTATTGTCCTCTGGCCTTGCTGGTGATGGTCGTTTGTTGTCTCCTTTCTTTGAAGCTTCATAAGCTTGTCATTGTGCTTTTTGGCCAGCTTCTCTTTTAGTTTGATGCGTGAGTTATCTATTATCTGGAAAATGGGTGTGTGGTCCCTAGCCGAAGCTTAATTCCAGAAATGAAGCGATGCCAAGGAACTCAATTGGTGTGAAGGTCTACCGGGGTTAACTCAAACTAAATAGAAGACGAATAAGAGTGGCTACTGCACTCTACACGGGCCATAGCTCCGTGTAGTCCTCAGACTCTACATGTACAGATTTGCCCTTGAGCTTGCGAAATGGTGGTTCATCAGTCGTTTAAAAAGCGCTTTCATAGTACCGATACCGACGGCTAAAAATTGATTTCTGTATTTTACAGTATCTACATCATTTTTCCTTAGACCGGGCAATGACGTTGATACTGGACGAGTGCAATCTCGTTAGTTCAACAAATGGAAACAGATGTCCCCACTGGGAGACTTTTCTCGGTGCTGCTATGAAACGTGTCTTGCGTACCGAAAATTTCGTAAGTTTTGATTGTGTCAAAGCCTCACTGACGAGCCGTATACGGCGAAATTAGTCTGGGGATGGGCACAATTAGAGCTTGCGAAATGATGGTTCGTCAGAGATACTCATTGTTCGGAAGAACGTTTATTGAACCTCAGGACGTAAATGCAAGTTCTTCCAAGATACATCAGATTTGTTGAAGGTCTGGGCCTAACGGTAGACAACTAGTGAAACAAACAAGAACAAACGTTGCTGGCAACACACAGGTCAGCCACAATAGACCACATGTCTCAGTGGAGGACTGTGCAAATCGTGTTACATAGAAATCTATAGAATACAATACAATTCAATTACCAAGAACAACAATAAAATAAACTTTATCGGTGATTAACTCAAAGGGCTACTGGGGTCTTTCTGACGATGAATACGTTGTACATAAAAAAGCAAATATTCACTCTATTACAAATACATTCTGTTTGAGTAATTCATTAGTCCTCACAGAGAATAATGTGATCTCTTGGCACAGTGCCATCTCTGGATTCCTCCTTCTTATGGTAACTTCTAGATGGCCGAAAATAATCGATTCTGCATTGCCTCCATGTCAAAGAGATATGCTCAGAATTGTGACTATAGAATTGGAGAACCGTAAAAAATATGATATTTGATATGTTGTTATAGCATATCATTTGATGGGTGGGGCATAGGATTTGTGGGATATTTTAGAATAGTGATGAGTGATGATCCTCAGAAACTTCTTACCGTTTATTTCACATTTAAGTCAATTGCGGTCAAATGCACTCGTTTTGTATAAATCCTTAATTTTTTCTGATTCATTAATTTGGTTGTTAGATAACTCGTTTGGTCAACGTAGGTTATTAACCACTGACACAGAATTATATGCAGAACGATAAGACACGCTCCGAAAATTAACTCAACACAAAATTGCCTAAGAAAGGCTATTCTCAAAATCAATTTACCGATGTTTTAGTTATGAAATGACCCAGGAGCCGAGTAATTTCATAATAAAATCACTCTTCTAATCCAAACACTAATTCCTTTGTTTTTGTTGCATTTGTAGTTAGCTTTTTCATGTTCAACCATTTATGAACTCTGGTGAAATTAGCTTTTGCCTTTTGGGCAAGAAAGTGCACATATTTTCCTGTGATTCTAAGGTTTGTGTCATCTGCTTAGCTGACAAAAGATGCTTCTTTAATTTCTTCAAACATTATAACTCTTATTTCATTTTATCAACGTTGATATGCAGGAAGTGGAATTTAGGTTCGTGCAATATAGCAAACTCTAAAACGACTGGAGTTACGAAGTCGGTAAAAATGGTAAAAATTTGCTTTTGTAGAGACTTTCTATAAAACCTCTCAAGTGTTGCCAAATGCGTAAACCTCTTGTATGTCGAAAATTATTTATATCGAAAATCAACAGTTTAGAGTTCATAGTCTCTTACGCTTTAAAAAATCCGATTTCTACGCTGGTTTTTCTTGAAACGGTTATCTTTAAGAACATGGTTTAAGAACATGGAACTAATCTGAACTAACAGTAGAACCGAAATTAGCAATAAAAATTGTATATGAAAGAAAAATGGCTTTGGCTTCCGGTCTAACCCAAAGTGATGCTATCTTGCCACTGACTTATAAAATATCACATTTTTAGATTTGTAGTATTACGTTTACGCTTACGAGAGTATCACTGTTTTGTTTACCGATTAACAAAATTATTTTTTTATTATAGTTATATAAGCAATCAAAATCCTTCATTTTTATAAATACACAATATGCTGCCTGCAAAATACTATGGTTTAGTTGATCAAACAAGGAAGATATATCTCAAAAAACAGCCCAATCCCACTTGTAGCCTTCAAAATAGGCAAATTAATTATGAAAATTTTATAGATATGATCGTAAATTATATCTAAATTCAACATAACAAATATGTTGCACGCAAAACCTATCAAAATAAGCCAGTTTTAATAACCTGAACTAACCTGGATTAGCCAAACAATGCATATTACAGATTAAAAAAACTGTGTTCTTAAAAATTACCCCAATGATCTGGACAATTGGATATAGGGATATAGGGATAAAGCGAATACAGGAGACTTGAAAAAAAAATTTATGTTTTTTAAAATGTTTTGAACGTCTTTCTAAGGTTGCAGGCTTACTATAAGGAATTTAAGAGATAGTGGTTTATACACCTGTTTCAATTTAGTTATTTTTTGTTTTGTTAGTCCTTCAGGTTATTATGTATTTTCAACGACCCACAAATTTGTGTTAAGATTTATTTCTGCAATTGGTTTTTCACAGCGGATTTTCTATCTTTATTTTCAAAAAACAGTTTTGGTAGTGCACCTATAGCAGATTTGGTTAACAGATCTTTGTTATTATTAAAAACTCCTTCTTGAATTTCCATGGGCATATACAGTAACTTGAGAACTGCCAGGTCGTTGGCAGTTTCTGAAAGTAATAAAGCCAAAAAAATATAAACGATCTCTCTGTTCTGTGAGCAGATTCATATTCCAAAATCCAACAAGTTTGCGTTCCAGCAACAAAACCCCATATCGCTATAATTTCCATTCCATAAAAACTTCAAAGGTATATTTGGAAAAATTTCAAAATTAGTAAGTATCACGAGAACGGTTTGAAGTGTCAAAAATTCGATTAGACAATCGTAGATGAAAAATATTAGTTTACAACGAGAACAATCTTTACGTTTCCACCTTTAAAAATGGGAAAATTATTACATATTTAAGGAATGGTTTGAGAATTATAAAATTGGAAATACCATCGTTTTGGTTGGGAAAATTTAGCTGAAAACGAGTACAAACTTCACGGGATAATTTTGAAAAATTTCAAAATTAGTAAGTATCACGAGAACGGTTTGAGGTTTTAAAAATTCGATTAGACAATCGTGGTTAAAAAATATTAGTTTAAAACAAGAACATTCTTTATTACTTTTCCACCTTTAAAAATGGGAAAATTATTACATGAAATGGTTTGAAATTTATAAAATTGGAAAAAACTATCGTTTTGGTTGGGGAAAGTTAGCTGGAAAGGAGTTCAAACTTCTTGGGTTTATTGTGAAAAATTTCAAAATTAGTAAGTATCACGAGAACGGTTTGAAGTATCAAAATTTCGAATAGACATTCGTGGTTGAAAAATATTAATTTAAATCGAGAACAACCTTTAGGTTTCCACCTTTAAAAATGACAAAATTAGTACATATCTAAGGAATGGTTTGAAATTAATAAAATTGGAAAAAACTATCGTTATGGTTAGGAAAAGTTAGCTAAAAACGAGTACAAACTTCATGGGTTTATTTTGAAAAAATTCACAATTACTAAGCATCACGAGAACGGTTTGAGGTTTAAAAATTCGATTAAACAATCATAGTTGAAAAATATTAGATTAAAATGAGAACAATCTTTACGTTTCCACCTTTAAAAATGGCAACATTAGTACATATCTAAGAAATGGATGCAGATTTATAAAATTGGAGAAACCATGGATTTAGTTGGTAAAAGTTAGCTGGAAACGAGTACAAACTTCATGGGTTTATTTTGAAAAATATAAAAATTAGTAAGTATCACGAAAACGATTTTAGGTTTTAAAAATTCGATTAGACAATCGTTATTGAGAAAATTAGTTTAAAACGAGAACAATCTTTACGTTTCCACCTTTAAAAATGACAAAATTAGTACATATCTAAGGAATGGTTTGAAATTAATAAAATTGGAAAAAACTATCGTTATGGTTAGGAAAAGTTAGCTAAAAACGAGTACAAACTTCATGGGTTTATTTTGAAAAAATTCACATTTACTAAGCATCACGAGAACGGTTTGAGGTTTAAAAATTCGATTAAACAATCATAGTTGAAAAATATTAGATTAAAATGAGAACAATCTTTACGTTTCCACCTTTCAAAATGGCAACATTAGTACATATCTAAGAAATGGATGCAGATTTATAAAATTGGAGAAACCATGGATTTAGTTGGGAAAAGTTAGCTGGAAACGAGTACAAACTTCATGGGTTTATTTTGAAAAATATAAAAATTAGTAAGTATCACGAAAACGGTTTTAGATTTTAAAAATTCGATTAGACAATCGTTGCTGAGAAACTTAGTTTAAAACGAGAACAATCTTTAGGTTTCCACCTTTAAAAATGGCAAAATTAGTACATATCTAAGGAATGGTTTAAGATTTATAAAATTGGAAAACCGTCGTTTTGATTGGGAAAAGATAGCTGAAAACGAGTACAAACTTTATGGGTTTATTTTAATCGCAAGGCTTCGGCCCCCAAATGTTTACTGCTACTGTTACTATTAGACTCGCCATAATTTTATACCGAATTCTACAAATTATCATTAAAGTCGGATAAACGAGTTACAAGATATTGAAGCGTTAAATACATTTGTTACACAATGTAATAGAACCTAATTCGAAGAAGACATAAAAGGATTTTAAGAATTGTGGGAATATGCTCATCAAGATAATCCTGTCTTCCAGGAAGTAAAAGCTTTATGTCAGTTTAATGTTTATTTGATCCGCAGATCTTGATTAAGAATATAAATACACTTCAGGGACATTTATAAATTGCGCATCACTCATGTGATTTACATATTTTCCATATACGTTGTCAATCATAGAAACAAAAAAAAACGAGATTATCATCATAAAAAATTATTATAGTTCAGGTTTCTGTCAGAAGGGTATCACTGCTTATAAGGAAATAATTCCCAATCCCTAAATATCAAATAAAATTTAGATAATTTCTATGACTATAAAAATCTACCGGCAATTAAAAATTATATATTTTTTCAATTAATTTATGTTAATGGATGTTAATTGAATATAGAATTTTTCAACAAATTGAAAAAACAATTTTTAAGGACTCGCGTAGAGCCTTGTGATCAGGTTCATGAACAGAGCATAATTAAGCCAAAATAACAAACTCATTTCTGTCAACCACGAGAGAATTCTGACAGCTCTGCTGAAATAGTTATTTACGTTATAAGTCCGGTAAATATAGTTTTACAGTAGGAGTAAGATGTTTCCGGACGAGGCGCTAGCCGAGTCTGGAATTTCGAAACGACTACTGTAACACGTTACCGGACGTATGATGTACAACATTTTACTTCAGACTTATTAAAAACAGGAAACAAATTATTTTATGCGCGGCGAATATACTTTTGACAAATCCGCCAATTTGACAAATAGTTTCATTACGGTATCCTGTACCAGTACCGGTCGCCAGGTTACTATGGATACAATGGAATTATTGAAGATATGCCGGTACTCAATACTGTAAAATTTTAAAAATCAAGTACGTAAAGTGTTCTAAATGATACAGTATGAAGTAAAAAAAGTACAAACGAATCTAGAGTATCTAGAATATAGATATGCAAATACTTAACTAACCGAATATTAATATTTGGATAAGGAGAGGGAACAGAGAATAAGGTGAAGTAACTAACTGTGATTTTGGGAAAGCCCTACCCAAGACGTTGCAGCTTGTATCCATTAAAAAGCACTTTCTTGCCTACCTTATACTGTTCAATCATCTAGGCAACTAATGATTGCAAATTAAATAGCGAAAGTAAGTACTGAACCACATGTTTAGTAAACATCCTCGAGAAGATAATATCATCTCATCTCGACTACAATATGTCAGTGGCACGGCCCAAGGTTTTCAACACCCTATACGATCTCCACGGGTTCTTGAAATGGGTCATTGGCAATTACAAACAATTACTTGGTACTTATTTGATTTTTATAAATTGCCTATTCCACAATGCATTCATGTGAAATTATTAAATTATTTGCCGGCTTGGGTGTATTTTTTCGCAGTTGTCCCAACAGGTTGGTTTATTAGTTTGGTTGCGAATGTAAATGGCTAAATGGAACGGTAAGCGGCTAATTCTGTAATGGCTTTATTTGTAAATCATTATCGGATGTATGGGGTGTTCTATATGATATTTCCAGTATATTACCTACCGGACTTTACTCTTACCAAGAGTATATTACCTACCGAAATGGAAAATTTCTCATTACTGTCTAGAATTTAATTGGATTATAGCTGAGTTTGACTTTGTCTCAGTCAGTTACAGTCTCGAAACTGAAATTAAAACTTCTTACAAAGGTTTGTATAGTATTTTATTTACAACTTAACATTTCAAAGAAATAAGTCCTGGGTATTATATTTCGGTCAAAAAGAAATTGACCTTTGTACATTTTAAAGTGCTTTCCAGCCATGGTGCAATGGATTTTCATTTTGACGTCTCCTCCACAAATGAGAAGATTTTATCAAAAACGATGAGGCCATGGACGAAGTGATCTTTTCCGCGTTTAGGTATTCTTACCGCCACGAGAAAGTAAGTTTCTCCTAGAGGGTCTGAGGTACTCTAGAAACGGTTATCCTGACAAGGAAACTTTTCAGCAGTAAGAAGCAGACGCTGCTCGTTTGACCTATCTTCTTTAAATAGATTCTGCGACAGACTTCAGCGAGCGACTGTCATTGCAATACTTTATTGCTGGACATTGAGCTGGACCAAATACTAATGTTACCAAGTACAAATCGTCGCACGAAGCACGCATTAGATTTCGAAGCTGTTAGGCTGTAAAATTTCCCCGGTGAAAGACGCTGATCATGCCAATGAAAGTCGAAGCAGTAAGAACTAGAAAGTAGCCAGAATCTAAAAATTATATTGAAATGCTGAGTTGTTGTGTAGATCAAAGTCAAAAAGGACATGGAAATTACAAATTATGTGGAGAAGACTAAGATAAAGACATAAAATAAAAGCCGCTTAAGACAAAATACCTAGAGTTGGCTATGTTCAAGACCGATGTGAGGACCAGGAAGATTAAGAGTGGCCAGACCTAAGGGTTAAAGCCTGGCTTCACATCATCAAAGCCTTCTGGCTGATTCACGACAACACTAGTCTGGTAGTGTGTGGCGAAGTGTCCGGACGGACTTGACAAATGGTGAGCATGCAAAACTACCCTAAGACCTGAAGTTTTGCAGTACTGCATATTATCTCCCATTTCTCACAAGCTGGTTCTGGCAATAGTCGAAGATCAATTACTCGTAGTTGGAATCAATGGAGCCGAGTTAATATTAATAATTGGATAGGAATTGGAATAAAGATTTTCTGGAACCGATGTGATGAGACAATCGTTTTTAAACAAAGACGTTAGCCTTTCCGCCAAAATGGAAACCATAGTGGAAGTCTGTCACTTGAATACAGTAAATGTGGCCCATGATGTACATTCGATAGAATTTAACATTGCGAATACTGCCGGATTTGTGAAAAAAGGAATGCCAGTATCTGGAAAGTTAAAGTTGGTACAGGAGCAAAACCCTCTGGTTACACACGTTCGTGTAGCCAAAGAACAGAAACAGAATCTAAAGGAAAGGTAGAGGGAATTCAGTATTATCACGAGCAATTATTTATAGAAACTTGAATAAAGATGGCACTTTTGCTTTTTTATGGACTACAAAAACCTAACGTCGCAAAAAGCAAAATTATGCTCTGTCAAGAATTGAGGATACTCTTAAGCAAATGCAAACTGGTTTAGCAACTTAAAAAGACGATATTGGCAAGCAGAAGTTAAACGAAAAACCGTTTTTTCGTTCCTGGCAGTGGAAATTCAAGTTATGCCATATGTTATTTGCAATGATCCACCCATGCTTGGACGATGTATTCCAAAGAAATCTTTGTTTTGCTCAAATTAATGTGTAGTGACTAAGCTACAAAAATTCTTTTGAGATAGGTATCAGTTGTTAAGCTTCCTTACTATGTGCTCAGGCTTCAGATGTTTTCTAGATATGGAATCCCGCAGGTTATAGTGACCAAGAAACTTCCTTCCTCTCTAATCATGTGTTAGGACTAGCGGAAAACTCAATGGTTTAGGGCATCATACCATTAGCAAGCTGTGAGTAAAAACCTCTGCATCGACTGACGGAAAACAAACAGTCTTATGAATGGACTGAAAATGATGTCAAAAGTCTGGATGATCTGGACGCTCTCTGTTAGTCATAGAATCCATCTTATGAAGGAATTGGAAATAATGTTAAAAAGCTTCAGATATTTTCTAGATATAGAATCCAGGGGGTTATAGTGGCCGATAAGGGACTTCCTTCCTCTCTAACCGTTTGGATGCTCTCTGTTAATCATACCGGATAACTCAATGGTTCAGTGCAATATACCATCAGCAAGCTGATCCGGTGAGGAAATTCCTCTGCCTCGACTAACGAAAAACTAGCACTCTTGCAAATGGACTGAAAAAAATGTCAAAAAGCTTCAAAGGTTTTGTAGATATTTAATCTTGGATGTAGGTGGCCGATGTGATAACCGCCGATAAGTTCACTCCCCTCGTCTCTAACCGTTTTGATGCTGTTAGTCACTCACAGAGGATAACTGAATAGTTCAGTGCAGCACACCATCAGCAAGCTGATCCCGTGAAACGCAGGATATGGAATTTTTAAACCCAAACAACACATACATGTCCATTGGATATCCACTTTTACTCCAAATTAGGTCCGAATGTGGACACATTTAGGACATACTCTGGATATCCTTTGTATATATTTTGCTGATAATCTCCATTGGAGACACACAAGTGTACAGATTTATGGCAAATTAAATTTTTTAATTTTAGCGCAAATGAATTATTTATTTAAAAATAGGTAAAATATTTTTGCAATTATTGTAAATAAAAATATCGTTAATATTTAATCAGCCTTTATCACTTTTACTTAATCGGTCACTTAAATTCGATGGCATAAACAACAATAACAAATAAATTTCCCCAGATCATTATGCGCTAATATGTCCTAATAAAGTTTTAGGCAGACCAAGGACCTGTCGAAGTCATCTGCGGAAATTTTTGTTAGGACAAACAACTCTTGTTTATCAATTCTTTTTATGAGGTTTTGTACGTTTGTGAGTAATATGATCACAAAAAAAATCTAAATAGTTACACAAAGTTGAAAAAAAACTGGATTGAAATCGTAGAAACTGACAAAAAAAAACCATAATATACAAGGGTTGTTTGTTCTAACAAAAACTTCCACAGATAACTTTGACAGGTCGTTGGACTGCCTGATGGATATATTGACGTTATACAAAAATGACAACTGAGAGACAAAATATTAACAGTAGGATGTCTTTTGACTACTAAATGGACATGTCCATTAAATGTAGAAATTTGTGCCCTCTGTATAATCCACTGGACAGCAATTGGATTAATCTGGGCTCTTAACGGTATATCCATTGGACATGCGGATTTACAAAAATATTAGTCCAGTGGACGTCCATAGGATTAGGTTGTGCTGTTCGGGAACAAATATGCGATTAGTGAGCAAAACTGTCAGCCAAACCTTGCTGAGGCTAAAACACTTTCTTAAAATTTGAACCCATAATGTTTCTTGGTTTCTTCCATTTCCAACAAATGAATTGCTGATATTTTCTAAATATTCCAACAGCACCTAAGCATTATCAGAATCTCCGACTTAACCAGAAACTACAATCTCATATTGTTATCCCTTGTGAAACACTTTAAAGAACAAAATTTTCTGATGTCAATCATAGTTCACCACATTGCAACTAAAATTTGAAGCAGACCTGGATTTGACTTAATGAGGAACTTGAGATTAGCCGCAAATTATTGGCTAAACCTAACCTAAATGTCCTTATATGTTGGTCAACTATACTTGTTACAATAGGTTACGGAAGCTGATGATGGCCTGATTATCAAAACCTGGTGTGGATAGGACTTTAAAATTAATTTTGCACGAAGCCAGTATATTTCATCCCCAACTTTGATTTAAAAATAAGTATCGACCAATGAGAGCAACATAGAGCAACAGGGGAATAACATCAAAGTGAATATACGAGAAGCTACAGAGATGGTCCTTGGATTCAAAGAGAGACAAGCTATGCTGGGGTGGATGACCGACGAGATCCTGGATATGATGGAGGAAAGAAGACTAGCAAAGGGTACTACACTGAAATATAATGAAACCCACAGAAACATTCGTCGCAGAATTAGAGAGGCAAAGAACACATGGTTTTCTAAACAATGTGAAGAAGCAAAACGACTACACAAAAAACATGACAGCTTCCACTTCCCCAAAAAACTAAAAGAGATAACCAACACGTTTAAGAAGGCAAATACCTTGAAAATCACTAAAAATAACCAGATTCTAAAGGACCCCCAGGACATATGTAAGATGTGGGAAACATATATACAGGGCCTGTTCGAAGACGCACGAACCTTAACACCTAGCAAATGCCCGAATGAAGCCACGGGACCACCCATACTAGAAGCAGGGGTCATATGTGTACTCTCGGCACTAAAAAACAAAAAGACACGTGGCGCAGATAATATACACGCTGAAGTGCTGAAACTAATAAACACTATAGAACTGTGCAGAATTTTTAACATGTATGAGAATGACCAGATTCCAAACGACTGACTAACCTCCACCTTTGTGGCTATCCCCAGAAAACCAAATGCAAAAACATGCGAAGACCACCGACTTATTAACCTTATTAGTCATGTACTAAAGGCATTTCTAAAAATAATCCACAAAAGAATATACCAAAGTTGCGAGAAAGGTCTGGCGGATACACAGTTTGGTTTCAAAAACGGATTAGGCACGCGAGAGGCTCTGTACGGCATGCAGCTGCTTACACAGAAATGCTATGACCAACGAAAAGATGGATTTGTATGCTTCATCGACTACCAAAAGGCTTTCGACAACGTGAAACAGGACCTCTTCTCGAGAAGCTGGCATCTATGAAAAAGATTTTCAAATAATACACAAACTATACTGTAACCAAACAGCAAAATTACGAACTCATGATTGAAATCACACGGACAACATAACCATAGCTAAGGGAGTTCGACAGGGATGCGTATTGTCACCACTCCTGTTCAACATATACACGGAGAAGATATTTCAACTAGTACTGGAGGATAATCCATGGAGAATAAAGGTAAATGAAATTCCCATCAACAACTTAAGATACGCTGACGATACGGCGATCTTAGCAGATAACATTGAAGATCTACCAGACATCGTAAATGCCATAAACGCAAAAGGAAAGGAGTTTGGCCTTAATATCAACATAAACAAAACCAAACTGATGATAGTGAGCAGACAACCCCACGACAACGAAGAACTGTTTATTTACAATAATCAGATCGAGAGGGTGACTAAATTCAAATACTTGGGCACAACACTGAACGACAAATTGGACAACGACGAAGAGATAAAAATACGCATAGCCACTGCTCGAAATACGTTTATCAAGTTCAATACCTACCTTTTGCGACAGGAGGTACCACTAGGGCTCCGCATTTGTGTGGTGTGCCTATATTGCTATACGGATTAGAAACCTGGTCACTAAAGGTAAAATCCCTTCAAAGAATAGAGGCCTTCGAAATATGGATCCTGAGAAGACTACTTAAGATTCCCTGCATAGAACATGTAACCAACGAGCAAGTCTTACGTAAAACAACCAAAAACGTCCTACCTAGGACATATTCTCCGAGGTCTAGGTACAATCTACCAAAACCCACCTACTGATGGGAAAAATCAAGGGAAAAAGAGGACCAAGACGGAAACAAGACTCTTGGCTACGCAATATCCGCAACTGGTGTAACGTCGCTGATGCCGCCACAATAATCAGAAGAGCCGAGGAAGTAACACTTTATATTGTCCAGTGAATACAACGTTAACGCGCTAAGAAGCGTACGACACCAGAAGAAGAAGAAGAAGAAGATCGACCAATGAAGTAGTCTCTCTCCACAACTATGAAACGGTGGCTTTGGGGTTTGTGATTAGTGAAAGCAGAAAGAACGAAATACAACAGTTGTATTCACACTCGTTCCGACAGGCAAGATTACAATTATTAAGGAGCAGAAGTAAAAAATAAAAAAAAGAAAGGTTTCGTGGTCATACAATAAGTTGAGAAATGCCACAGAACATTTTGTGTGTGCGAGTGTCTCTTGTCGATTGAAAACTTTCCCTTTATATAAAAATAAAGATAATACAGAGCCTTACCTGCCAAAACGCGTTTGGCAGCCTTCTCAGCTCACTTCTTGAGCTCACTGTTGCCATCACCGATCGCAAGACTTAATTGACAATATAGAAGTTTCTTTTACCCTCTGATCACTCTTCCAGTTTCGGCAGCTATGGCACTGCTGACCGCTAGCGCCATCTGTCAAATCTCGATTCTTAAGGTTTCTCAAAATGATGATCTCAAGAACCAGTGGGACTGCAATTTGTGCAGGGTAAAAGCAGACAAAAGCATAGAAGGCCAAAGGATTAAATCAGGTTTTGAGTTTTCTTCTTAATACCTGCAATAATTTTTACATTAACGAATCTCAATTTTAGAGACCAATGCTGTAAATTATGAACAGCTACTTTTGAAGAATTTACAACTTGAACATATCCCACATACAGGACGTATATTCCTTACTGGCTGGAACAATGGTGTATCAAATAAACTAAAAGAAATATAATTATGGTGCTTTCAGACATCTGGTTTATGGTATGTTGTAAAAAAAAATCTAAATTAAAATTTATGACACCAGAGGTCGATGGTAGACACTTTTTTATTATCAGAAATAAATCCTTAGGGTAAATAAGAGTTAAGCTGTGTGATAAACGTACAATCCCAAAACACATTACTTTCCAACATAAAATGAACATGTGACATTTTGAAATGCATATATTTTGGGTAAACATACAACTCTGCTACCTATTTTCCGTCACCAAACCAGCAGGTCCTCGCGCAAGTCCTGCCTGTCCCTGGGGAATCATCCTAAGAGGAGTAAATCCTAACTCCGATTTCGGGATTCCATACAATTTAAGCTTCTCTTCGAAAGTAGAGAGAAGATCATCATGGGCCTTACACACCCTGGCTAATTCGTATTGCAAATCGCTGATCGTGGCGTTCTTTTTTGAGAGAATCTCCTTTGGTAAGAACAGAAACACAAATATTAGTGGCATGGAAACTAGAGATATCATTTACTGAAAATATCCTGCAGGATAATGGAAGGGGTTGGGCATTTCTCTGCGAAATATAGGTCGACTATTAATAGATTTAGTTTTGCAGATACCCCGGTTTCTAGTATTTATAAGCGATGACTTGATGATAATAGAATCGTTCCCTTTTATACAGGTGGTAATTTACGACCAACTAGTGTTCCCTTGTTTCTAAAATTAGTTGTGCGATACATGCACACTACATAGGTAAGTAATTAAATTATTCCTTTTTTAATTAAGCAAATTGAGTAGGAATCTATATTCGAAATGTAATTAACTGTTGTTTTTTTGTTTGTTTTTTTTTTAAGAAATACTTTGACCTATTATTCATGTTTTGCAATGAAGCTACTTGTCACCTTAGCCATCACTTTTCAGTTTTCTGGGTTATTCCAACAGGAAAACAATGAAGGGTACAGGAAGAAAATATAGAAGAAGAGGATTATTGAGGATGTATCTTTGATTCTTATATACTTTCATGGAGAGCTTTATATTCATTTTCTGTTGCTTTTTCTTTAATAATTTGCCATTTCTGGACTGACATAAATCAACAGCACCTGATGTTTTATGAGTTATGTACAAAAACATAGCATATGAGAATAAGAACTGGAATGATCCCGTCTTTACGTAGCAAAAGAAAATGATGAACACTCACCTCTAGCTTCTTGTTGGTTTTTTCGGGAACTTCTTTTAGATTTGACGTCAGTTCGGCTATAATAACGTCTCTGTGCTCGGTTATTTGACTCAGTGTTTGAACTCTCTTTTGCAGCAGAATATTTTTCACTCCAGTTTTTTGCTGCACCTCTAAGATAGCTGTAACGAAGCGGTCGTGCAACTCATCTCTCTCCTCTTGAAGCTGAAAGCATGTAGTAGTATTTTTTAATTTGGCTCTGAGGACAAGGAGAAAACGCAGCACCATCTGTGCAACAAGTTCTATATATCACAAAGTCACTCTGTACCTCAATCATGCAGAAAGGTTCTGAAAATTGAAACCCCTTTTTAGAATAAAGGCGAATTAATAAATTTTCTCGTAATCTCTTGTGGTCAAATTTTGATTGCGTTAATTTTCATTTGACCACTCAACAGTTGACCATTCAACACCCCGTTTGACCTGTATACCTTCGCAAATCTTAGCTGCAAGGCGTCGTTGGACCACCTCAGATCCTCCAGTTCTTTCGTTGTTTGCTTCAGTTTGGCCTTAGTATTCTAAAAACAAAAATTTCAAATTTAGTACTTATTAGAGTATTGAAAGTGTTATTGTTTCCCCATACCATTAGGGATATTTTGTCCTTTTCGTAGTTTTGGAGCTGTCGCTTGAATTCTTTAACATCGTCCAAGGCTTGCTTCAGAGGTAACTGGAGCCTCTTGTTTTCGGCAGTTAAATCGGCTACTTGTTTGCTCATTCGCTCATTTTGTTTCCTTAATACTTCCATCTGGTCCTGAGGCAATATTTTATTCACAAATATTGAATAAGGAAAGTGGCTAATTAAAAATTCAAACAAATACCCTCCAAAAAAAGTAAAATGGGTCAGTTAAAGGTTGAGTAACTTCACTGTGGATAATCGAACGAAATGTTAAATTTTTGATAGATGGCCCTTTGAGCTAAATTCAGTTATCTTTTTTACTTTTTAAATAACTTCTATTCCTTTTTCTCTTTTTTTTCTTTATCGGAAGCAATGGCTTCCGGTAAAACCGGAATTTTCAAATTTTTTATATGAGTAGTTTTTTTATTATCGATCGTTGCAGTTGCAGGATCACTCTGTATAATCAAACATCTGTCAATGAATCTTCTCACCTTTAGACTGCTAATCAAAGCTAAATTGTTTAAGGTAATATCATTGTAATAGTTTTTCATCTCGTTAAACGCCTTATCGTGATGCTTCTTCAGTTCGGTAATCTGGTTGTTTTTCCTTTCTTCAACCTCTGCTATTTCCATGCTAAGAAACTTATGTAGAGTTTCGCTATTCAATGAACTGGAGAAACTTACTCGTGCTTTGTGTTCAGCTGCACCCTCAGCTCTTGGAACTTCTTGTCGTATTTGACTTCAAGTTCTTTAGCTTTTTCTTCAAAGTCTGCTCTGGACTGACTGATCTCTTTCACATGTTCCTACAACGTAACAGAAACAAAAACTAGTTTATTTAGTTTCACAATATGTATACTTATTGTACCATCTTCATGTTTTTGATTTGATCTTCGTAAGAATTCTCTTGTTCTGTAAGTTTATTCTTCAAGTCTTTCTTGTCTTTTAGCAGTTCTCTTTCTTGCTCGGTGTGTTCATTCTGAGCGGTTTTTAGCGATACCAGAGCTTCTGCCTTGCACTCTGTTAAATTATTCTGATGCTCATATTGCAAGTGTTTCACTTTCTGTTTGTAAAATTTCAACTCTTCTTCGTTTTTTTCTGCCGATTCTTCGATTTGCCTGTCTTTATTTCTGAAAGGAATATGGCGATTTTCACCCTGGTATAGTCGTTTAGGTTATTTTACCTAAGTTTGGCCCGGGCCTCTTCCAGTTCAGTTCTCGTGATCTCCCAAAAGGTGCGCAGCTTGTCCCTTTCCATTTGGAAAAAATTCCTCTCTTCTCTTTCCCGTTCATTTTCTTCTTTAATACGCAAACAAAATACTTCAAGCTGCTCTCTAGTCATTTGAGTCGTATCCACTCCATCGATAATTGTACCTTAATTTAATTTTTAGACGATATTTATACCACTCTTTATTACGTTTAGTTTTGATACTCACCTAGGCCCCCTTTGCCACCTCCTTTCTTTTTGGGTGGCTAAAAAGTGATATTTTATCTTCCTTTTTCGACAACGTATTAAAATATTGTGTACTTACCATCTTGTTGCAGAGATTCCTTGTTTCTCACTAATCCGTAAAAAGAAAAACCATTATTTGTACAATTGTTATAACCCTTGCTGGCCCTTTCGAAGTTTTGTCAATAAGACACAACACGTTTTCTGATTGAGGCTGGTTGCTAAGGCCTTGTTTACATTATTAATGGTGGCAACATTTTTAAATATAGGGTTATTAATACTAATATACAGGGTGTCACGTATCACAGTTGGAAATCAAGAAGTTATTAGTCAATAATTAAACTTTTCTGCCAGATCACAGTTCTGGTGCCGCAGAGACGTCGACAGTTCATCCATACCATTGTTGTTCAACAGAGTTTCGATACCTTCAGCGTTTGAACCAGTATGTTGGAAGGATTTCGGAGAAGGATATCCCGACGATATCCTTTGATTATTAATAGAATATTCCGCCGTACTCAATGTATGTCCGGCGGATGATGAAGCTATCACATACGAGTTACAGGACATCTAGTAGCTAAGAAACATTGAAAAGATTTAGATAAGAGATCTCTAGTACGTTTCTCTCGTCTATATCGAAGCGTGAGGGAAAATGTGCGAAATGTTGTCTACGACATGGATAACATAAGAACCTTAATATAGAATAAACAACAGCAAAATTCAAAAGAAGTAACCCACTGAGAGATGCAGAAGGCAATGTGAATCGTTGGCATAGACTAGAGAAACGGAACAGTGGTACTCACTATGAGAAGCTTAAGAAAGGAGAGACTACACCATTGGAATTAATGGCTCAAAGAGTAAAATTAATGTTTATCTCGGGGTTCAACCTCAATACAAAGAACATCTTGAACTTTACGAAAGATGGAGAGACAGAAAGAAGCTGAAAAGAAAGAAAACCCTGATTGTGAATGTGCTAAGACTCAGACTAGGAAAGATAAAAGCAAAGCCTGTTTTCTTCTGATTGTCCCATGTAGGAAGAAGAAAAATATGTGTTCATAGAACTATGACCTCAAGGATAGTTCATAATAATAGCTATTTTTGTAAAAAGTACGTAATGTTAGGTTCTATGAGACGAATTCACCTTCTTCATTGTACACCCAGGGCCAAGAGGAAGACAAAGGACAGTGCGACCTCACTGACACCTGACGGTTGTACGGTGAAAATATTTTGTTAATATGGGTGTTGGTGTGAAAATGGGTGTGTGTAGGAATTTGTGATCAATGTTCACATGTCATTTTGATATCAACTTCATGTTTGATACTTTTATGGGATTCCTGGAGCGTGCATACTTTAGAGCTACTCTGATAGAAGGTATAAGGAGACTTCGAGCGAAGAATATAAAATCCAATAATTTGATAATGAGTCTCCAGAATTGGCTCAGAAACCAGTATTATATGTTAGAGGTTTTCTTTGAGGAGTATAGTCGACTAAGGTCAACCGTACTTAAAAGGCAAAAATTAATTCTATTGATCGCATAATCAGTTCATGATTGAATCCATCCAGAAAAATGAGGCCGAGGACATGACAATATTGCCAAATATATTTGCCGACTTTGCAATGCGGTGCGATAAGTCGTGAAAAATGTCCAGGTTAGAGTTATGAGTCAGCTCTCGTGATGGACCTGAGTTTCGGTTTCGATAGGATTTTATGGTTCAAGTTAGAGAGGTTTTGAATAACTCAAAGAACAAGAGTAGTCGACTCATATATGGTCTGAAGCTAATTCAAACGGCAAAAACCCAATATTTGCAATGTTTTAGGACAGTCCTAAGCTAGCGCCTTGGTGAAGGATATGGTGACCTCCCAAATAACTGTAGATCTAACTCGCTTTTAACTAGTATATATGAGGTACAGGGAAAGGACTTCGCTGTGCAAGTGGTTGAGCATCTTGGGACAAATACTCTCTTCACTGAGTCTCACTGGTAATTCAAGCTAGAAAAACCATAACTTGCTGCATTGAGAATTTTAGAGCTTCGACTTGTGATTCTTTTATTAATTGCAAGTATATCCCGGTCTTTTTTGTGAACTAAGCAATACTTTCGACTGCGTGGACCATGATATTCTTTTGCAGAGATTGCAGCACTATGGATTCGTGAACGGAAATACCCGGCTTCCTTAGTCTAATCTGGATTCGAAAATCTAAGTGGTGTCCATCGATACGATGGAATCGTGTCGTAGACCAAGATTGACATAAAAGCGCCTCAAATGTCAAGCTTGGGTCCTATACTTATTCTCACAAATGTGTTAAATGACTTACTAATAAACTTAAATAGCGAAAGTTATACTCTCTTCGACAGTATCATACCTACGAGGAAGTGGCGAGACGACGGATTGTTAACAAAGAGGAGGCTGAGGCTCTTCTTTGTCAATATTCCCATGAGCTTAGTTCTTGTAGCGCTGTTACAGAGATTGATATAGTATCATGAAGGCTTTGAAGCTTTTACAGTACGTTTCTGTTTAATATATGAAAGTTTTAGTATTTCTAGTATGACCTGTGTAACTGTGAGAAACAAAATTAATTAACTTAATTTGATTAATCAACTTAGTATTTTTATGGTAAGTAGGTACTGATCGCAATTTTATTAAGTTTATGAATTCTGAGAGTTGACATTTATACTAGTAGTAGTAGTAGTAGTAGTAACAATGGGGGGGGGGCGAAGTCTTGCGACTAGGCCTTAGAGGCCGATTTCACAGTTCACTCATTCCTACTCCACCAGGGCCCTCACTCCCTCCACGAGTCGACTCCTCCCTCTAGTGAAGGGGGAGTATCCCGTCCCATTTCAGAGTCGGAAGCTCCTCTACATGAAGAAAAGGGCGTCCTGACTGTGTTCAGTTTGTCCTTGTACTCTCCTAGTGACATTTATTATATCCTTTTTACTTTTTTTTAATAAAAAAAAATAGACAAAGTCGTAACATCCGAAAGCTAAAACTAAAAAGAATTTATAGAGATACGGTGTAATTGGCTACACAATGTGGATGCATCCTAAGGAACTGTGGCGGAACTTGTCAAAGGATGGACATAGGCGTATTTTCTGGAATGGTAAATAGAAAAACCATTATTATTCCTTAGATATGCAATGCAAGTCCAATAAATTAGACGAAAACAATTATTATGAAATTAACATAATTACATATAAATAGCTACTTCTTTCACAGTCAGAGCACCGTAAACAGTAATACCTAACGAGCTTCTCTCTAGTACTAATTAGGGTTCATACTATGTCACTTGTGTGATTTTTTGAAATTTATTACCTTATTGTCTCTTAAAACTCTGATGTTTTGATTAGATAAAAAGCGGTGATTTATTACTGAATCGAAACGTGTGTCGAATACAAATTGTGCGTTGTATAACAATCTTTTTATAGTTTACCTGGTGTATACAGTTATTAGATGATATAATATGTGTGCTTTAGATTGATTAGATGATATGTTTATAAAGAGGAATCGAATTTAGCATGTTATCCATTAATTAATAAAGCATTATCAACTATCAAACTTCTTACTGATGAGGTGTGCTTTTTGGTGAACATTAGCTTCGTCTAGATAAAATTATATGTTTATTAAAAAAAACATCAAATTGACTATGAATTTTTCATCATTTCAATCATAAAAGAATGGTGGCATATCGAATAATTAAAAAATAACGTGAAACGTCTTCGGCCTTCGGCAGGATTTGGACCCTCGACCAACTACATTGCCAGTATATACCCCTATACCTCTGAGCTAGGTTCAAAAATATTTCATCACAATATTAAATTGTTAGTTGTTTTAAATAGAAATGTTATTTTATCATCAGAAGCCACTGATTCATCATTTGTCATCAACGAATATTATTTAATGTAATAAATTTAATTCCACCATAAAGTCAAGAATGTGATATCCTATTGGCTAAATATGGCTACCGCCTATTGAACACGCAAATCTTAAAAGTCGCATATTTTTTTATACCTTGTGTTGTAAGATATCAATAAGGATCAGTTAATTGTACTCAAGCAATTTGCAATTAAGACAAGAGCCGCAATTTTCCACCATTCCCTTTTGCACCAACGCGTTTGCGACTCAAGGAAAAGTCCATTTTCATCCTTAAGCACAAAGCCTTGAAAATATGTTCTACACATGTTTCACCTTGTTTCAGTTTGTTTGAAACATGTAGAACTTATTAACACTAACCATCAAGTAAAGAATAGTGAAAGTACTAGTAATTGGAGTGGAAAATTCTTTTTGCAAACATCCTCACTCCACTTGAATCCGCATACCCTCGACGAGTCGACGTATCCCGTCTCGAGTAACCCCTCCTCACAGTCAGAGGTTCTTCACGAAGAAGAAAAGCGCCTCCGAATAACTTAATAAATGTTCTTCCAAACATCAACGCACTCGAATTCTCGACTCATAGGTTCCTAGAGCAGCTTCCTCTCGGAGGCAAAGGTAAGTCTTCTGGTTAGTTCTTTTTCTGCGTCTAGTTACTTTCAGTGTACCAAAGTCCTCAGCTTGGAGAAATGCTGTCTTCCAAAAGAAACACAGTTGATCCATCCGTATATTAACATGAATTCTTCCCTTGTTGGAGGGGTAAAATAATAAATAATTAATGAGTATTTTGGCCTTAGTGAGTCTCGCTGGATTAGGCTACAGATCTTCATATGACCATTCTCAGTCGCTATTTTTTTCTACACTAGGACTCCTTCTTTACTCAGATTTGATGCTCCTGCAAACCCAGCAAGACATAGTGTGCCACTTGAAGTGTCATCCTGAATGCACCAGTTATGTCTGACAAATTGTTCTTTGTAATATTTTCATATTTAATACATAGCTTGCCCTATCCATCGCTGGCCACCAGAACACGTAACCGTAGGACTTAAGGTCTGTTTAGTGCATTATAGAGAAAAACGGAGGTTTCTATTTCCAATAGGTCCCACTTTTCTACGATCTGGGAACTGTTGACTTCTCTATGTGGCTTTTCAAGGTTAGCCCTCTATCAATTGTCACACGTAGGTATTTAGTATCAGGTTTTACAAGCAGGGAATATCCGTAGAGCATGGGTGAACTGAACCCAATAATTTATTAGATCCGATCCCAAACGCAGCTCACAAACTTGGCAGGTATCATAACCAGCCCACCCTCTAAAAACCTAAGCTTGCTCTTCCAACCCCTCGGCTTAGAGCCTCTCCATAGACTTCCATTAGAGGATACGACACAAATTTGGCGCCTGAGCAAGGAAGAGAAAACTATTTTAAGGAGAGAAAGATTGGTCTGGAAATTCTATCGCTCGGTATGGTAATCACAGTATTTCATACATACTTTCCTAAAATTCAGTTATCATTCTGTTGTATTAATTTCTTGTACCAATTTCCGTTTATTTTTAATGACCTCCGATTCCAGTAAAAACTTCCGTTTTCTAAATTTAGATTTATAAATTTGACATCGCCCACTGTTCAAATGTGATTAGTTTTAGCTTGGTCACCTGCTTTCTCTATGTCAAAAAAGAGCGCCAACACCACTTCTTGGCTCGAATACCCTTTCTCTATTTTATGCACTACGTACTGTTTCTGTCTGCTTTCCTTTACTGTTGAACATTATGAACAGCATTCTGACTTTCTTTTTTTTTAAATTCACATTGACTTGACATTTACACGAACAACGACATCGTGTAGTTCTTCTACCGCAAATCATCTGTGTGTGGTGTTCTTGAACCAATCACCATGTTTTCCCAATGGCAATGCCAGGTCCTAAGAGAATTTTGGTAAAATGATGGTCAATGATACAGATTTAATCTAATACCATAAATAAACAAAGAAAAATAATACTTTTTGTTACCTTTTTATGATTGAAGAGATAAAAAAAATGAAAATCAGGACATAAGGTCGAGTTTGAATTTTAAATAAAAGAGCTCTTGCATTAAAAAATCAACATATTTGTTTTGTAAAGAGTACTTTTAAATGTTTTTTACTCCCTATTTTTGGCCAATATCTAAGAAATTTGTCTTCTGTTCTGACAAAGTCGATGAGGTTAAAACCGCTTTGCTTTTGTGCAATGTTCACACCTATATGGATACAAATTTTATTGTTTCTAATTACCAATGAGATGAAAGTATTCACTCGGGTGACTATTTTACATTTATCTAAAAAAATTAAATAATTTCATTAGTTTCACTTCATTGGTTAATCTCCTTTATCAACCGCTGTCCGTCCATTCTTGAATGTAGGTTTCTCATAGTTGTTTCCATCTTTCTCTGTCAATATTTAATCTCATCTATTGTTTGTCCTTGTCGTCATATCATTTACCCATCTTTTTTGAGGTCTTCAGATCAAACATTAAATAGTTTTACAACCCTAAACAATAAAATAAAAAAAATTAGAAAAAAATAATTGAAAATATACCAATAAACTAGTAAATGATCCGATGAGAGAACACTGCAACATGAAAGTCCTAAAATGAAAATGTTGAATGAAATGAAAACGAGAAAAACGTAACGGTCTCAGAGAGAAAAAAATAAGAAAAGACAAGAAAAAATCTACATCAAGCTCTCGCCACCCACACGAAAGCAACAACACACTAAAAGAACTATAGATAACATAGACTCAGAGGAAATTTCAGAACTAACAAAATGCGACATAAAAAAGGCACTCGACCGACTAAAGACTAATATATAAAAGCCCTTCACTTATTATTGTCGTCAAGTAGGGGTTGGACGCTTCTTGTTATCTGCCTTTATCACCATTCCAGAATAGTTCCTATTCATCTTTTATCGTGATATCTGGCTGTGTGGCCATCCCATCTCCTCTTCACTTCTCCTATCTCTTCTACGATGTCACTAACTTTCATTTCTCGGTGTTTCGAATTTTGCTTCTTAGTGATATTCTGAGCATGATTCGCTTCCTTGCCCTCTCAGTTGTTCCCAGTTTTTTTACCAGACTTTTTGGTAAAGGTGGGAGTGTTCTTGAGTATTCGGTCTGGGCAGTGGAGAATATAACTATTCAGACCAAGCTTCGATATTTTTTAATATTTTCCTCAGGGTTATAACTGTTTTAAGAAATGAAGGCAGGAAACCGTGAGAGTTCCTGCCTTCATTTCTCAGGAAGCATCCAGAGAGTCAATATAATTGGTTAAAAAAAATTACACAAATGTCACATCATACAGCACGATGTATAAAACATATTAAAATAAGTCAAAGTGGACCAGCCATCGCAACGATCAAATAGAATTTCCTGGAAATAGTAAAGGACATGGTCATCATTCTTTTCTATTATCGGTTCTGTATTGTTTTCTTTGTTTGTTCTTGGCTGTCAAGTTTAAGTCGTCCGCATAGATGACCATTTATGCGGTCTAAGTGTTCTCCGTCAATGTTTCTACATACATTTTTGGCGTAAGATTTCAATTTCTTCAAAATCTTCCACGTCAAAGGTGAATAGTTTGAGCAAGATCTGCCTGCCTCAATCCTCTTTATAGTTTTTTGGAATTCGTTTTTGTCTTGTTATCCAGTTTTATTTGAATGTTTTTGTTTTCCTTCCCCTTCCTTCCCCCCCTCCCCCCTTACTATCCTCTTATACCCCTCCTATGTGTTCTTTATGCTGTTCTTGTATCTTACCTCAATTATTGCTTTTTCAAACGATTCTAATATTAACCATATTTCGACGCAGTCGAATGTTTTCTGGAAATCTGGTCCAGCCTTTTCGACCTGATCCTTATCCGGTCTGTTCGAAGGGTTGGTAGAGAGAGAGTTTATTTGTTTGTAAATTGTTTAAATTTACGTAACAAATTTTAAATATTAGGCTAACTTCGATGTAATACCAACTTTATGGATTTTTGTCCATCGTCAAGTATTATATTAAATAGTATCTTCAATCATGATGTGTGTAGTAGCATGTAAATTAGAATGGATTGGTAGTAGGTAGAGGAGAAAAAAGAGTTTAACATCAACCCACTACCAAAGCGGTACAATGTTTACTTGGTGAAATAAAGTATCTGGGTTTAGAGGGAGTGTTCGTATACATATATAATGCTTGACCATCTCCCTTCATAGTAAACAGCCTTGAAGAAGATTAAATTTAGTCAAAACGTCGGCATTCTTCTTTAGAAGATAGAGCTTTTTTTTGTCCTCTACCTGCTATCAATCCCTTCTAGTATCTTCATTATTTCCCTTTTTCTGCCGTCAATTTTCTGCATCTCTATTGTTAATTCTGTTATATCTTGCACATTTTACTCATTCACTTATTTTTGTCATCTAGTTATTTTTGAGACCGTCATTTTTTTAATTACCCATCTCCCTTTGTAGATTTTTTCTTGTCTTTTCTTATTTTTTTTTCTTTCTGAGACGCTAACGTTTTTTTCGTTTTCTATTTTTACTTTTCTCGTTTTGCTTTTTGAGCATTTTGATTTGAGGACTTTCATGTTGCAGTTTTGTCTCATCGGATCCTTTACTAGTTTATTGATATATTTTCAATTGTTCTTTCTAATCTCTTTTTTTATTTTATTTTTTAGGGTTGTGAAGCTGTCTAATGTTTGATTTGTCGTTTATCGAAAGCACAGAATTTTTAAGAATAGAATTTAGGGATTTTGCGCAGACTTTTTTGTATATAAATGTGGTGCGGCCTTATAAGTAGTGTTTTCTTTGATCTTTTACTAGTTTTTTGGTATATTTTCAATTTTTTTTCTAATCCCTTTATTATTTTATTGTATAGGGTTGTAAAGCTGCCTAATATCTGATATGTCCTTTATCGAAAGGACAAAATTTTTAAGACTAAAATTTAGAGATTCTACGCAGATTTTATATAAATGTAGTGCGGTCTTATAAGTAGCGTTTTCTTATTTTTGCTTATTTCCTTTTCTCTCTGGGGCGGTCACGTTTTTCTCGTTTTCTATTTTTATTTTTCTCGTTTTGCTTTTTGAACTTTTTCATTTTAGGGCTTTCATGTTGCACTTTTCTCTCATCGGATCTTTTACTAGTTTATTGATATATTTTCAATTGTTTTTTCTAATCTCCCTTTATATTTTATTGTTTAGGGTTGTGAAGCTGTCGAATTGTTTGATCTGTCCTTCATCGAAAGGGCGGAATCTTTAAAATTAGAATTTAGAGATTTTGCGCAGGCTTTTTTTATCTAAATGTAGTGCAGACTTTAATGTTTCACTTTTCTCTCATCGGATCTTTTACTAGTTTATTGGTATATTTTCAATTGTTTTTTCTAATCTTTTTTTATTTTAATGTTTAGGCTTGTCAAGCTGTCTAATATTTGATCTGTCCTTTATCGAAAGGATAGAATTTTTAAAATTGGATATTAGAGACTTTTTTGTACATAAATGTAGTGCGGGATTTTAACTAGTGTTTTCTTGTCCTTGCTTATTTTTTTCTCTCTGGGGTGATCACGTTTTTCTCGTTTTCTATTTTTAGTATTCACGTTTTGTTTTTTGAGCCTTTTGATTTTAGGACTTTTATGTTTCAGTTTTCTCTCATCGGATCTATTACTAGTTTTTTGGTATATTTTCAATTTTTTTTTCTAATCCTTTTCTTATTTTATTGTTTAGAGTTGTGAAGTTGTCTAATGTTTGATCTGTCCTTTATCGAAAGGACATAATTTTTAAGATGGGAATTTAGAGATTTTGCGCACACTTTTTTGTATATAAATGTAGTGCAGTCTCATAAGTAGTGTTTTCTTGTCTTTGCTTATTTTTTTCTCTCTGGGGCGGTCACGTTTTTCTCGTTTTCTATTTTTATGTTTCTCCTTTTGCTTGTTGATTTTAGGACTTTCATGTTGGAGTTTTCAATTGTTTTTTTTCTATTTTCCTTTTTTATTTTATTGTTTAGGGTTGTAAAGCTGTCTAATGTTTGATCTGTCATTTGTCGAAAGGACAGAATTTTTAAGATTTGGGATTTACAGATTTTGCGCAAACTTTTGTATATAAATGTAGTGCCGTCTTATAAGTAGTGGGGAATATTCAATTATAAAATATATCAAGCGAGCGCATTGGCATTGTTGAGAGAAAAGGATTGAGCGACAAAAGTATTATCTACTCTCACCATGCCAATTTGATGACTTTTAGTATAGTACAACAGTTGTTGTGCATGCTTCCATATCACGGTATGTGTCTACTGAATGATAGTACTGTAGACTCTACCTCCCACCAAAAATGTTAATGCACTCAATCAATCTCAAATATTCAAAAATGTGCCTTATTTCTAATTTTAAAAATCTAATCCAATTAAAAATTCACATATAAATAAACTCAGATTCAATTTGTTTGCCTCAGCATATAAAGAACCTGGAAATTTCAACTTCTACCATTGGAACAAACGAATTTGATCGATCCCTAATTTTATTGCTACAGCTGTTACAATTTTTTTCGAATTTTTAGGTAACTGGCAAATGAAAGTTAACAAAACGAATTCACACATGTCAAAAGGAGTATGACTCTATTGGCTTATTTCGTGAGCAACATGTTTTCAGCGCATCTGTTGTTACCAAACAAAAAACTAGTTAAAAGAGTAGTAGATAATTAATATGTTAATTAAGCTTTGAAATGTTGAAATGTCCTTTTCTGCTTAGGCAAAAAATCATTGAAAAGCAACTCTATCTAGGTTTTTATTTATGCGTGTTTACCATAAAATGAGATAAGTGTGCCAAATGAAAGCGAAAGACAAATCGGTAACATGTAAAATTGTAGTTGGCAAGACACTGGTGGGTAAGTCTAATACCCTCGGTAGACGTATTTTATTGTGATGTCATGTTAGTTGCCCATCTATCTATCCATCTATCTAGATCTCCCGCTCATTCAAAGTCTGTCGAGGTTCGTTTCGTTCTGCAGCCACCAGTGGCCGTGAATTTCCGTTCTCAGTTTGTTATTAGTTCAGGTTAGTCTATCGTTCAACACGCGAAAAGTTCGTTTGGTGGTCGTATTTTTACTCTTTTGAGTTCTGACAGGTGAGTTGGTTTACATAATAATTATTCTGCACTTGCTAAATGGTAAGACGCTTATAAATAAGCGTCTCACTGTTTAACAAAATTTAGCAACGATAATAATTTTAGTAGTAGTACTTGCTGTAGTCGCACTTGAATTCAGAATATTTTCGTTAATCGTAATTATTGTTCACTGATGTAAATTCTTGTATTATCAAATAAGAGACTTAACAAAGGCCATGTAATAGTCTGAATATTACAGAAAGGCTTTTTTAAGTTTCTAAAAAAACTTACTTCTTCTAATTCTTTGGAAGCAATTTTAGTTTAACTTGTTCTATACAATTTAAAGGTTTAAAGAGGCGAAATCGTACTATTTTTGGTGAAATTTGCCACTTGCAATATTCGCTGTTTTCTATCTACATCCTCTTCAATAATGGAGTTTCTAAAAACTGATTTATGGACTTGTATGAATTAATTATTCTCGAATGAAAGGCAAGTAATGTCTTAAATTTCTAGGTATTTAATTTTGCGAAGTTAGTTAAGTTCTACTTTACTGAAATATTCACCTTTTATGGCCTGCATGGCACTTAATTATTTCACTTAGAGTTTGCATTGATTTGATTCATGGATTTGTCAATTCGAGTGTCAATCCCAAACTGGGTGCAAATTTGATCGTGGGTGAGGATGATTTAAAAAACAGAAAAACAATTGGTATTAGTCACGAGATTGAAAATTGAATCATTTATGCTCTATAATTATAAAATCTATTAAAGGATCGTACAAAACTTTGCATTCTTCTGTGATGACAACCGATTCTATTATGGGTCGTTTTTGTTGAACTATGGGGCTAAAATGCTGTTGATAGGTACCATTGTATGGTATTGCCTTCGATTTGTATTTTCTTTTATTTTAAAGATTTGAATATTTTTTTTATAAAATCTAAATATAGGTATCAACATCCATGTTTTATTTTAATTCGATTAACTGATGCTGGGGGTTGTGGGTAGGGGACAAACAAAATATTCCGCCACATCTGTTGAGGAAATGCGGACATTTCGATTGTACGTTCATCTTTCCTCAAGACTGGAAGTAAACCCAAGTAACCAGTGTGACGCGTAGGTCGTCGAAAAGACGTCTGACCATAAAACGACGTCTTAAAGACGTCATGGATATATCGTTCAAAAGTCGTCACTAACATGACATCCTATCGACCTCCTATCGACGTCATTTTTCTTGTACAAATGTGGTGTTATTTTGGGTCCTATTCAGGTAACGTTATCTAAAGATATTGTAAATTGTAATTTTTGTGAAAAAAACTAAAAAAAAAAAATTAGATATATAAGTAAATGCAGCAACAGTTAAATAAAAGTATTTTAATAAATGTAGGCTCTTTTGACTCTGCTTTGGGACCTGACCGCCATATGACAATTAAGTCAATAAGTGTCCAGATTTTGTCTTTATACATGCGACCTCTTAAATATAACATTTTTTGGATGTCTCTTAATTTCGTCGTTAAGAAGTCCTAGTGGCCACCTAAATGACGTTTTTTGGACAAAATGCTGACGCCTTCAAGACGAAAATGTGTTACTGGGATGGCAAAGATTAATATTAAGAAATAGAAAATTTAAAAATCAGCAATTCAGCAACATTTGAAACAAAGTATGTTTATTTGTCCAAAAAATATTAAAACATTTTGTCCAAAAAAAAAAAATGTTTGCACAGAATATTAATTTTTGTGTTTTTTAGTAACCAGTCTATTTTATGTGGCGACTCTATTTCGTTTTTTTATTCCACGCTAGTTGCACTTTCTTGAGAATAAATATTCAGAAAAAAAAAGGAAGTTTTTTATGTAACATGAACAATTAAATGTTATGAGTAGATGCAGTAACAACTAAACGAAGACAATTTTGGTTTTCTTTAACCTGTTTTAGGGCACGTTTTTGATAACTGACGTCCTTGTGCCAGCAGAATTAAGTCAATAAACGTCAAAATTGTCTTTATAAATGTGTCCATGCGACGTCTTAAATATGACATCCTTTGGATGTGTCTTACTTTCGTCATTAAGATGTCCAACCGGCCACGTAAATGACATCTTTTGGACCAAGTTCTGTCGTCTCAAAGACGTCTTAAAGATGAAATGTTTTAACTAGGAAGGAAACCCAAGTTTTACTGACTTACAAAACTTTGTTTGCAAAAAAATGTTTCCTCTTGGTAAAATTCTAGTTTGGTCCAAAACTATAAATAAAATAAAAAAAAAATAGGAAACATTGGTTGTTTAAAAACTCATTTTTGTGTAATAAAAATCAAACAATCTACATGAGAATTTTATATTCAAAACAAAAAACTTGAAACAATGAAGAGACAATGAAAAATATAATTTAGATCTACAAAAAAAAAGTAAAAGAATAAAGAACTCAATAAACATAAAAATGAATAAGAATAGAAAAATATGAAAAAGAAACAAGAAGAGAAAAATACACCGAGTTCAGGAATCTACCAAAAGAGGCAGATAGACCAGACATATTTAAAATATTTCTAATTTTAGGCAAATGTCGTCTGAAGCTTCGCAAAAATAGCTTCGTTTTCAGAGAGAAGTTTAATTTCGGGCTAAAAGTGTCTAAAAACTTGGAAAATTATTTATCGATAGCTTGAAAGGCATAATTCTGAGCCCACATTGTCTCAATAGAAATCATTTTACAATAAATCTGTTCACCCGCTAGAAAAGCTCATTTTTGGTCAAAATTACTTCGAAGAATAAAAATCTTATAAAAAGTCCAATTTAGATCGATGAAAAAAATACAAAAAAAAACAAAAGCTTCAATGAAACATGACAAGAAATATGAAATGTCCAAAAAAAATTATTTTTTTTAA
This sequence comes from Taphrorychus bicolor, assembly GCA_951812265.1. NCBI lineage: Eukaryota > Metazoa > Arthropoda > Insecta > Coleoptera > Curculionidae > Taphrorychus > Taphrorychus bicolor. The sequence continues at coordinate 13,406,465 of OX638299.1, read as the reverse complement.
AAAAAACGCCCTGGAGAGTTAACAACTGACAAGTTCTTATGACATCGAATTGTAGCATCCACTTTTCTGCATATTAATTTTTTTACTCGATTCAATATTTGAATTATTAGGAACAATTGAATGTGTCAGAAAATGTAGTTAAAATTAAAAATTTTATTTCAAAAAATGAACTGCAATTTTTTGACTTTTATTTTGGTAACTCCCCCCCCCCCGCTTCTGCTAATGATTTTTATACGAATTGAGGCAAAATTAGAAAATATTTCTCAATAACTTAATTTCCAAATCCTCATTAAAATCTATCCTGGATGTGATCTCGATGATGAATCACTTTTGCAGTCGACTAAAGACCAAAACTATGTTCTCTAAGGCACGAAATATAATGATGACATATGAGTCACTGCAATCTTGACAAAGAAGATTGTAAACGCCACAAAAAACTAGATAAAATATGTAATTACAGTGGTTTTTGTAATGACGCAGTGGAGGCTTTAATATTAATACGGGGTGTTCATTATAAAACTTCATCTAGCAGGCTATAAAATTTTGACAGAAAAGAATGACACAATCAAAGTAAATGGACTTTTGTTTCTCCATCCTTTTCTTTTGACATTTCATAGCCAACTAGATGAAGTTTTATAATGAACACCTCGTATTTACATATTTAATATTTACATCGGCATCAACCTCATCATTTCATGCTCAGCCACATTTGCAATTCCGGCTTCTTCTTTGCGATTTTCTTCCTCCCTGAAGTGCTACTTCTGCGAACTCCAAATCTACTTCAGTCTGACCAACGCTTAGAGCTTCATCATTAATATATTTTTTCTACAACCGAGCGAAAAGTACAAACTTGCGCTTCCAAAAGAAGGAGCAAAGTTGCGCTTTTTCGAGAAGCGAGAGTTCTTTTACTTTGCCGCTCGCCGAGCTATAAAGTAACCAAAGCCTCGCTTAGTTACCATGAAAACCATATTTATTATACCATACATAATAAAGAAACATTTAGTATTTCTGCAACTTTTGACACAAAAGTATGAATTAAGGGGTATTTGATAGATGTCGAGCAATTTTGTGGCCAGCGCGCGACTTTAAGATCGTTCTTGACCAAAAAATTTGACGTTATCAATACTTATTAGTATTTATCAAACATTTCTAACAAAGCATCGTTTGTAGAAAAAATGTTGTGTGTAATTGCTGCTTTTACCACTGCAAGACAGTACCACTGCAATTGGTTTCTTTGTACCACTTGAGCAGACTTCTCTTTAGAAGTTGTTAGTCAGCTCGTCGGTGTTGTCATAGTTCTAGATCTCATTGATCAGAGCTACCTGCACAGAAATTATTGACCTTGTTGAGTTCTCTTGAAAATCCTGTCGACAGGTATAAAGAATTCTCTACACTCTCGCTGAGATCTTTCTATACCAATCAAGCATGAGCATTTCGAGCACGAGAAATGACTCGTCACGCCTGGTGATGTCTCGCTTTCTCTCACTAGCGCTCACTTTGCTGTTATGCTGATATTTAGGACAGAAATCAAAGCGAGTTTTAGCTTAGATTACCACGGTTTGTCAAAATCCATTAATTTCTTGTATACTCTTTAATGTCATCGTAATGGCTGCTTAGTTGTTTACTACATACGACTAAACTAACACTTTAGAACACTCTTTTTTGGAACATTACCAACTGCCACCAGTTTTATCTTCAACCTGCTGTAATGTGAGTGGCGTCCATCTTGACGTATTCTCTGATGGCATTCATCTTGCCATTACAAAATGAACGCTATGACAATAAAGTGTGGAGGCGTCTTAAGAGCAAATTACCACCAAAAGTAATCCATCAACTTTCTGTGATATCCACGAGGCCCCTAAATCCATCGACCCAGGCAATACCCAGTAATGTCCAGGTGTTACAGCTTGCTTAAGGTTTTAATAATGGTTACCTGAAAAGCTCCTTGAACACTCCGGCGAGTTTTCTCTCACCAGAGTTCTGTAAATGTGAAGCTAAAAAGGCATCTTTTGTCCATCTTTGTCCTAAAAGAGTATTAACAATTGCCCAAGTTTGTCCACAGAATCAAAACCTGTATACGTAACCTAATAGTCTTATATGATTACTTGAAAAATGTTAATATATTTCATATCCAAATTATCTGTCTGTCGCAGGATTTTTTTTTTAACGAAAGATTCATGGCCAAACCCCATGGTTTGGCCATGGGCCAATTCGTTGGCATAATTAAGTTAATTAATTTTTCTACATCTTGACCACCTCTACAGAAGTTGGATGTCACGTCACTAGTCAAGATATTGAAAGGATTTTTTTACGTGCGATAGAAGAACCCGCCAAATAGGTCGTTATATTAATAAAACAGAGTGAGAGCACCACATATGGTGCATTTTTAAGTTAATGATTCAAAAATATATACAAAAATATCTAACCAAGTGTTGCATAGGGAAAATCAACCAATATTAAAAATTCCGTACCTTTTAACATAAAAATTGTTTTTTGGAAAATAAGTATTGTGGTCACAAATGATAAAACCGCATTGGCGAGTGACCATTCCTCGACATTACCATTATTTTAATTTTTCTCGCTTCGTCATCGCAAATTTTTACAGACGAAAGATCAGCCACATAATCTACATAAAATTGAATAATGGAGTTTATATAGAAGACACGCAAAGCCAAGACCTAAATTTGCAAAATGCTTCGCTTCTTAAGCAGCCCCTACAATCAAGTTTAGGTAGTATTTCTAAAAGTGTTTCTAACTTCCCTCTTTGAAATACGAGAGATGAAAAAGGACTTTTCTCGAAGTTAAGAAACGGCCATTACAGAAGCTGACACATATCTAAAAAATGCTCATTTTCATAAAGAAAACTGCTTAAGCTCCGAAACGGTGATAGATGTCAGATTGGGGTTTTCAGTATTAAATATACAATTCATAAAAATCGAGCATCATGCAACGATGTAACCAGAGTTCTTCTATCTCGGTGGACAACAGTTCAGTTTCAACTGAAAGCGTCCGATTGGAACCATCATCAAAAAATCCTTCTCTTGCAAAAAACAGGACTTATAACACCTAAAATGAAAACAAAACAACACGCTACTACAACACAATAATGTAAATTGGCATGCTTTCTGTTTCGATAACGTTATAGGACCATGACGATAGTTCTTCACGCACCGTAGCTCGTGGGCGATGTCCACAATTACTTCTAAAAATAAAGTTTACATAACGAGCAATAAAGCTTTATTAGACCAACGTTCGGCCGAAGAGATGGATATCTTGCGAATAGCTTTAGCGAGCTGACGTCATGGTTTACCAAGCTTAAAAAAATTTCAAGGTATTCAGTAAGGCGGTTCGGACTTTGTGTATATAGAAACTTAATACAACTTCTCTACCTATAGGTATATAATACAGTATAAAACGCGTGTAGCTCAAAAAGGTTGTGAATCTTGTCTATATTATTGCAAAAAATAGAAAATTTTCTAATTATCACATTCATAAAAGATTTTGTTCTGCACGTCGGAACAGATGAGCTTTAGAATCATATTTTTCATCTCAAATTTAAAATGAAATTTATAAGAAAAGTATGCAATCAAGATACAGTAAAATGAAAGTAAAAGTTATACAAACACAATTTTTTATGCACACACAACATTTCACTTACTCAGTTTAAATCTGCAATTAAAGCTGTTGGTCCTGTTACGCTTTTGTGTGTAGTCATTTTTGAAGTCTTGATTGTTTAGCTAATATTGGCCCTCCCAAATCAAGATTCCATCAATCGCTGAGCAATCACTAGCTCTGCAACGATAATATTTTACACATTTGCTCAAAAGTGACTAGACTTGACTCAAACCATTGATAGGCCAGTTGTGCCGTATCTCTCAATATTCCAACAATAGATGTGATAAAACGGTTAGTGTCCTGTGTATTGAGAATGGAGTTTTTTGCGCCACTCTATAATTTGAAGAAAACTTGATTTACTCGAACCATCCTATAAGAACACCTTTTTTTTATTATACAAGGGAGCATCGTCCAAGTAAAGAGGGGGGTTTACTCATATTGGGTTGAGAATTCGCGTCATTGGCCCATAAAATACTCTGAATGCATTGTTTAGAGCACAACTCGATTATTCATATTCACCTTTGGGAGTGACAAAAGCTGCATAGAACTTGAAAGACTTGCTGAATATTGAATTTGGTGTCAACCTGAATTTAAATCTAGACCAATAAGACACTGCATCTTCCATTTTTCTTGCAACGTAAAAGCAGATGTGATGATTATTTCGTGTCTGATTCCTATATAATCTGGCTTTTTAACAGTTCAGCCTTCCTCAAGTCTTGCTTCCTCAAGGCTTCCTCCCTTCTTTAAGTTCTGCCAATTTAAAAGTTCTTACATTAAAGCAGTCTGTCTCGATCTCAGTTAAAGCAAATAGTCTCGAGGAGTTTGACTAATTCTCTCTTCTCCTATTGATAGGTAATTTAAATCATTATGCCCTCTAAAGGTAGAAGTGCAAGTGACCCCTCGTTTACTTTATGGATAGTTTCTGCTTGTTTGTCATCGGATGTAGACGTCTCCTATACTTTATTTTTCCTTAAAACTTGTGTTGTTATTTTCTAAACTTAAACTGGGACTAATAGGGAATTTCTTTTTCAATTGGTGCTACATAAATACATAAACTCCTTTCCTTTTATTGATAATCCAACATCATCCTTACCCTCTACTATGTTAGTCATTTCTGTCAAATTCCCTTCCAGTAAAATGGCAAATTACTACCATCGAAACCACTTAGGCTGATATGTGTGCTTTCACATCATCTAATCTTATTTTGAAGGAAGTTTGCAAGGTATAACCTGGGCTTGGTCAGGTACCACGCCTGGGCTGAAGAGGATGATATAACGAAAATATAGATCACTTTGTCGTTGGCTCTCAACAACTCAGGGTGATTCGAATGAAAGTTTCTGGACTCCCATTGTCTTTTTTTATTTCATAAATGACCTTTCGAGCACTTATACCTCCGTTTCATACCAATTAAAAGAAAAAAATTACAAAAATAGCATTGCTCGCATCTGTGTGAAATAATGTAAGTAAAAGCAAAAGAAGTTTCCTAATATTGTCAACCACCTTCAAACAAAAATAGCCAACTTAATGACTTTTATGATGGAACACCAAACATGATTTAAATGAGGAGTATATTAACCGTATTTTTGAGATACTAATACGTTTTTATTACGTGTCATTGCTATGCAAATATTAACACAATTTATATATTTTTTAGTTTCTTCTTCAACAGGGCTGCTAACAGGTATTAAAATAAAACTTTTTAAGCTACTTACCGTGACCTTTAATTAAAAACCTTTCCGCATCCTAATTTAATTCATGGTACATCTAAAACCAAAAGTTTTCAATTAGCGTATACCAGAGAAATAATTAATAATTGTTTTGCCTCATGTTATTATTGCAAAGACAATAGGCTTACGACACTCCATATGGTCCTTGTATTAGTCTAGCTCATATGATAAAATACGAATCCATGTTGGTTCCATAAGTAATATTTTTATCCGAGCTCTCAGCTTTGTTGACTTTACCTCTTAACTAGTGGCATCCTCGTGTTAGCAAGGAGGTGCTAAATATTGTGTAATTATAACAATCGGATTATTTTGCACATACTTTGCTTTGTTTTATGCGTGATATGTAGAAAACCATTTAGTGTTCAATTAGAGCTTTAGAAATTTCTATCCAGTTGTACGATCAAATATTTTAGAACAATCCCCTAGAGCTGTTCAGCAAAACCTATCGGATATACTTATGTCTAGTGCAATCGATAAGAATTCCATGACATACATACAAAGTAAGAAAAAAGCTAGCTGCTCCTCAATTAACTTTGATACACATGAAATAGTCCTAGATAAGAACAAAAATCTTTTGAGAACCTCAACTGTGAATCCTATGTCTTTTTGTTTATCAAATTTCGACATAGAGAACAACCTGACTCCGAAGAATATTTCCAAAATATAAATGTTCCAGAACTCCCCTTAAGATCGATTGGGCAATTGCAATGCCTTGTAATGAGCCGCATTTGTACCTCATCCTTTGCCCTCAAACAAAATCTTAACCACAGTTTGAGTATAAAAATCCTTCTCCATATAACATGGAATTTTTTTTTTTAATAGATTGGACTTCACAGAGATTCTTAACATTTGTCCCTAATTACTACACCGTTTCCAATTGTAATCCAGAAAGTAGCAAGTGTAATTCAGAAACCGTCACATGTAATCCAGAGTAGTCAACTGTAATTCGGGAGCATCAAGTGTAATTCGGAATAGTCAAGTTTAATTCAGACAACATCAAATATAATACAGAAAGGATCAAGTGTAATTTTTTGGAAATTATCAAGTTTAACTTAGACACCGTCAAGTACAGGGTGTCTCATTTTTTAAGGTTTTTGGTTGTATCTCTGTTAACATTAAAGATAGAAAGATGCGGTTCACGTTCACATGCACAATCTGGGCTTCTTTTTGAAACAAAAGATGCCGTTGACAGACTTTCTGATTAGAACTTGATAGCGTAGCTAGTTTTATACTATGAGGAATAATTTCGTCGCAATAAAACGAACATAAGTTTTTTTATGAGACATCCTGTATTTTCTTAGATATTTAGAATCGTATCGACAAGAGTTTCCAAAAAAAACAAAAAACTTTTCTTTTCATTTTTATTTTTGTTTAAATTGTTACTGAGTCACTACCTATATGCAGATGAAAATACGGTGCGCCAGTGGATTCTTCGTCATACAAACTACTCACTTTTCATGAAACTAAAAAGATAAACGAGTTTCCAAAATGCAGAACTTTTAAAATCACTCTGTAATCTACGAATGCAAAATAGTACTTTTTAAACTTTCTGAATTACACTTGAGAGTTTCCGAATTACACTTGTTGCTTTCTGAATTACACTTGGTAATTTCTGAGTCCTCCAGTTTCTGAGTCCTCCAGTTGACTATTCTGAATTACACTTGATGTGTTCTGAATTACAGTTGACTATTCGAAATTACACTTGGTTATTTCTGAATTACACTTGTCTATGCTGAATAACACTTGGAGACTTGTGATTTTCTGAGTTAAACTTGATAATTTCCAACTTACAATTGATCCTTTCTGAATTACATTTGATGTTTTCTAAATTACACTTGACTATTCTGAATTACACTTAATACTTTCTGAATTACAATTGACTATTCTAGTTCCAGTTGAAAATGGAGTAGAGAAACTTAAATGTGTCTCTGAAGATAATGAAAGAATAGTTTGAACGTGTGAACACAAAGAAACTATTCGTCCTTTGTAAAATGGCAAATCAAGAGTAAGGCATACACGTATTTGTACGGGTCTGTAGGTAGGTGCCCAAGATTTTAGTGAGCAAGAATAGGTAACTCTTTAGGTCAGATTTCTCAAAATCGATAAAAAGTTGCCGATTATTGGTCATCGTTGCAATCGTCCATCGACATGCGGTGTTAATAAAAGATCACTCATTTCATGCTCTTTTTCACGCTGAAGTATCTTAGATATAGCATAAGAAAAAAGGTGTTGTTCATAAAAAAAAATTAATCGTGGTCTTTATCTATCGGGGAAGTATAGTATTCCTTATTTGTGTAGCATTAGTTTGTGCACCATTCACAGATTGGAATACCTCCGTTAGCTGTTCTATCAGAACACGACAAAAACTTTCTGTTTCTTGAATTCTTATTCAGAATAAGGTCAGCTCTGGCGATCTTGCTTTCCACATAAAGCAACGATGTAAAGAATTTCTTGTGCTCGTTATCTCGATTAACTTGATCAAACTTTTTAATATCGCGCTCCAATGTATGTAGTTTTCCATGGCAAAGATCTACATCAAACGGAGAAGAATAGTATATTGTGTATCTAGCAATCATCGGAGGACGAGAATATGATTTTCCTACGAGGTACACATACTAGTTTTTCTGAAATCATTCTCACTAAAAAAAGAGGTGTTTTATGATTTGAATGCTGGACTAAAAGCAGTTCTGGAATGTTTTTTCCAGGCCTAGACCTATTATCAATTGTTTCCATAGTAACGTTAAACATCCTGGAACTGATCGTTTTGCAGCCTCATATCAGGTTAGAAAATAATGAGTACTCGTTAGATTTCAGAAAAAATAAATTCCCGTCCCTCTCGTTACCACTTTAGCGCCTCTCACAAGCAATTTTTTTTCTGGGGTTAAAATCAATAGTCCTGTCCTTATCATCAAATCCTAGTTCAACTCCTCACGTCCTCACAAGTTCATATCCATGACGTCCCAAGACTAAGCTTAGATATAAAGGAATTTTTTTAAAATATATGTTTTAAAATTAAATTAAAGAAAACAACGAAAATAGGGCAAAAGTTGAAAAGATTGTGATTCTTGGTCTGGTTCTAAAACAAAAGAACAAGTTTCCGTAACAGTGTTCAATTTATTAGGAAGAATGGTGTAGGACCGTATCATGCTTTTTTTCGATCTTTTCAACTCGTTCAAGAAAAACTGCCGGATTCCTAAAAACTGGTTTATTACTTTGAATGGGATCCAACAATTTTTTTATACAATTTTTGGCAATTCGCGTAGTGCTGAAGATGGAAGTTATGTCCATAACATGGAATTTTCAGTCCATAACATTTAAGACAAATGTTGATAAAAAATAATTAAACTTTCAGTAAATTATTAAAGGAGGCTAAGTCTTCTACAGGTGAATCCTCGTATATACCCTTCGTATCTCACTTTATTCTTAAGGACCAAAATAAAAACCACTTTATTCCATACCAAAAAACCATTGAAATAAAATTTTAAATATAATTGTTTCGCCACCCTGTATCTTGAAATTCAACCTGTATATACGTCTGACATAGAGTCGGTTTACATGAAAAAACTGTAGAGTATACAAAAAGTTAACGCCATTGTAAAAGTATTCCATTAGGTGACGTCATGAAGGTCAATTTGGTTTTTTCAACGTTTTATTACTGCATATTAACCACTACTTTACACAGGATGAGCCTTAATGGGTGGCCGAAAATAAAATTTGGTCAATTTTAAGGGGGAGTCTATCATATATTTGTGTTACCTATCAGGGGCGGATCTAGCCTTCTGTGGAGGGGGAAGCGGGAGAAAAAATAGCGCGAAAATTTTTTTTAGGTGTCACGCCCACTTTTTGTTAAATTTTGACGAATATTTCCTTCATGTATAAATTTTCCCATAAGAAGAGTGTAATTTTCAAAAAAATTTATCTGAAATTCCACGTTGTCTAGACGGTTCATTTCGGCTGTCACCTACTAACCATTTTGACTGAGAAAGTCAGTAATAACTTAAGTAACCGCCTGTAACTTGAGAACGCTTCGACCGATCGGAGTTAATCCAACTGTTTTTTCCTCCTGATGTCCTCTTTAACCTTCCACCATCGGAAGTTCCGTAGGTGCAATATTTTCGGAGTTAGACTCCTTTGAAAATCGATTTTTAAGCACTTTTAGAATTGCGTTTTTTGACCATCCTTAAAGAACCTCCAGAAGTTAAATTCATTCGAATTGAGTTTGTTGCGTTCTTAGGGGATTGCAAGCGTGCCATTCTGATCAAAAACAAAAAAAAGGCAAAAAAATTTCCTAAATTTTTTCGTAAATATCCATAGGGGAGGTAATACGGCTTTTTTCTCAATTTTCAATTTTGACCGCCTGCAACTGGAGAACGCCTCGACCGATCGAAGTGAATCTAACTGTTTTCCCTCCCTCCTGATGTCCTCTTTCACCGCCCACCATCAGAAGTTCCGTAAGTGCAACGTTTTTGAAGATAGACCCCTTCGGATTTTGATCTTTAAGCACTTTTAGAATCGCGTTTTTTGACCATTTTTAACAAAACCTTTAGAGGTTAAATTCATTCGAATTGAGTTTGTTGCGTTCAAAGCGGATTGCAAGTGTGCCAATCCGATCAAAAAAAAAAACAAAAAAAAAGTCGATTTTTAAGTCGATTTTTAAGCACCTTTAGATTCGCGTTTTTTGACCATTTTTAATAAAAAACTCTAATTTGAATTGAGTTTGTTATGTTCTTAGGGAATTGCAAGCATGCGATTCCGATCAAAAACAGCAAAAAAAAAATCCGAAATTTTTCGGAATATGTCCAAGGGGGGGGGGGAGGGGGGGTATTACAACTTTTTTCTCAATTCTCAGGTTTGACCGCCTGCATCTGGAGAACGCCTCGACCGATCGGAGTAAATCCAACTATTTTTTTTCTTCCTCCTGACGTCCTCTTTCACTTTCTACCATCGGAAGTTCCGTAGGTGCAATATTTTCGGAGATAGACCCCTTCGAAGGTCGATCTTTAAGCACTTTTAGAATCGCGTTTTCGACAATTTTTAAAAAACCTCTAGGGGATTGAAAGCGTGCCATTCCGATCAAGAACAGCAAAAAAAAATCCGAACTTTTTTCGAAAATGTACGAATAAAGGGTATTACGACTTTTTTTCTCAATTCTCAACTTTGACCACCTGTAACTGGAGAACGCATTGACCGAAATCTAAAAGGAGTCAAAAAATGGTAGAGCATTCGCCTCCCCCCCCCCCCCACTGTTACCTATCGAGCTGCACAAAAGGTTATAGAGTAATGAAGTTAGATTCTCAAATGTCTTGTGTCCTAACTATTACTTGGGATATTTTAATGAAATTTGATATGTTTTGACTGCTGTGAAAGCCGCATATTTTTATATTTTGCCAGTGGCGCGTGTTCTAGCACGTCGGTGCATATTATTTGAAGAAAAAGACGTACGATACTGGTTTTTAAAAAATTAAATTCTAAATTTTTTTAATTCCCCATCTACCTCAAAAAGAAAATGGCACCTTCACGTTTTTATGCATTATGACTTACCCTGTATAGACTATTGTAGAAAACATTTTTTTACAAAAAGTTTAGTTAACTTTAATATTTCACATAATGGATAATAAACTCAAAAATTTTTATGCCTATCTCAAATGATAAATTAAAGTAACCAACAGAGTAACAATGTCATAGATTAGTTCAATGCCAGTTCGTAAGAAACATTATTTAAATATATCAAATTAATAATTATTGAAAAATATATAAAAATTAATTTGAACATTTTTAATTGGACATAACAATTAATGCTAAAAAAAAAGCCAAGGTTCTGCTGAGAATCGAACCTCAGACCTTCCACTTGCCGGGCGGCTCAGTGGTTAGAGCATCCGCCCGAATAAATAAAAAATCAACCAAAGCTTGAATTTTTATTTAGTATAAATATTATATCCAAAACGCCATTAAAAATTTTCAAATACGGACTTTACACCTGTAACTATACCTCATTCACTTATTTTTGGCATCTCGTTACATTTGAAACCTTCATTTTTTTTATACCTATCTCTTTTTGGCGCATGTTGAGAACATACGATAAAAGTGTCAAAGTCAGATTTCCAACGCCTACTTGACGTGAATAATAAATGAATGGTTTATACAAAATATATTTTTTTCTTTATAATAAATGTTCAAAATGGTTTTCACCAACTTTAACAACCTAATCGATTAATTATATAAATGATTCATTTCTTCACCTCTGTTTCTTAACAACTCTACAAGCATTTTCAGTTCACTCAGCTCACATCATTTTGCGGTGTCGTAGGTGTGAGTCGTATGTTTAAGATGCCGCACAAAAAAATCTAGAGGCGTCAAATCAGGTGACATTGAAGGCCATGAAATAGGGCAACTCTTCCTCCACCCATCCAATCCATGGATCAAAAAACTTTTTCTATTTTATTTTTATTAGACTGCTGTAGAAAATTAAAAAAAAAGTTTTTAGATACACAGAGACTTAAAACCTCTTAAAATATTAAAAAAATTCTTTTAAAAAATATTACACAGATGTGGACGTTTCGTGTTTCCCTGAAAGAAATGCTTCTGTGCAGTAGTTACATAGAAGGACCTGTTTTATTAACACTACCTAATAGTTTAGTAGTGTAACTAACTACACAAATACATCGCTATCTTAAAGTTAAATTAACCAATCTAATAGCGAATTAATTTGACATTTTATAAAAAAAATCTTTCTTGGAAAAGTGTATTATAGTTAAATATAGTGATTTATATGTAATAATGAAAATTATAGGCTTCCATTTGAAAAAACAAAGTTGGCCTTGAAATTACCTTCATGACGTCATGTAAGTTATAGTAACATTGCTAGCATGTTATTTGCACTTGTCTACTTCGAGCTTGCTACTGCGAGCAACTTTCATACCAAATTTTTTCTCTAAAACTAATCGTCGTTTAGATGTTTGCCTGTCTCAAGTCAAATGCACCAATATATATAATCAAAACAATGTGAGTGTTTCAGAGAATTTGTTTTTTTGCAATCCCCATTCATAGCAATGGATCGATTAAAAAGCTACAGAGAGTAAAAAAATGGCACAAGTTTATTTTACTCCTGAGACTGTTACCGATTGGTCGCTTACTATGCAGGATGGTGCTTAGCGTATAGTATACTTGTAATGATGTATTATTAGATATTTTAGAAGCAATTCAAATTAAAAATAATAATATAAGTATGGTCGTAGGCGAGCCAAATACCAAAATAACCAACGGGTTTCTCTCTCTGATTTATCTTCCACACATCGCATCTGCATCTTAATATTTGAATATTATTAAAGGTTGATGTCACCCGGAGTATTATTAAATATTGTTTAATACCAAACACTATAAGTTTCTGGTTTTATGTGGAATGCTGGAACAATACTGTTTTATGAGTTATTTAAAGCTCCTGAACGTTTACTTAGATATTGTCAGTTGGCTTAAATATACAAAACACTACAAATACCATACCTACTCACATACATACTTTCGCAATTAGAATATGAGACCGATTTGAGTTGAAGCTTGACTGACATCCAATGTGTTTTGCTGCAAAGACTAAACTAAGTTCCAAGAAATCCAAAAAATTACGTCAATTTACTATTTACTGAAATTACCCCAGATATGAAGATGATCTCACACAATGTATCATAATTTATAATATAATCAAACAAAAATTAGCATTTTCTGACACATCTCGACCACACCTGAACACATTCTGCAGAAGTCATATCTATGAGAGTTAAAAGTAAGAGATTGTATTGTTTTATAAAATTTGCGTAAAACGTGGGAAAGTAGAAGGTATTGAGTTGAAAACGCGTTCTAGGAAAAGAATGACGTAATCAAAGTAAATGGACTTTTGTTCCTTCATCCTTTTCTTTTGACATTTTATAGCCTAACTAGACGACGTTTTAGACGAGCAGCCCCTATATTCATTTACACTAAAAGGGTGTTTAAAAATATTATGGTACTGTGAGGTATGTTTTAGCAAGGGTTGGACAATAGACATCTTCTTCTTTTTGTGGTGCCTTATTCTCTGCGAATGTTGGCGATTATCATGGCTATTCTTATTCTATCAGCTGGCTGTCTAAATAATTGTAAAGGTTTTGCAGCCATGAGTTCCTTCTCCTTCCTGGTCCTTCCCTACCGTCGACCTTTCCCTGTAGGACAAGCTGAAATACTCGATATTTATTGTTCATCATAATATGTCCGAAGTACTCCATTTTTCTTCTCTTCACTGTGAATGTCACTTCTTTCGTTTTACCCATTCTTCCAAGTACGTCTTCGTTAGTTACGTGCTCGATCCATGAGATGCGCAGAATTCTCCGATATATCCACATTTCGAACGCTTCGAGCTTCCCCATCAAGGTTTCCGTCATGGTCCACGCCTCAACGCCCTACAAAAGGACTGGAAGGATGTAACATCTGCCCATTCTTATTTTCAGTTGTAGGCTAAGGTTTCTGTTGACAAAAAATGTTTTCATTCTATTGAATACAGTTCTTGCCTTCTCGACTCTGCATCTTGCTTCTGCGGATTGATCCCAGTTTGCATTCACCATTGATCCCCATCGTTCTATAGTTTCTTGATTTAAAGTCAAAACCATAGGAGGCTGAGGGTTTTTGCTGATCGTCATATGTTTTGTCTTCGAGGTGTTCAGGCTAAGTCCATATTCCTCGCTCCTTGTATTGATTTTCCTCAGAAGAGGTTGAAGATCCTCCAGGCTACTTGCGAGGATAAGAGTATCATCTGCGTATCTGATGTTGTTTATGTTTCCGCCGTTTATTTTAATCCTTTCAGGAGAATCCTCCAGTGCCTCCTGAAATATCTTTTCAGAGTAGAAGTTGCGGAGTAGAGGTGCGGAGAACGCCTTTTTGGATGTTCGCCTCCTCTGTGAAGATTTCTTCCAAAGACTTGAGGAATTCCGTGTTAGTGTCACATAATATTTTTATCAGTTCTACGCGGACTTCGTCAGGTCCAGGCGATTTATTGTTTTGCATATTCTGGATAGCTCTCTCAATTTCTGCTTTTGTTATGCGTGGGCATGGTTCAAATTCGACACTGATGTAATGTTCTGGTCTATCATCTGAGAATGTTGTTTGAACATATTGTTTCCACGTCTGTAGTTTATTTGTCATTTCTGATATAAATTTACAGCCTGAGTCTACCAGGGTTCCTGTCGTGGTTTTCTTCCGGGTATGTGTCATTTCCTTTATCGTGTTGTGTCTATTTTGAAATGATCATGCATTCTACCTAGTTCCTCAATCTCGCTACATTTCCCTGCCAGCCACTATTCCTTTGCAGCCATGATTTTCCTCTTTATTGTCTTGTGTATTGATCGATACTCCTCCCTGCTTTTGTTTTTAAGTATTCGTCTCTAGTCCATTGGGGTCAGGATCTCGTCTGTCATCCATTCCTTCTTCTTCACACGTGTCTTTTTCAGGTACTTTTCACTGGTGTTTCTAATAACTTGGGCGATTCTGTTCCATTTTTGTAGGGGTTCTTCTGGGGTTGCCACTATTTCTTTCAATCCGGTTTGTAGCTCTTCCGTTACTTTCTGTTTAACTGTGCCTTTGCGGAGCCTTCGAATATCAATTTTGTGGCTTTGCTGAGTTTTCGTTTTCAATAGTCACCACTCAATAACCATCACTTGACCACAAAGAGTATATTATTTCAAAAAACAACTCGGCGACAAATGTCCTTCTGTCAAATATAGATGAAATAATAAAAGTACCATCTTGCTGTACTAACCTGACTTTTGTTATTGAACGCCTGGTATAATTTTAGAGACACATTTTATAATATTATTTGATTTAGAAAGTTCCATAGGATTTGATAGATTTTAGGTAAAGTTGTTCTTGTCGACCACGTGTTTTTAATGAAGATTGTCAAATGTTATATTTTTTACTCGTTTTGTCTATTAGACGCGGTTCTAAAATTTTGTTCGTCATTGAAGGCACAATAACTATTTTCTTCAATAGGCCTATTAAAAGTAACATGTAAATCACGAAATTCTAATCCGAACAATAATCGAAAGCCGCTTTTGTATAATAGAGAGCTGTGCTTTTCACCGACTCTATTATAGTTTGTAAAACAGACTTAATTACTGGAATACCATATAACAATGTTCATTGTTTCGAGCTTTTCACAGTTCTATAACCATAGTTTTGCCTATTATTTATTAATAGAACCACTTAATATGAAAAAAAATGTTGCCTATATTGGAAAAATATTCTTCCTGGAACCACTGTTTTGGGATACGAATTCATTGTTAAGCAAAATAGTTGCATATGCATAAAAAATAAGCTGGAAAAGAAATTTTATTCTATTTTAAAGCACCTACTCAGATATTCCACCATAATAAGCAGATTTAGATAAAAGTAATTTAGTGTAGCAAATAAAGTGCAAGGAAAACAAGAAGTCGCACAGACGTAGAAGTCTCATGACTTAATATGTACCACTGATGGAAGCACAGATTTCAACCTGATTATAAACGTTGAATCTTATAATGTATTTACTAGTCAAATAGACATCACATCAGCAAACAGACTCTTGACACAGTAATATAGACGATGCCGTAAAAAGCGAAATTACACCCATTTTTTACACCGGCTTCCTAAGTAAATAGATCTTGAGTGATAAAAGGAGAAAAGCTTATCCAAACAACGTGCAAAACATCAATTAGCTGTTAATCCATTTTCGTGTTTACTCTTCTTGTAAAATCTAATTTATTAATACAAAAGTTGCATCCAATAATGCCAACTCTATTTTACTTTCAGAAGATCTCCTATAAAGATGGGCAACTTTCAAGAAGTGCTTGGAATCAACGAGGTGTCGTCGCCGAAAGTAATTAACGCCGTATGGAAGGCCCTTTTGGCCGAATTCTTAGGAAACTTTCTGTTGAACTTTTTTGGATGTGGATCAGTAGTTGTGATGTCTTTTAGTCCCTTACACAAACCGAATTTCTTGCTGGTGGCCCTGACATTCGGATTGGTGGTGTTTGTGTGTGTTCAGGTAAGTTTTTGACTAAAACTTTCGGAAAACAACTCAGGTATTTTACCTGTTTTAGCTTCACACAGTTTGCCAATTATTTATTGAAGGTGTATATGTAATTGGTATATGAGAACGTTTTTTTTTTTCAGTCTACTTTGCGAAAATTCTAACTCAAAGTAGAGTGAAAACGAAAAACTACAATCTTACGTGTTTTTCGGGCTTTGAAGCCGTGATCCAATGCAGTCTTTATCTGACGTTTTGTTTACATCTGTGGCAGACATTATCACAGTTGTCGAAGTGATCTCCCGTGCTTACCAAAGTTGACTGATTCGACTATGAGGAGCTCCGTGATATTTATTCCCCCACCGTCGCGCTGCAGTGCAGGGACTGGGGAGGGGGTAGTGGTGTAAGTTAGTTATAAAGGGGGCAGTAAGTTATAAATACAGTTGTTATCTAGTAATGTAGCTCCCCATTTCCTTCTCTATTGTAGCCCTGAAGAAGGCAATAAACAATTGCCGAAAGCTCGGTTAGCTGAAAAGTTTCTTTTCTTGACGCTCTGACCGATCACCTGAGAAAAATCCTTTCCTTAGACTACTTTAACTTAACTACACTGCAGCGCAACGGCGTCGGCGCCGGCGGGGGAATAAATACCACGGAGCTCACCACAGTCGAATCAGTCAACGTCGGGAAGCACGTAAGATCACTTCGCTCATTGCCTCATCGCCTTTGATAATGTCTGCCGCAGATGTACACGAAACGTCAGGAAGAAATTCCATTAGACCACGGCTTCAAAGCCCGAAAAACACTTTAGATTGTAATTTTTGAGTCGTTTATCATAAATCCCACAGTCTATGAGATATTTATTCCAAATTGAGAACAGAAGCTACCATATATTGCCTTTATGGTTGCCCGATAAAATTAAAAGCTAAAAGCTTTTAAAGTTTGAAAGGCGATATTTTATCGGAAAATTGGACACCCTTAAGAATTTTTTGGTACGTCACTGACCTATTTTACAACTGGTAGTAAATTGGCGAATTGGGACAAAGCCCCCAATAAGTACTGCAACATATTTTCCGACGTTTCGACTAATTATGCACCAAGCTTCATCAGGGCTCGAGATCGATTACCCGTTTCATTTAGCCACTCTCAAGTATGATATCATGTAAATGCTAAATTAAAAAATTAAGGTAAGTTAATATTAACACTCTGTATTATAGTAATGAGATATTTCCGGACAAATGCTTATAGGAAAATAAAGTCTTATTTTGTCTTATAGAATACGCTTTTAA
This sequence comes from Taphrorychus bicolor, assembly GCA_951812265.1. NCBI lineage: Eukaryota > Metazoa > Arthropoda > Insecta > Coleoptera > Curculionidae > Taphrorychus > Taphrorychus bicolor. Next base: position 13,388,814 of record OX638299.1, on the reverse strand, counting down.
AATATGTACATCGAATTTTGACACACCGTGTATATTAGCTATGCAGAATTTTTTGGCATCTTAGTAGCCATGGAATGTTCATTTGTTCTCTGCTCATGTCACGAAAATTGAAAAAGAACGTCAAAGTCAAATATATAGGGCTAATGAGATCCCAACCTTTTGTGAATAGCTAATAGGTACTATTAAGATAATAATTTCGAGGATGTTTATTAACAACATGTTTTCAGTAATGTTTAACTTCATGATGTATTAAAGTAATTTCAATTGCACTTTTGCATATCACTATTATGAACTATTAAGTCACAGGTATAAAATAAAGTTTTATTGTCACGGCTAATAACATTCATAATATTTAACTGAATTTGGCTAAATTGTAATATATCCATGAACAATTAAATATTGATGGTTATTTAGTCAACACTCTTTAAATATTGTCAAACTCGTCATTACTTTATAACTTCTCAAAACTCTCTTCTCAAAAATGAGTTTTTGTACGCTCAAAACCTCGGAAAATCGTTCAGACATGCAATAAATACATGCAGCTTGGACAGAAAGTATTGTTTATGCGTTCCATTGTTCACCACAAAAGAGAGTCTCCATACTCTTCACTACAATGTAGGTACTCTGTTTTCTGCATACCCAAGTAGTACTCAATTACCAAAAAGTTAGTCATGAAGTGGCAAATTTATCTAGGAATTGCTATTATTGGGCCATTTATGATAGATAAATTTTGGTCATAGAAGTTAGCCATACTAGCCTCTTGCCAAGATTTGGTCATAAAGAAGCATTTTTTTTTTGCAATAATTTGACATAAATGTAAAGCCACATTGCAGGCATTATTTTGCCCTTTTTTAGTTTATTTTATTGTTCTCAGAGTAGATTGATATAAAGCAGCCTTAAAGTAGCAAATTTAACTTAATCCAAATGCCAAATCCTGAATTCACTTATTTAGAAACTTAACCTCACACGGTTTGGTGTGAACTATACAGCAAAATAGGGACTTATGGTAGTTACTTTGCTTATCTCTTAATAAAGTGCTACTGTAAAATCTTTCTTTCTAGGCTTTAGGGCACGTCAGTGGGGCTCACCTTAATCCAGCAGTCACCGTGGGAATGCTTTCTGTGGGAAATATTAAAGTCATAAAGGCGTTGCTCTATATTATCGTTCAATGCGTTGGAGCTTTGGCTGGTTCTGCCACTCTCAAGGTAAGTGATTGCGTCCAGTATACATCTGTCAAAAATAAATAGCTACTAAAATAATTTGTTCTACGACTGCCTCGAAAATGAAGAAATGCGCACTACTAACTACCGTTGAAAATCGCTTGCAAGGGTGTGCAAGGTCCACTTTGCAGACGCTTCTAATTGCTTTGCACATGCCTTCCATATATTTTATAATACGAAGGACCATTATTTATGAAGCAAAATCGCAGTCGTAGAAATTGTATAGCGTGCACCATGCACGAAAATCACTCTTCACACTCTTGTGACGTTATATCACTCGCCTACGGCTCGTGTCCAAACCATCACACTCGTGTTAAAAGTGCAATTTTCAACACTAGTTGCACAATATACTATTTTCTACGACTGCCTCGAAAATAAACAAATGCGCACTACTGACTACTGTTGAAAATCGCATAGCAAGCAGCGTGAGCAAAGTGCACATTGCGCACGCTCTCATACAGAGGAGTGTGCAAAGTCCACTTTGTATATTGAAATGCACGAGTGTGACGGTTTGGCTCGTATCCAAACCGTCCCCACAGCACGTCAAAGTGCAAGGTGTTAAAAATGCAATTGTCGATACTAGTTGCACAATATACTATTTTCTACGACTGCCTCGAAAATGAACAAATACGCACTACTAACTACTGTTAAAAATCGCATAGCAAGCAGCGTAAGTAAAGTGCACATTGCGCACGCTCTCATACAGAAGAGTGTGCAAAGTCCACTTTGTATATTTGTAATGTGTGACACGAGTGTGACGGTTTGCACACGCTTTTGATTGCTTTGCACACGCCTTGCATATATTATATAATATATAATAATCATTTATGAAGCAAAATTGCAGTCGTAGAAAAAGTATAGTAGGCAACACCTACGAAAAAATCACTCTTTACACTTTTGTGACGTTGTATCACTCGCCTACGGCTCGTGTCCGAACCGTCACACTCGTGTCAAAAGTGCAATTTTCGATACTAATTGCACAATATACTATTTTCCACGACTGCCCCGAAAATGAACAAATGCGCACTACTAGCTACCGTTGAAAATCGCATATCGCATATCGCAAACAGCGTGCGCAAAGTACACATTGCACACGCTCTCATACAGAAGCGTGTGCAAATTCAACTTTCCACACCCTTCTGATTGCTTTGCACGCGCTTTGAATACATTTTATAATACGAATGATCATTGATGAAGCAAAATCGCAGTCGTAGAAAAAGTATAGTGTGCAACACGTACGAAAATCACTTTTCACACTCTTGTGACGTTCACTGGCCTACGGCTCGTGTCCAAACCGTCACACTCGTGTGAAAAGTGCATTTTTCGACACTATTTGCACAATATACTATTTTCTACGACTGCCTCAAAATGAACAAATGCGCACTACTAACTACTGTTGAAAATCCTATATTGCAAGCAGCCTGAGTAAATTGCACATTGGACACGCTCTCATACAGAAGCGTGTGCAAATTCAACTTTCCACACCCTTCTGATTGCTTTGCACGCGCTTTGAATACATTTTATAATACGAATGATCATTGATGAAGCAAAATCGCAGTCGTAGAAAAAGTATAGTGTGCAACACGTATGAAAATCACTTTTCACACTTTTATGAGGTTGTATCACTCGCCTACGGCTCGTGTCTAGACCGTCACACTCGTGTGAAAAGTGCAACTTTTGACACTAGTTGCACAATATACTATTTTCTACGACTGCCTCAAAATGAACAAATGCGCACTACTAACTAGTGTTGAAAATCCTATATTGCAAGCAGCCTGAGTAAATTGCACATTGGACACGCTCTCATACAGAAGAGTGTGCAAAGTCCACTTTGCACGCGCTTCTAATTGCTTTGTACACGCATTGCATATATTTTATAATACGAATGATCATTACTTATGAAGCAAAATCGCAGTAGTAGAAAAAGTATAGTGTGCAACATGTACAAAAATCACTCTTTACACACTTATGAAGTTGTATGACTCGCCTACGGATCGTGTCCAAACCATCACACACGTGTGAAAAGTGCAACTTTCGACACTACTTGCACAATATACTATTTTCTACGACTGCCTCGAAAATGAACCAATGCGCACCACTAACCACTCTTGAAAATCGCATATTGCTAACAGCGTGAGCAAAGTGCACATTTCACACGCTCTCATACAGAAGAGTGTGCAAAGTTCACTTTGCACACGCTTCTGATTGCTTTGCTCACGCCTTGCATATATTTTATAATACGAATAAGCATTTATGAAGCAAAATCACAGTTGTAGAAAAAGTATAGTGTGCAACACGTACGAAAATCACTCTTCCCACTCTTGTGACGTTGTTTCACTCGCCTACGGCTCGCGTGCAAACCATTACAGATGTCTTGTTGTATGAAAAGGGCAATTTTCGACACTAGTTGCACAATATATTATTCTGACACATGTTTTGCTATTTTCATCATGTGCAGAATGTTTTAGGAACTGAATGCGCATACTTCATATATGTTCCCTTTTTTATGTTAACATTTAAATTGTTGTTGATATTTGAACAAAATATTTAAAATACAAATTTTAAAAAAAAATTAAGTAAAGACCTCATAGAATATATAAGAAGTTTGCAAAAATTAATTTTTTCTTGCATTTTTTTAATATCTAAAAACTAACGATTTTATGCATTTTTGGTTTTTGTTGATTTTTTAAGTTATTTCAAGCAATATCACAAAACAAAAACACTTTCTAATTGCATTTTTTCAACCACTACAAGATAGCGTTTCTTAATTCTTATTCCCAGGTTTCCTTACAGAGAGACCATCATAGACTTTACTTTTTATTTGGATCTACTTGACATTTTTAGGGACGAGTTTGGAAACTTTAGAGAAGATTTTAATATTAAGTAAGGTAGTTCTAGATTAAAAACTTGCTCTTGTCGTGAATGGCTAGGTTATAAAGAATGCGAGAAAAATCTATTTGAATAGTTTAAGTTCTGTTTTCATAATAACTACAACATTCTAAAATATTTGCAAATAAATAATAATGGGCTTGGAAACAGGTAACAGAACGCTTGATTTAAAAACTGAAATGATTTTCAAAATGAACTTTTTGCATCAAAATTTAAAAAATAAAATTTTATTTTTTGCCTTGGCCCACAGCCAATTGATAACTTTTTATTTTAGCCCCTAACAGCCTCTATTTATTATACAGATATTACCTAGAACATCAGACTATTCATCTTTATTTCCTAAAAAATTACAAAAAAGGCAAAAGAGATTCAGCTAGTCCGTAAAACTGGTATAGAAACATATATCGCTACCCATTGATCAAAGCTGGATTCAAGAGCAATTAAAAATATTAGAATAAATACTGTTTACTTATGAAGTGCGGAAAGTACTTCTTTTTCGCTGACTGGGTAAAGAGACTTTACTGCGCTCAAATAGGACAATAAATTTTAGATAAATTACCTAATTACTAATTTTTTTCCAAAAGTGAAAATTTAGAGTGATGAGCATCTTGAATCCTTTCATCTATTAAAAAACGTGACATTGATGTCTAGACTGATAATAACGCTTGGCCATTAAACACCTACATGTCAAATCCGAAACTTAATGTGTTAATTAAATCTGGTGCGAATACCTGATCTCGTAAACCAGATAATCAAACACGGGTTTTATTTACCTTTTTACATGAATAGTATTCAATATAGTAGATTTTATATTGTTAAAAATCAAAGGAGCAATGTAACGTTAGTTGACGCAGTAAAGCGTGATACATAAAACAGTCATTAAAACATTACCCAGTGGCTGTTTTATGATACGTTGCGAATCGATTAACTTCGCAACTGGTTTCGCAAGTGTATTAAATGAAGCGATTTTTAAACGTAATTCGATAATGAACTAAAAATACCCATTTTTCTATGCTCGCCTGAAGACAGCTTTGTCATTGAATGTGAAGCTAACATGTTATTAAATCTACCATTCGATACATATTTACCTTTAATCCGCTAAGAAATAGATTTTTAGTAGGAAAAGTAGGTACATATGAGTATGATATGTTCTTTCTTATGTAAATGATGAGGGTTCGTGTGACGAATCAACATTTCCATATCCAATCATCAACCAACTTCCTATGGTTTTATTAATTAACTTATTCACTAAGGGTATTGAGCATATTTACCTGTCACCTTGGGCCTTCTCGTCTTACCATTTATCCAGTAATCCAAGAATTATTGTCTTTATTTCCTCAAAAACTAGCTAATTCCTCGAACAAATAGTCAGGTCATCACAATCAAGCCTTGTTAACACATCAAGGCCTTCGAACACCGTCATGTTCCCTAGCATAAGCAGGTCACCATGAACTCTTAAGGAGACAAGCTAATGTTAAGATACTACTATAATGTAGTCAGATATTTTTCTGTTGGATGTCCTTGAGCCTCAAGCATGAAAGCTCTAAAGTACCAAGGACAACTCCCGACTAACTTCTAATAACGCTATGTATAGCCAAAACCCATTCATTATCCAGGGAGTCACCAACCATAGCACCCTTAGCTAGACTGAGCACAATTAAAGTAATTAAAGTGAAACCATGAAAAGAAACTAATAAACTGAAAACGAAGAATAAAACTATATAACTATATGCAAGTGGCGCCATCGGACGACAGCAGATGCTTTTCTGCCGAAGTTGTCGATTCCCACAGACAGATGACCGAGATTCGTACCTATACCGTCTGGGGACGACGTTCAGCAGAGTATGAAACTCATCTCTCTATCAGGCAGAAGACCCATAGACCGGCTTCGCTCTTATTACCTCAAATCTGACAGAAATACGAGTTCGAAAGATACTTGGTCTCCTCTCTTGCTCAAGGCACCGTGTATGTGTGCAGGTGGCGCCATCGGACGACGGCATTCACTATTATCTCGCATGCCTTAGTGGAAGCACATACCGTCGTCCGATGGCATCTTCCAACTTTGATCGCCTATAATTCTAGAACGAGTAAACCGATTGGAGTGAGTCCAACGGTTTTTTATTCTTTTTGATGTCTTCTTTGATCTCCCACCAAAGACCTGTAGGTTTAATAGCTTGGGAGATAGACCCTTCGGTGGTTGATTTTTAGGTACTTTAGACACGTACTTAGACAACAACAAGCCTGTTGTCTTGAAGTTCATACGACGCCTCATGATTGTGTTTGTTCCAATGAATATCATTGTCATAGTCATCCGTAGTTGTTCTTGGGCAAGAAAGGTATTTCCATAGTTTTGACGAAAAAATTTCGGAACATTCTGCAGAATAGCTTTGCAAAAGAGGTGAATAAACGTCGAAACGTCCACACCACGCTATACCATTCGCCATCTACTTTCCTGAAGAATAATCAACTCCACTATAACTGAGATATCTCATAGCATGATCTGAGACACCCTACCCTGTACACATTGTAACTGGCGTTCAAATAAAAAATCTCTAGAACCCTTTGCAAACAAAAGTAGTATATAAAGCACATTGAACCAAATGGGCTTCAATACAGCATCCAACTGCAGATGCAATCCAAGACCATTTGCAACACGACAATTTTCTACTAACATAACTTATCACGTTATGTACAACAGTAAGTACTGGTCTGCATGAACGCGAACAACTCAGCATTTCGATTACACTATAGTATGGTTACAATGAAATTAGTACAAGTAGACTTGTAATTGATCAGAGAAAAAGGTGAAGTACTAAAAGCACAATCAACTTTTGTCCCTCCCATAGCTATTCTCCCATTCCCATCTTATTATTCGACATCATCTATCTGGTATTCTGAATACTTAGTGATTGGATTTATTTCAATTGTTAATAAGGTGACTTAAGTTTTATTTATAAAATTACAAACTGATCAACGGTTTTAGGCTCTTCTTCCTGAAAAATGGCATGAATCGGGCCTGGGAATAACCACTCTCAATCCCAGCCTCACATCCATTCAAGGCTTTGGATTTGAGTTCTTCTTGGGATTCGTTTTGGTATTAGTAGTCAGTGGAGTGTGCGACCCCAACAGGTAAGAAAAATATTTAATACTCCCTACAGAAAATTCTTCACTCTTTACCTGTATAGACCTGAGGCCAAATCGGCAGGACCATTGGCTATCGGACTTGCTGTGGCGCTTGGCCACATGGGAGCCATCAACTTTACAGGATCTTCGATGAATCCTGCAAGAAGTTTTGGAAGCGCTGTCATTGCCGGGGTCTGGGACGAGCATTGGGTAAAAATGAAAAAATCAACTTTTTAATACCATTTTGATTTCCATATTTCTTCCAGATTTACTGGGTTGGTCCCATCGGAGGAGGAGTAGTGGCCGCCTTGATCTACCACCACGCATTGCGGGCTCCTACGTTGACCACGGTTAAAATCATCGAAAGGTATTCCACAGTTGCGGATGAAAAAGAAGTAATATTTTGTATTTGATTTTGGTTTTCATCACTAACCAAAACATGGTGAAAAGGCAGTATACATAATATTCTACTAACCAACTTTCTGACTCTATAGCAGCTGCATGATGAATAAGTGTATAGTCATCTAAAACTAATCCAAAGATGACACAGTAAGTTTTAAATGAGTTTTTTTTCTTTATTTACAGTTAAGAAGATTGGATGGAAACAAAGACGTAGATAACTTCGCTTAACGCTTGAAGAATCTCACATTTAATGATACTCATCGCACCAGTGCAATTTGTTGTTTACGAAGTACAATAAGTTAATAAGCTAAATTGTATGTATACAATGTGTCGCGTATAAGAATGAGCGGTATGAGCTTTTCAGATAAGAAAGAAAAGCGGGTTAATCTAAAACTGAAAACGCTCATCATTTTATGGTCATTACACGGGTACCAGGGATACAAAAAAAGATCCAGAAAGTGTCTTGTCATTCTAAGTCTAAACACGACTTTGACGATTATTTAGTAACAAAGGCGGCATCCTTTTTTAGGTGAGAATACCGAAATGTGCTTTATTTGTTATATAAATATACTTCCTTCACCTGTGTAATTGCCATAAACATGCACAGCTTCTTTTTGTTTTCAAGCACATGATATTTAAAGTTGAAGCTTGTTTTAGTTGCAATTTAGGCCTCAAACGTGAAATTTACTCAACATATATTTTTAATAATTAAGGGTTCATACTTGTTTGAGAAATACAGCATTTCGTGAACCTAAATTAAGTATAATACGTAGTCTTCTAATAATAATTTTAAAGCTATTTCTGTAATATTTATTTTTGTGTTCATCTTTAGTTAGCTGTTGGGTTAAATGAGAAGATTTATCATTTTGCATAACATAATATTATGCATTTGAGGAAATATTCCTTGTGTTGACAGTTATCATCTTCAGATTTTTGTAATATTTTTAAGCAAATAAAACATTCTAACATTTGGTGTTTTTCATGCAATATCAATTCTGCCTGTGGGAGTAAGTGAGTACCCTTCTCGTATCTCTCTTAATATTATATGACATTTTTTTACTGATTTATTCTTCTATACCTATTTTCCTTGCTCATTTTATTGTGTTCTTCGACACCCTGCCGTAACTTTAGTTAAAAATCTAAAGGTAAAATGTTGTGACTCAACTCTAAGAGCTTAAAAAGTTGCTACTTTTGTGACTTTTTGATTCCTACAGTTTATTTTTATTTTAGGTGCAAGGAGTGTTTTTTTTTATTACAAGGGAAGAATTTGTCAGGCACAGAAGAAGTTTCCATAGAACATCTCCATTTTAATGATTACCCCTTTTTCGTCTCCGACATATCTCTGGCATGTCTCTGACATGAAAATTATTAGGTTCTCCACATTTTTTTCCCAGAAAATATTTATTTTAAGATAGTAAGTTATTAAAATTGTCAATATTTGTAACTATGTTATCAATAGTAGCGGAGGAGAAAGGAACTCATGCAAGCTCAGTTTTCCACATATGTTGCAATTCGTCACTGAGAGCTGCTTGGCCTGCAGAATTGAATTGCCAAAACATGATCCTGCAAAACATATCGTTCTTGCATATGGTTCTTGGATCAACGCATATGGCTTCACTCGTTAGTCAATAAAATCTCAATATCATTCTTCGATTCGTGACAAAAAAAGAAAACCTCGGAAACTCACAAACATTTGTGACATCTAATACTGTTGATAAATAAAAAACTTCAAGTCATACAAAGATATTTTTCTCCAGTTTTTGTCTGAAACATTTCAGTTGGCGATAAGAACCTGGAAAACTCACAAAAATTCCTAATATCTGAAAATCTAAAATTGTTATACATGACGTATGGGTCTCTGATAGTGAATTGTTTGAGTTAAATACAATTAAAAGGAAAAACCTGTAAAAATCTTTTTGTGATGGGTATCGGATAGCTATCTTATTGATTGATATATATTGATATTGACCTTTAGAAAATGTATACAAGGCATATTGTACTCTATTTGCATGCTGTTCTCTTCTAGAGTTCAATTCGCAATAAGGAAGGATACCTGAGAATCTTACAAAAAAATTTAATGTCTGATCGAGTCAAATGAAAGAATAAAATTATTATACATGGAGTAGTTTGCTGAAGTTACGTGTGGTTGAATTCGGGAGTTTAATTATTTGTGATCAGAAGAAAAAGCTGGAAACCCCACAAAACTTTGTGACACTTAACTGGAAAAGTTCTGAAACCGTTATAGATTGTGTATTCTGCTCTGATTGCATGTTGTTGACTTTCTTTGAGACTTAAATTCGCATAAGAAACCCTCGTAGTCCAAGTTTGCAGTACTAGAGCTTATGGAACACCAAAAGTCAGACACTTTTTTGTTTTTGCTGGCTCTGGACGATTTTACTTTTTTGGAACAGGTGGTTTAACGAAGTTATGATTTATCCGGCCCTATATTTAATGATACGGCAAATTAGTTCATAGCAAAAGGTTTACCTGCAAGGTATCTTAAACTACGTACCTAGAGATAAGGCCATTGTCTGTATCCCCACCTCTCCCACTTCTGCACCTGCCCTGCCGCTATAAAAGAGCTCGGACCGGCCCTAAGGAGAGCACAGGAGTCAAAGCCTAGGTGCTTTGCGGAGGCAGCAAAGGCCCAGAGGATCCCTCCTGTGGTGGTAGAAGGCCGGCATAAGTGGGCCGAGCTAACAGCTCGGCTCAAAGTTGCCGGAGCAAACATTAAGAAGGCCACCCTCACCAAAGAGGGTTTCAGGTTGGCGCCTGACACGGTAGAGGACTACCGCAAGGTGGTACGCGTGCTGGCCTCCGTAGAGCGTAGGTTCCACACCTACACTCTGCCGGAGGACAAGTGCACCTACGCGGTGATCAGAGGTCTGCCTGAGGATGTGGACTTAAAATCGGTGAAGGCGGAGCTCCTCGAAAAGAACGTCGCGGCAGACCTGTTCCGCATGAGTAACAGGAAAACCAAGCAGCAGTTAGCCCTAGTTTTGGCTAAAAGTACAGACAACCTTATTTTCAAGGTAGAGAGGCTGCTTGGTCTTTCTGTGAAAGTCGAGGTGCAGAAGAAGAAAAAGATGCCCACCCAATGCTACCGCTGCCAGCGATACGGTCATGGGCAATCTCAGTGCCACCATGAGGAGCGATGTGTCAGGTGCGCGGGTTCCCATGCGGGCCGCGAGTGCACGCTCGCGAAACCCGCGGACGGGACCCGCAATGCGAAGTGCGTCCTTTGTGGGGCAGAAGGCCACCCTGCCAACTGGCTGGGATGCCCCAAGGCCCCAAAATGCGCACAAGCGAGGCCCAAAACTTCCCAGCAGGGAAAGAAGGCGGAGGGTAAGGCGCCGGGCCAAAACTCTCACCATTATGTCCTGGAACGTCAACGGGCTGCGGCCCAGAAAGTACGAGGTAGAGCTCCTCTTGGCGGAAAGGGAGCCGGAAATTCTGGCTCTACAAGAAACCAAGATTGGTAGCCACATTCGTGTAAACTTCCGAGGGTACCGCACGTACCGTTACGACAAAAGAAACCCCAATAATGGCGGGGTGGCCATTCTGGTGAGAGACGACATCGTACACCATTGCCTGGGGGTCCAGGACACGGAAATTGATGCAATCTCCGTCGTCGTGGGCACCAGCCTTGGTCAGATGCACTAGTGCTGGTTGGCGACCTCAATTGCAAGCACCGCTCGTGGAACTCTGCAATTGATAACAGGCAAGGTGTTTGGAAATGACGACCGCTGCCAGGGCAGTGGTAATGAGGCCCGCGGAACCGACATGCCTACCCAACGGAGGCGGGAGACCGGACGTACTTGGCATCGCGGTGTTGAGGAACGTCCGCTTCTGGCCGGAGTTGGTGACGGTGAATGAAGGTACCTCGGATCACAATCCAATAAAACTGACCCTTGAAACGAATGCGGAAATCAAAACGACTCGCTCTAGGCACACTAATTGGAAACGGTTTCAAGAGCATTTTAACGCACTCGCGACCGTCCCAATTATTGCTGATGTGGCCCAACTGGAGGGTGCCGTGCAAACGTTCGAGGAGGACGTGCTGCAGGCTCTAAGGTTATCCACAATTGAACGCGAGGTGCAAAAACCACGCGGTCAATATGGAGAAACCCCCGAACATATACGGGTGCTCGTTCAGGAACAGAGACGGCTGCGTAGATTGTACCGCAACGGCCCCTCAGAGGACAATCGCAGGTTGCTTAACGAAAGCAGCCAGCGATTGAAAACAGCCTTGCGGGAACACCGCGGCCGATGCTGGGAAGATAAGCTGAGCGAGCTGGAGCCGGGCTCGTCTGGCCTCTGGCGGTTGCAGAAAAGCCTCAGGCGAGACACAAACGCAATACTACCGCTACACAGCGTAAACGGTGTAACGTACAACGACGAGGACAAGGCAGAAGCGTTTGGCCAAACACTCGAAAGAGAGTGTAGGCTAAATGATCACCCTGACGATGATGATCGTCACATTCTAGCGGTTGAGAGGACCGTTAGGCACCTGAGGGGCGAGGACCCCAGGAGTCAGCAGGACCCGATGGACCCGGTTAGCCCCGGCGAAATCAGGGATGTCCTGAGGACCCTTGTGGAACAAAAGGCGCTGGGGCAGGACGGCATCTCCAACAAGGTGCTGAAAAACCTGCCTAGGACGGGTGCAGCCTGTCTTTGCGCCGTGGCGAACGCGACGCTGAGGCTTCGGCACTTTCCATCGAGGTGGAAACAGGGAGTGGTGATAATGCTGAACAAGCGGGGCAAGAATAAGGAATATCCGCAGAACTACCGGCCCATCACATTGCTGTGTGGGGCTGGTAAGGTCATGGAACGTATTATCCTGAGGCGACTCCAAGACGAGTGTACACGCCTAAACGTCGTGCCCGTCGAACAGTTCGGTTTTCGGGGACTGCATTCGGCAGAATTGCAGGTCCTGAGGACCGTAGAGAGCATCACTGAAGGCACTAACTCCAGACTAACCTCTGAGTTGGTCCTGCTGGATGTGGAGCGAGCGTTCGATAGGGTCTGGCGAGAGGGCCTGATCTACAAGCTGAGTGACTTAGGTTTGTCGGCAAACATTTGCCAACTTATCGACAGTTACCTCACAGATCGGACAGTCGTTGTAAGGGTCGGTACCTCCCTCTCGGCGCCTAGAGCGCTAGAGGCAGGTGTCCCCCAAGGGTCGGTATTGTCGCCGCACCTGTACACGCTGTACACGAGCGATATTCCTAGAACACCAAGGACTACGCTCGAGCTCTACGCCGACGACATGGCTCTTTTATCCAAACACCGGAGAAAAGATGTCGTGCGGCGGAATCTGCAACATGCGTTAGACGACCTCCAGGAGTGGCTGGTACGTTGGAGGATTAAAATTTATCCAACCAAATGCCAGGCAATCCTGATAGGTAGACGTCGCGATGCCATCCCTGATCAACTTGTGATCGATGGAATCGAAGTGCCGTGGCAAGGCTCAGCCGTTTATCTGGGGGTAACATTGGATAAAGGGCTGACCTGGGGCCCCCATGTCAGGGTCGCCGCTGCTAAGGCTAGGGGGGCTATGGCCTCACTATACCCCCTGCTCAACCGAAGAAGCCATCTGCCCGTGAGAGGAAAACTCCCGCTGCTGAAAGCCATCATGCGACCGATCCTAACATATGGATCGGCCTCATGGGGGAGCGCGGCGGAGGCCCACCTCTCAAGGATAGAAGCAATTGGTAACGAGGAAATTCGTGCTAATCTGCAATGGCCAACAGTGCGCTTCATGAGAGTCAAAGCCGAGAAGACATTCCGGCGAGCTGAAGCACATCCAGAGGACCTGCTGCGGGCTTTGGTCGATTACGAGCCAGATCCCGCATCAGGGCAACCCTGGAAGCGGCCACGGCACCAACTGTAATATCAAACTGCCGAGTAGAAAACATTTATCGACGTTACCTCACAGATCGGACAGTCGTTGTAAGGGTCGGTACCTCCCTGTCGGCGCCTAGAGCGGTAGAGGCAGGTGTCCCTCAAGGGTCGGTGTTGTCGCCGCCCTGTACACGCTGTACACCAGCGATACTCCTAGAACACCAAGGACTACGCTCGCGCTCTATGCCGACGACACGGCTCTTTTTACAATATTTTTTACAATATCAAGCTGCAGAGTAGAGCGATAGCAGAGATGCAAAAAAAAACGCCCTGAGAAGCAAGGGCCATGTCTCCCGCGAAGGAGAACATCCCGCAAGATATGTCATGCCAAACCAGCCAAGCTGGCGACTCTATGAGATATGAATACAGGCAAGAGCGTGCGTCATCGAATACTGCCGGTAGCAGACCGGGGTACCTACCATGTACCTACCCAGCCAGCAGAACAAGCCGCAACAACAGCCCAACGAGTTAGATGAGTTTCCTTCATAGTGTGCCTATATCCTTCCTCCGTTTATCCTTCGGCTAATTATGGGCGAGCAGTCAGAGTTACCAAGGCATAAACAACAACCGGATTGATTCCCCTGATGCCCATTTATCCTTTCGGTTAGCTGCGGGCGCACAGTCGTGACTACCGAAGAATAAGCCATACCGGTTACTTTCACCGAATTGATTACCTTTGCCCGTTTATCTCTGGATTAGGGTGACTTTTACATCTATCAGTAAAACTTCAGTTTGAAGATAAAACACGAGTAATGACGTAGACTGCATTGTTACCAACAATGTAATCTACGACATTACTGGTGTTTTATCTTCAAACTGAAGTTTTACTGATAGTTGTAAGAGTCACCCTTAGTCGTGGCTACCGAGAAATAAACCCCACCATTTGCCTTGTCTGGCCATTTGCGTTTGGCCCGTTTATCCTTTGGTTAACTGTGGGCGAACACTCATGGTTACCATGGAATAAAACCACACCGGTTATTTGAGACGGGATTTCTTTTTAATGCCGGTTTATCCTTCGGTTAACCACGGGCGACAGTCGGGATTACCGAGGCATAAACCACATAACTTTAATTATCACTATTAGATGCCCCGATTTACCGCTGCCCTTCTACCAGCCGTTTATCCCTTGGTTAGCCATGGGCGAACAGTCATGACTACCAAGGTATAAGACATTAGTTCGTTTAAGTTTACATCGTGACTTAATACCTAAGTACCTACCATAATTTAATGATTAACGATTAATGTATTAGTATATCTTAAGAATAATAGAGGTGTCGAGGCCCGCCGTGACTTATTTCTAGAAGCTCCTTAAGCACTTCCAAGCTATCTCCACTGTTTAAAAGCTACCCTCACGCAAGAGGTCCCCTTGACTCGTTAAATATCAATGAGTGGCGTTCCGACGAAGGCAGCAGCTGAGAAGTTTAGTCAGCGACAAACCCTGAAATTGGCCAATCAAATGCCGATTTTCAGCGTTCGCTGACTAAACTTCTCAGCTGCTGCCGTCGGCGGAACCTACGCATTGTTTTCCAGAGTTCAGTTCGAGATAAAAAGGGAAACCGACAATAAGTTGTGATATTCGATTTTGTTATTAACTGAAGAAGCTTTAAAATCATTATACAGAGCCTCTTCCGTTCTAATTGCCTCTTGTCATCTTCAACACTTCAATTCGCGATAAGAACAACCAACAAAATTTATATATGAATGTGGTGAGATAAGTACCCATATAGCAAGTACATATGCACGTGGCGCCATCGGACGGCGGCAGGTGCTTCCACTAGGGCATACGAGATAATCGTGAAATGAAACCAAGCCAGTTTTCTACCGAAATTGTCGCTTCCCACAGACAGATGGCCGAAATTCGTACCTAAACAGTAGTGACTAGTGGAAGTACCTGCTGTCGTCCGATGGCGCCACTTGCATATGTACACAGGGCCTTGAGCAACAGAGGAGACCAAGTTTCATTCGAACTCGGATTTCTCTCAGGTTTGAGGAATACCATACTGATGAGCTCCAATAAGAGCGCAACCGGTCTATGGTTCCTGTGCCTGATAGAGAAACGAGTTTGATACTCTGCTGAACGTCGTCCCCAGACAGTATAGGTACGAAGATCTTTTCAAAGGTAAAAAAGCATCTACAGCTCTTATTTGACGGGCAGTATTATAAATAAAAATTGACCTTAGCTCTTTATTATAACTGGAACATTCTGTTTTCGAATCCATATTACCAACTTGGATCAGCCGAATAACAACAATTGTTAGTTCAATAAAACAAAAAAATTTAAGCTAAAAAAATCAAATATATTGTATACATTAATTTAACAAATTAGATACAAATAAATATGTCATGTAAAAAATTCACACAAATACATCACTCTTATCGATAAAAAAAAATAGTGCGATATGGCAAGTAAAGTTGAGTTCGATAGGTTTATTTCATAGCACAAAAAAAGTAAATAATGATTTCAGAACCCCCGCTATCGATATAGTTTTATGAAATAAATTAGATTAAAGTTGTGCTGAATCTAAATTAAATAAGTACCCAATTATAGCACAGTGTATTTGAAAATGGTATGGCAGTACCTACACGTAAAGTAGATGTTACTAAAAGAAAATTCTAAAGTTTTTTAATTACTGGATTCTTCTAACTAACCTAGAGTACGTACGTATCGGAACTTTTCGAATAATTAAAAAATTATATAGAACTTAAGTGTTACACCATTAATTATGCACAAAACCATAAGATCCGGTATAATTTCATACCAAACTGAAGAAAATCCCACGAAATTGTGATAAACTGGTCACGGGATGATACTCGCACGCAACTTATAAGAGAGTCAAGTTAGCGCTTATCGAAGTTGTACTTAAAGTTACGTTATTTTTTTCATGGACAATGTTTTGTTATAATTCATTTGATATACTATATCCACCTATCATAATTATATATTCTATCTACTAACGGTAACTTTCATAAACTCTTTTTAGTTTAATTTTTAAAACCCTCTATATAAAAGATAAATGTAAAAAAAAATATGTCTGGAAATCATCAAAATTGTTCTAGTAGATTCCCATTACACAGTCATTTTAGTTAAACGTTTAAGTAGGTATTTTACTTTTCCAGAAAACATTGGAATTGGTCAAATTAAAGCAATAGCCAAAATTCGATGTGCCTCGTCTATCAAGACAGCTATGACTACAGAAAATACTGATTAAAAATGCGAGTTGGAAAAAGTCTAAAAATGGAATCATTACAAAAAAAGGAATGCTACAATTTAAGTTCAAATCAACGTCATAGCTGTCTCATCACTACATATGGCCTATATTTTCAGTAAAATAACTATTCAAAAGCCCGACACTGATTACCTAATACACGATAAGAATGCCTACATGTTGTCAGAATCTATACGTTAGTAGGAGCCTCCATTCCGCATATGATGCTTTTCATGACGCTCGCAGCGGCCAGCGAGGCGTATGGTTGCCACTCTTTCCTCCTGGTTCCGTCTTTGTAATCTGAAATGCCTAAAAAATGCAAAAATGAGATAAAAGCGTATAAAGCATATTATCGATAATTGTGTCCTAGACAGTAAGCAATACAGGTTTTACAGCTAAACCGTCAAATATTTTTATTTAATGTATAAACATCGATCCTCTAGGAACAAAATTTAAAATTATATGAAACACTACCGGGTGACTCAAAAAAGAATAAATTACTATACCTAGTTGTTTTTTTTTAATGGAACCCCGTGAATTGTATGGCGAATTTAAATTCTAGGTCAAAAATGAGTGAAACTTTAATAACATAACACATATCTATCAGGCCTGTGAAGGCTCTCACGGCCGGTCAAAATACAATCTAGAGGGTTTTCCGGGCTTTGAAGCCGTGGTCCAATGGAATTTCGTCCTGACGTTTCGTCTACAGCTGCGGCAGACATTACCAGAGGCAATGGGCGAAGTGATATCCCCTGTTTGCCGACGACAATATGGTTACTCCAGATTCTGCTGTGTAAATTTAAGAACAAGGAAGACAAAACCGAATTCGTCCTGAGGATGCAGAAATATATCTGCGAAACGTAGGCCAATTCAAATAGTTGTCTTCGTCATTTCGTAATCCAGTTCCCGCATAACCCATCACATTTTTTACAAATATGAATATTCCGCATTTTTTTTGCTTTAAAATATTTTATTTGACGTCCTCTTCATTGTACATTTCAAAAAATTCCGTACCGGGCTTACGCACAAAAGGATCCAAGAAGAACCATCCCGGACAAGCGGGCGTTCGAGCGCTTAGTGGAACGGTTTCGAGTTTCAGGAAGCGTTGCTTATAGTAAACCAAATTTTTTAAGTATTGTGACCTCAAATTAAAAAAGCCAGTATGCTGCGTTCGGCTCACTGGCTGAAAACAACAATACAAGTACTAGGCTAATTGAAAGAGATACAGGAATATCTCATAATAGCATAAACCGCATCCTGTGGAAGCACAAGTATCACCCGTACCATATTCAGCTGCACCAGCACGTATAAAGAGGGAAACGATTTTCCATGTCGCCTAGATTTCTGCTTATGGGCTATGGAGCAAGTTGGTGAAGAGACCGATTTTTTTTATTACTTGTTTTTTTCTGACGAGGTAACATTCCACAACAACAGGACTATGAACAGGCATAACTTCCGTTACTATGACACGGAAAACCGACATGTTTTTTGTACTCTTGATCATCAGAACAGATAGAGTGTAAATGTATTTGGAGGAATAGTCGGAGATCAAGTTATCGGCCCATAATTTTTAGAGGAAAGGTTAAATGGAAGGAACTCCTTAGACTTTTTAGAAAACGATGTCTGGAATTTGCTAGAAAATGTTTCTCTGTGTCTCTCTGTGTTCGAAGCAGAATGTGGTATCAACTGGATGCAGCCCCTGCTCATTTTTACCGGCCTGTGCGGGCTGTGCGAGAATACCTCAACAGGAAATTTCCGAATAAATAGATAAGAAGAGTCGGACCGATTCTCTGGTCACACAGGTCACCTGATGTCACCAGCATTGATTCCTTTCTTCGGGGATTTGTCAACACACATCGAACAAGAAAAGATATGAATATTAGAATTACCAATGTCTTCAATCCAATAACAAAAAAATGCTACAAAATGTTAGAAATTCTTTGGAAAAACGGATTATTCTTTGCATCACTGAGAATGGGCAAAACTTTGAACATTTACTTTAGTCTATTTTAGTGTCTCTAATAATTCCACACAAACCAATGTTTGTTGCGAAAAAACATTGTTTACGAACACATATCAAGGACTTCTGTTACAAAGAGATTCATATATAAAAAAATTTTTATTGGAACCGCCAAGTTCGACGAAGCCCTATCACCGAGTGTTCGATGTATGACCATAAATTTACACTCTGCTGTAAGATGCGAGAACAAGTCAAAACTTACCTCGTATACACACGAAACTGTCCTTGCAGTTGCCCAAAATCGATTCAATAACCGAATCAAATTCACAATCGTAGGCCAAAGCTCCTACTTCACTCGCGAATTGCTGTCTCAGTCGATCGTCTTTCACCACGTGTCTACCTGCCGCTACAGGTCCTAAATGGATCCTCGGACATCCCTCTTGCCTATACGAAACCATTAACGAATCAATCAACCTATCTCTGATTAATTGATACTAAAATTAAATATAAAAATCTAAAAAAAGCTAATTTTACCGAATGTTCCCACAAGAACCGTTCAGAGGATTGCAGCAAATGTACCTGGAGTACGAGTGTGAATTTCAGCTCAAAATGTACTAATGAATTTAATATTTCTGAGCTCAAATTCGGAATTTAACTTCGTTAACTACTCTTGGAACTTTTAAGAGACGTTTAATTTCGAGCCAGACATTTAATTCAATCATTAATTTAAAAGGGTAAGTTTAAATTCAGAATAAATAGTGGTTGTTTACCCTGTAGTTGTTTACCCTGTAGTACCGCAAAAACAACCTATCCGGTCTATACATACCTTATATATTCTTGAGTGTTGACGACTTATAATATAATAATCGCAAGATATACAAGCGATATACGCATATCCACTAAGTGTCTCTGAATAAATATTCTGATAATTTATTTTTTTTTATGTCAAAAGCGTATCTGCTAAACATTGGTTGTTAGAGGCAACGCGATGATCTCATGCCTGCACATAATTTGTACGAACTTGTAGAATAATTATGTTGATTTCAAACTAATGACGGACATGCCCTGATTTTCAAAATTTCGTCTAATGTTCCATCAAGTGTGGGGCACCACTTACATAAATACAATGTAGTATATAGTAATAGTGCAGGTTGAACCACCCAATGGAAAAAATTTCATGTTTAGCAAATATTTCGAAACGCAGCATAGTTTTCAGGATTATTTCTGAAGTCTTCTTCGCCTTTAAATCCGTATTCAAACTACATCAGCGAAAGCAAGAAAGGCAATATAAACGATATCACTATGTTTTATACGATACCGATCGTTTAAAATGCTGCCCTTGCTAAACCTTTAAATTCAGTTTTTAAAACTAGGAAAATAGCAATTAGTTACAAATGTCGCTATACTATAGATAAATTACAAAGCACTTTATTATTGTGAAATACCGTTCTACTAATAATACAATCTGTGCAAGGTAAATTCGAAATTATAAACAGTATCTAGTCGTTTTTTGCGACTTTTAATACTCGACTCTAAAATCGTGTAATAACTAAGACCAACGTTACCTTCGAAACAACTTTCGAGGAATGATTTTTGGAGCACAACTACTTCTCTTAGAGATCCTTGAAAAGGTTCTTCCCCTCCTTAGTTATTGAAAAAATGTTTATAACTATTGCTAAGTCAGGGCCGAAACTCACCTTTTAATGCTGTTGTCTTGTGGCACCGGATGCGCTACTTCGATTAAATCTCTTTCGCCAATGCTCATATAAAGCTTGTCGGTATCGAAGCTGGGCTGATTAAAGTTGGGTTCCTTTTGAGGTGATAAAATCTTTAAACCTTCGGTAAGGTATGTCAACCAAGGAGGAGTTAAAGATGGGTCTTGATCTGACGATACCTATGTTAAATTTATATTACCAATTGGTAAGGAATTATGATGGTTTTTGAAACTACCTACCTTTAATTGCGTAGATATTTCTTGCAGGCAGAAATTAGTGGGACTGTAATTCTTAATTTCAAATTGGTACCCTTTTTCACTAACTTCAGCGTTTTCGCAATATAGGTAAATACTCCTAAAATTGTGCAATTTTAAGTAGTGCATCACTTAACCTAACTCAGTTCTTTACTTATTTCTAGTCGGGCACGACACAACAACATCCCCCAATTTAACATGTTTATTGTAATCTGTATAGTGAGGTACTCCTCCTCCCACTCCCACCAGAAACACATAATCCACTTTCTGGAAAGTCCCTGTAAAAGCAATGACGTAAAGATATCCAAATATCAATTCAAATTTATTTGCGCATCTACCCAATAAACGTGTCGTGGTATTTCCAGCAGCAGTCATTGCTTCTCTGGTGTGGCCCACTGTTGGCAACTTCGTACAAACTATCCTGTGCGCACCGATGTTTCCCAATGTATAAACATTCGACTCACCTAAAATTAAGTTTTTATAACGCCCATTGTTTTATCATCAGTGCTATCTAACATGTTCCGAAATTCGAAGCTCACCAATTGGGACCATCTCGAAGATTTACAGAGTTAGAGTCAATTGCAGAATCGGGTCGATTAAATTAAGTCCAATTTGCATACTTCTATCTCAGTAAATTGTTACGGTAAGACATTTTTAACTATTCCAATTATAAAAATGTATAATAAATTATTAAATTCGTTTTATAGCAATAGTTTTTAACCTGAGAAGTGCAAAAAGTGATACTTTACCGCACGCTGATTGTATGACATTAGCTACAAATACTTTTGACACTACGTGTTACAAGCTGAAAGTGCTATTTTCGAATACGGGCGAATTCCAAAATTCACCGGATCATCTACCGGTTAAGCTGCTCATGTGATGGCCATCTAACAATTTAATGGATTAAGCAGGTGACTGATCTACCCGGTAGATGATCTGGTGAGTTTTGGAATTCGCCCTACGTGATGCAAAGCGGCTTTCGAAGTTGTAAATTTTACATATTCCTACATCCCTCTCTGTAGATAGTTACTTATACAGGTGAGTTAACGAATTGCTAATTTATTGGCTCCTACCGAGCATAACTAATTGTTATGGTCGGATGGCTTGGTCAGCGGTTCGGGACACGATGACCTCTAGCCTAGTTTTGTATCATTGCAAGAAGAGAATAAATTGAACATTGAACGGGAATAGTTGTTTCCTTGGCCTAGTTAAGAGATTTTTGACATATTACACCACCTATAAACTATTATACGTTATTTTTAAGTTTTTAAGTCGTACCCTCTGCAAAAAAAACCCTAATGGCGAGCCACGAAGTTGGAACACCCTAACACCCTATTGAAAATCTTGATTTAGTACACAAAATGGTGGGTGACGCTCTTCACCAAGCAGTTAATAACATTGTGTTATTACGTTGTAGTGTTTTTTTTAAGTTATTAATTCCACTTATACCGCAAATGAAATGCTGCAGTACCTATGCTGACCATAATACTAGTTATCCACAAAAGCATTACATTTCGTAAGCCTTGAGAATTTGACTTTGGCATTGCTTAAATAGCTTTTTGACATGAGGTATATAAAAAAATGAAGATGCAATAGCTACTAAAATGCACCAAATTGCTGGGCGGCAAATAATTCACAGGTAGAGTTAATCAATGTGGCGTCAGATATACTCAGGCCCCACCAGCACTAATATAATTTCAATTGGTTGGAGACACAACTCAGTTAAATATCCAATCATATGGACATCGCAATAGAATATTACGACTTAACAGCTTCTAAAATTACTGATTTTGGCGTACTCAAGAAAAAAACAAAATTAAGACATATCTAACTTATGAGCACATCCTAACTTCAATATGAATTAATTTATGCTATTTTGCCAACAAATCAACAAATATTATTCTACAACGTTTTGAACTGAAGACCAGCTACCAGATGATATTATGTTCTCTTAACTCGCTTTTTTGCTATTGATTCGCTAGCATTTTAGTATCGGCTAATAAAAAATAAATTTTTAGTATCGTACTGAGTTAACCCAACAAGTTTTTATCAGACCTGGAGAGTATTCATCTCTTTCTTTAAAAAGACGTTGCACTTTAACAAAATTTTTCACTCGCTCTGCTAAAGGCTCTAAAAGGCCTAAGATGGTTTTCGTCTTTAACAAAGGTGGTTAGGAGCCACATATTATCAGTATCTATTCTTCCTTCGGTCTCTAAAGTTTTTGAAGAAGCCACAAATACGCGCATTGTAAACTACTTAGAAACCAATCAACTCCCAGTATTTCCCATCTCGGATTTAGAATTAGAAAGTCTACCCAATTGGGAAGTTTATAGCGCATTAAAATTTAACATTATAAATCTGGATCAGAGGGTTGGAGTTGCAGGTTTGTTCTTCGAGTTATCCAAAGCTTGTGACAGCAGGAATCAGAATATTCTAATGTGTCGTCGGTGTAATCATGTCATTTGTGGTCTGTGTGCATAATGAGGTCACCAGTGTTCACACTCTACCAGTCTCAATCGAGGCGTTCCTCAAGGCTTCCTACTGAATTTCTACTTATGAATGGAATCAAAGATGCGATTTCCACTGTCACGGTCATTTTTTGCCATTAGTGTCACTTCCTAATTATAATAATTATCGTACCTTAACTGTTTGGTTATATAGATATAAAGTTTTGCAGATTTAGGGCAAATAAAACTCCCTTGTCGTTTGAATAACGGCCAACGTTTCGACGTTTAATTTACGTTTTCTTCAGGTCTATATTCGGCGACAAAAGATGACGGTGGCACCAACAATCAACGATAAAGTCTTGATAAAACTTTAAAAAACCTTCAGCAAGGGTTTTCTTTTCCCTTGATTTATGGATTTTTTTTCCTGGACTCTATCGAGGATATTCACTGCAACAAACCTCCATGTAAAGTGCCACCGAAGGCCATAAAGTTACTGCCTTCAGCCGTGAACACTTCTCTTATCCAATGGAATAGCTGCGCGCGTCTCCTGATCTTCTTTGCCAATAAGCCGGCGACCTTTCGGTTTTAACTGCCTCCATGACCAAAGACGAGATTGCAACTCGTTGTAAAACCTCTCCTGGCATTGAGTGTTCTGTTGGGTTTGTGAAACCACATGAATACACTCACAAGTTGAAATTAAGAGTTATAAAGAGCAGTTTACTCTTGAGGCTCTAAAACTATTCTACTTTTGTAGCATACAGGCCATTTACCATAATATGTAGTGGCGTCTTTCCACACTCTTTATTTTCTATTGAGCTCAGTGTCATAAGTTATGTAATACTCTTTTTCACCTCAACAAATATCATTAAAGCTCAGGTTAGTTCAGGTTATGGGGCTTTACTAGGGTCTTACCTAGGGCAATGTACCGTTGGGGCAGATTTGCTCTGTTTTTTAAAGATGTTTTTATTTAAAGATTTTGTTTTTGTATGAGATCACTTAACGTCGATTGTGTGCCTGTTTTTGTTATGGTTTCAGTCTTGATACAGGCCTAATATAGGCTGGCAATTTCCAAATATAGAGCTGTTTGCTTGCTTGTGTCCTACACCTGATACCTACCTAACACAACTTAAACTTAAGAACGTTACGTCAATTCACCTTATGTATTTATATTAAACTTGACCATAGCAGAATAGATCCAGTTTTCAAAATGTGCAACATTCTTTTTTGTACCCATCTCTTTCCACATAACGGCATCTGTTAAGGCTATCTCGCTTGTGGCACCCTTCTCGAGGGGAAATACGTTTATTGCTTACTTGAACATTGTCAAGTGTAGACGAGCCCATGGTCACCGTATCCCAGTACAAACAAAAATAAATCTCGAATAAACGATTTCGTGGCAAACTATGTTAAACTTACCAATTTAAAACGAAAAAGACGCTTTGACAAATCCCACATGGGACCCGTCAACACAAAACCTCCACATAGATGTGAAAAAGCAAAAAAAGTGAAAATGTGTATGCACAATATTTAATATAATACATGTATAAAAGTGACACTGTAGCCCATGGCTGTAGAAATGGATGTGAAACCACCACCTTGATACCAATTTGTAAAAAACTGTTTGACTTGCTGAATTGTTGTATGCCTGCTACCTTTAGGGTTTCCCTTCTACGGTCGGAAATAAAGCCTAGATGAGGATTCACGTTCGCACTTGAAACTTCTTTGCTGCAAAAAGTTCTACATGTTTTAACGCGAATCTATGTCGAAGTGATTAAATGTCAAATTGCCGTTCCTCTTCCGATATGATCATATCCATGACTTTATACCGGATATATGTGGATTCGTATTGATTTGTACATACGAATTGAAGTTGAAATCACACAAACTTCTCCTTCTCGTGGATGTAATCCGAGCCACGTACTTTCTACAAAGCACTGTTTCCCCATCAACGAAAACTGTTTCATTTAGCTACATACAATTTTACATTTTACGTATACGAAATTCCACGGCAAGGATTTTCTAAGTACGAAAGTGAATTCGCCTTAAGAGAGAAAAGAGATTTAAAAATGGAGTATAAAAAAAGTACATAATAAACCTTAACTTTTCTTAGGGAGATTTACACATAAAAACGAGACAAAATGTGCCAGTTTTGTTAGTGCTTATCTACTAGCAAAACTATTACCAACAATAATTTAGAAGTATGTCCAAACTGAACACAAATTGATGACCAACACTTCATATTGATATCATTTTGCATTGAAAAACAATCGTGCATCCCCGCACTATTCACCTTAAAAACAAATCAACGGTTTTAGCAGCCGGTTATCACAGCTGGTTTTTTAGGTTGAACCGACGTTGAATTCAAGAGCAAAGTAACGCTGATTCGCGTAACATTAGTAAGTTCTTTGATTTTTTAATTGAATTTTGAATTCACATTGCGTACAATTTTTTTTTCACGTTTATTCAATGTTTGCTTGCACTAGGTTTCTCTATCTTGGAAAACTGAAATTCATAGGTTTACCAAATTTTAGTATTACTATGACCTCGACAACTTGTGACAGAGCGGCCTAAACAGTGCCTACAGCCGCTTTGTTTGATGGGAGGTCGTAAATTTATTGTTATTAGTTGTAGGAAACGTTATGTGTCGAAGTTAAATCGAGAAACATTAAGGGCGACTTTTACAAGTTCAAGTAAAACTTCAGTTTGAAGTTAAAACACCAGATATGACCTACATTGCATTATCTGTCGGGTAAACAATGCAATGTACGTCATGTCTGGTGTTTTAACTGCAAACTGAAGTTTTACTGATAGTTGTAAAAGACGTCCTTACTAGTTTTCAGAAATCAAAAGAATGTGCGGAAACTTCTGGTTAAGGTTAAAACTTTCAGCATAGACAAACACGCTGAGTACACTAGTTACCACAAATTAACTAAAAAAAAGAATGCAAAATATACAAAGCAAGATCGCTCAATAAATGGTGTTTCACATCCATCACTTAAACAGTGATAAACAAGTGATTACAAGAGAATGTGATAGGGTGCGATACTTAAAAACACAGTCGTTTCTTTGTGCTAGAACTTGAGCCTTTGCTCGGTTTAAAGCTTACCGAATCTTGCTTTCCCATAATCACCTATAGGACTTGAAGAACCTAGCGCATTTAAAGCATATTAAATATTTGGGTTTAAAAAATATTAAAATAAAAAAGAAAGCAAATGGAAAATCAGGTACAGCTTTAACTTACCTACGGTCGTGTATCTAACAAATGTCTCCTTGTTTTCAATCATGGCGTCAACGGCCAATTTTTCACAATATTGAGCGGTAATAATGGCAATAGTAGGCTGTTTGGCACTGGCTATGGTGGGCATTTGTTTAACAATAGTAACCTGGGTGTCCTGGCTTTGCTGACGAGTAAAAGCGCCGTGCTCCATAGCTTTGACCAGCTGTCTGGATTGTAAGTTGGAGAAGTGGTGGGCGACCTCTTCTTCATCCCAATTGTTTCCTCTGGAATATCCCAGTCATGTAAACAAAATACATAAAACGCAGGAAAAGAGAGCTTACTTGGCTACATCCTGAATGGTAACAGGATTCGGATAGGCCGATTCTATAATTTCTAGAACCTTTTCTTGGCTTAGAATTTGGATATTGCCTAACGAGCCTTCTTCCGCTGACACTAGAATGGAGGTCAAAAAATTAATTATTTTATCACTAATATTATGATTCAATCAGCTTCACCCCGGAGTATTAAACCCAAACATTCAAAAACATTTTGTTTCGGACATATGCATAACCAGGAGACAACAATGTGATGTAAGTAGACAACTTGTGTTAGTAGACAAACATAATAATTATAAATTTATAGCTGGTATTGAGTGGCACATTCATGCAGTGTTACGTTTAGCTACAGCATAGGAGTTCAGACCGCGATATCAAACTAAAAAAATCGCTGAATCGAAAAATAATATGGGATACTTCTTATGACAGAAATACATTGTGATTGAGATATTTGATTTAGAATTCCACAGAAAACAAAAAACACCTCAAACCTGATCTAAAGAACGGTACAGAACTGTTGTCTAGGGCTATGCGACAATAACCGGGCTTAGCTGCAAGAATTTACCAATATTAAGACTTATAGACGTGAAAATTAGTGACGTGTCTATTATTCATATTTAAACCAATTTATAAATTAGCTCGACTTACGTGGTCTGCTTGGAACGTTGACGGGCTCTTCCAAAATTTTCAGTTCCACTTCCAACTTGCTGATTTCCTGGTAGTTGTGTTGCATTAGTTTCATTATTTTCTTGATAAAACCCACGTAATCTATTATAAGTAGAGACATAGAATGACGAGGAATTAATAACTTCACGGAAAAGAGAAAAGCGCTAAGATTTTCTGACTTGTTCAAATATTCGTTTTCAAAATAACACATTTATAAAGCCGTATTTGATCCTCCATGTGAAGTTTAAAAAAAAGTGGGGAATATCCAAAATAACTGTTTACCCCTACCTCTAGGAAATTCCTTGGGACTGACTAACTCTCTGAAGAAATCTTGAGCAACAGCCGCCTGCCTTTCGTCTCCCAAACCATTCTGACAATCTGACAACGTTGCGAACCAGAACCTCAAAGTTCTGGCTTCTTGTGTATGCTTCTTCGTTTGAGCGTTTACCAGGAACACTTTAAACATTAGCGAGAGCGGCGCTGGGATACAAACATCTCCGTTTTCTGATTAAAAAAAAAAAAGAATCTATACCTCGTCCAAACTATGAAAATTCTTTTTTCCAGATTCCGGTTTCGGCTCATATGCCATCATCAACGCTAAAAATTTGGTCAAATTAAATATCTCGAGACAAAGAGAAAGAGAAAATGGTTTCCAATGTATGGGCCACGTTGACAATGTCAATTTTTAGGATAAAATTGCAATGAAAGTGGTCAACTACGAACAACAGAACAGGAGGTCGATTTTAACTGCGTTTTGCCTTGGAACCTATATGATTGTCATAGGATTCTGTCATAATTTCATAGTCAAAATTTTGATTCGTGTAAATGCAGTTAGAATAGTACTACTCTTAAGTATGAAAACAAAGCATGACAGTTTAAGGTATGGGTGTAGAAAGTATTGCGGGTGTAGGACTGGCAAAATGCACTTCACACTTTCGAAATTGCCAACGTTTCGATCCTTTATTGGATCTTCATCAGGGCTTTTTCAGTGAGCGAAAATAGCGAGTTGTAAGGTGTAAAATTCTTATCCGTTAAAACACGCGTAAAGTCTATGGCTGGTTTAAGAACATGTGGCATTCAAGTAGCCTTAGCGTGGACTATACGAGGTTTAAGGACGAGTTTAAGGTATATTTTTGGTAAGAAGCAGCTAGATGTTCATCTAAATGTTTCTATTTAAACATTGTGTCCTCTTCTCTCACCAGCTTTCATGTTAAAATGCTTTTGGACCCGTTCTGTTCTTAGTAGTTGAAAACCATTAATATATTGTGAAGATGGCCTAGAGATTGGAATCCACGGCGCGCTAGTTTTCTCTGCACCGTGACGAATTTTAAGAGCTGATGATGTCATGAACCGAAACCTGACTGGAAAAAAGCGTTTTAATGTTAAATTTAATTTGAGGCTTAAACGTTGTACTATGTGGTTGATAACTAAGCAATAACATACCAATAATAAACTAGTTTGACAAAAATATTATAATTAAGTTTCTTTACCGGTTACTGTTTCCTTGTTTATGATGATTCCAGTGTGCTCTCCACCAGCCACGTGCATTTTTTCGTTAGTTTTTTGTACTCGTTTTCGTTCTATCAGGATCGTTGTACTATTTGCGGTCTTTCCTTTGGGGGTCATCACGACTTGTTCCTGTTCTACTGGCGACGACGATTGGGTCATTTTGGACGAATTTGTATAGCACTCCAACTGTTACTTATATAAGATGTGGTTTCACCTAGAAATAAGATTAAAAAAATTTGGAGGGTTTTAAGTACTAAAGACTTAGATAACTACTAGTAATAAGCGAAACTTCTCGGAAATCGTACCAAAATCTGGTCGATTCAATGATTAAAGTGCAACAAACAGCCAGAAGTCGGCTGTTAGTTGATCTGAAGCGACTATATTACTCAGAACTACTATCTCCAAGATGTAAGCTACGATGCGGCTAAATTATTAATGGCGGACCACCTTTGATCAAATTTTGGGGCGCAAGAAAGTTACCACATTGAGAGCAAGAAGTCACTTTTAGAGCAAGAAGTCTAGACTGGGGGCATAGTCTTGGAACGTTTCAGTGCTGGAACCACAAAATCGCCGAGAAAACACCCCTGGTCATCATTAACCAAGAAATGATAGAGGGTGGGTAGGGCGGATCCTAGAGGAACTCCCATTCCAGAAAATTCCAATCTACGATCACGCCCACAACATCGC
This sequence comes from Taphrorychus bicolor, assembly GCA_951812265.1. Lineage (NCBI taxonomy): Eukaryota > Metazoa > Arthropoda > Insecta > Coleoptera > Curculionidae > Taphrorychus > Taphrorychus bicolor. The sequence continues at coordinate 13,359,280 of OX638299.1, read as the reverse complement.
TAAACCCCAGCATACCCAGTTTTTGTAGGTTTTCGAGAATTGGATGGATCTACAGAATTTGCACATGTAGTTTACAAAGAAGAAAACGTAGATTACAGGAATAACAATTGTATTTCAGAAACCATAATTTGTGTTTCGGAATAGTCAGTTACGTTTCAGAAAGTATCAATTGAATTGTAGAAGCGTCGAATGTATTTCAGAAACCATCAGTTTTTTAGTGACGATTTGAGTTCAGTGATCTAAACATTGAACTGATTAAGAAGTTTACCGTGCACATACCAAGTAAAGTAGTAACTGAGGCTAATTCACTTCCACTTCTTAAAATTTTGGGAGATAGACTGTGCTACCTAAGTACGAATGATATACAAATATGATCTAAAAAAAATGGAGAAAGGAGAAAGACAATGGAAAGAAAGACATTAGACAGATAGCTTTGCGTCAAATTTTACATTATCGAGGTTTCAAAACTGATCACCAACTTCGTAACTTTAATTATAATCTTTAATTTTTTGTTATAGTGAGCTACTTAATTGGCAATTAAATGAAGTCACAGGACCTCCATTCACGTCCTAGAAGCAGGTCTCACAGAAATGGTCGGCACAAGTTGCTTCTAGAAAAGCTGCACCGCGAAGGTTTTTTTAGGTTGGATTCCAGGTTGTACAGGTCAAAACAAGACTTAAATCAAAATTCCAATTTTTTCCCCAACTTTAAATAAAAAAAGGAACTTGAAGAACTAAATATTCCAACGTATCAAATCTTTCATAGCTTTCGTAAAGTAGTTGAGGATAAATGAGGCCAAATAATCAGCGAGAAAATATACACTTTGTGAGAGAAACGAGTAAGTAAATGAGGGGTGTTGGGTTAGGGGATAATTAAGAAAACAAATCCTTTCTTCTCAAAAAAAAAATAGTAGAAAAATTCCATTTTTCTCTTTCAAAGAGACTGATAGAAGGTCGAGAGACAATTGAGCTCTAAATCAGCAGTCATACTATATATTTTGTTCTTCTTTTGTACAGGGCTACAAGTTTTGCTTAAAAAAAAGCATCATCAGGCCCAAAATATCAAGTGCATAACAAAACATTTAGAAACAACTCACCGCAACCAACACACATGCTAAAATTTCTTAAAATAAGTTAAAATACCCGCACAAGATTTACATTTTGTCGAGGACTAAAATAGTTGCAATATGGATGGTCGATCGTCGAGCAAAGTACGAAAACACTGGTAGGGGCAGGGACGTCAAACAAAGATCACTTTAGATTGTTGAAAATTAAGGTTGTTTCAAAATTGAACACGTCATTGATGCACTCAACAATTGTGCTCTATTTTGCTTCGGTTATATCCATTTCTTCCAAAAAGTTAAGTTTGTTAGATTTATCATATTCGTGAAGAATTATGAGATTACCGGAAATTGAGGCTTGATGACGATGCTCCAACAAATGATTGGCAAAGTCAAGTTGGTATTGGATATGTCAGAATTGTTATATGTATTATAAGGCTTGAGATGTTCATTAGCTCCACAGAGGAAGAATTAGCTAGAGTCCTTTATTTACAAAATTTTGTATGGCATCATTTCTAAAGGTTCGGTGCGATGTTGCCCCCTCTCAGGGTCCAACTACACAACCCATATGTTTATATGTTGTGTATCCAAATGTAGCCGTACAGCACGATCACAACATAGGTAGAAAATCTTCTTAATTGACAAATTGGCCACAGTGCTGTTAATTTAATCTGTGTATCAACCTCATTGAACTGATGTCAACCAGAAAACGTCAAAACGTGTTTCCTTTGTGTTTGAAGTGGAGACAGTGCTTGCGAACGTTTCGTGCGAATTTTTGGTGTTTTATTAAAGATTTTATCATTATGGTGAGATATTGTGGCATATGTAAGACCTCTAGTTATAAAAAGTGGGACAGAAATCCTTTGTATCACAGGTAAGTGCATGTATCATGTTTTCACCGATTACCCGACTCGGAGGCCATTTTTTTATTCCCCTCGCGACGCGCGCCCGCTGTGGTCCATATGCATGTTGGTAGTAAACAAACCTGACAATTTATGAATGACTCATTGAGTCTATCTAGTTTGAACGTCGATGATTATCTCTAACCACGAATGCCTAACCAACAATGTAGAGCATTCACTCCTGTCTTCGTAAATTTGTCAGTAGGATCCTTGATCTTCACGATATGTTTCTTCGGTTATAAAATTTTCACAAATTTCATTTTTTGACAAATGTACACATAAAGTCAGGAGAGTATGCTCTAGCAATAACGCATTTAAAGTTATCGTAAAAAAAAACGTAAAGTTAAAGTAAAAAATAGAAATCACTTCAAATCTAACTTGTGCAGTAAGTTTTTATTAACCCTGTATAATATAAAAGTGGTCGTAGTTCTGGAAAAGCAAGTCCCATACAGAAATATAGAAAAAATGAGCTTTCAAAAACTATTTTTATTTTGGAAGAAACTTAATTCCATTCCAAAGATAATAAGTCATAAAAAAAGGCTAAAAAAGAGTGTCCCGTTTGTTTTAAACAGCAGTTTTCGCTTTAAATCTCAATAAATGCTCATCAATACACGTAAATACACATAAATCAATAAGATCAATAGATAACTTTAAATACATTTGTATTTATAAATAGGTGCATCAATTTTGACCAGTGTCATACTCCTCGGGTCATAAGTGGTTGACAACCTCGGTGCATATACCATTTTTTCCAGTACTAGATTTGATAAAACTACAGAACAGGAATTATCTAAATTATCAAGTAAATTTTAAACAGTCGAAGTATGACATCACGGACCGGACGATTTTACCTCTCTAGGTAGATAATAGGTCATAACGTTATCATTATTAACCGCTGATGTTTGTAAACAAGGCGGGAAAACCTATTTCGTGGTCTTTAAACCCTTTAAGACTTAATAATGGGGTGTATTAAAGGTAGTAGTTGAAAAATAGATTAAATGACAACAGATCTGACCACCTGTTAACCATCGTACAGTTACAATTGTTTTTCAATAGACGTCATGACGTTAGCTAGACGTCGCTTCTGGCGATTATCGCCGCCATTTTTAGGGTTCCCACTGTTAAAAAATGAGGCCAAAACTGTAAAACAGGGGGGGGGGGTCTCCAGATTAGCTCGAAGGTTCTATCTATATCTCCTAGGTCATTGAGGCGACGATATATTTCCTATATCAGCAGGAGGGATCTCCAGATGTAATATAATAGCTCGTTAATTTACACAGATTTGGACTTGTTTCATAACCTCCACCTTTGCGCCGTTTGGCGGAATGAAGAAAAGAAAAGCAGTTATGTATATCAGTAACTTTAATTTTCAAGATACGGGTGTAAATATTGTTTTACCAGGCATATACCAAGAGGCAGATGATCTATCTTCTTAGAGTGGCCACGCCTACCCTGTTCAGAAACAGGGCATAATAAGGTCCATGTTAAAGAATCAGACAACAAAGCACGTTAGAAATAGGTAAACCGCTTTGAAAGGTATTATTATAAAAATAAATACATATACTAAAATAAGCCAGACCTTCAGGGACCAACAGAAAGTTACAATGTGTCATCAAGAAAAGAAATTACAAAAAGGTGTTGTCCAGCAAATGACAACTATCTGATGATGATTACTATATGAAGAGACTCGAACAGTAATTTTCTGTTTGTAATTTGTCAATTGTTAGCACTGCTTACCCTCAACCGAACACAGATGTAACAGAACACCGGCCTTGACATTTCGTATATCTATATCAGAAATGTTGTTCTCTAAAGCAGTAAGTTGATACTTGCGTTTTAGCCTTGTCAATAGCAAGCAGTGACCATAACAATTATTCCATAAATATCTATACTGCTAAGTACCTACTTAAATAAAGTAATAATAAAATAAAGCTGAAGGTTGCCCTCCATATTCGCTAACCAGCCTGCATAATGTCATTTATATTTATATCCATCCATTCATCTATCTGGGGCGTGAAAGTGTAAAGAAGGAAAAGACAATTAAGCATATTTGATACGTACAGGGAGACCTCAATTAACTATTATTGCGTCAAGTAGTTTCCTAGAGATTTCTAAACTAACATTAGTCAAAGAACTAAAAGAGTTCTTATGTTCCTTTATAATTTTATTGTTCGTTAAAGCTCAACAATTATTAGGAAAATATAAAAAATATTTAGAATTTCTATGAAAGTTTCATCTTTTACTTACCCAATGTAAATTATAATATATATTATTGCCTATATTATTATCCAACCAACCATTTAAAAATGCCACATCTATTAGCCAAACTGAACAATATCGCAGATAAGCCACATGACTCACCATTATTATTAGAAAAGATACTTTAACCGGGTAAAAGACCGATACTCTCAGATATCCAACAATGTGTATTGAGTTTCTATAAGCTAAATTAATGATTCAGTCACAGAAGTTTAAAGAGTCATTAACGGTAAAACGTTTTCAGTTTTCTCATGACATATTATATCATGGATCCGATAAATATTGAAATATTTAGATACCATCTTTCTGCATCACCTTGGACTAAAATTGTGTTCTTTGAATCGATTAGCGACTGGTTACATCAGGCCTTTTTATGGAAGAAAAACGTGGTTGTATGTTAAATAATGGTACCATATTTTTAACTCGTGGATAGACCAATAAAATAAAAGTTCATTTATATAGGTACCTACTTCTTCTTAGAATGTACCGGGTGTCCAAATCTCGAAAACTCTCAGCCCGAGGAAAAAATATATTTAATAAAAACTGTCAAGTGAAATCGCTAGGAAAAGTATAAAATTCTAAACTTGTCCGCTAAAAGGCGCAACTCGCATAGATTACAAAAAATTGTAAAATAACTGAAAGACACGCAATGGAAAGGAAACAGAAAAAAAAACATAACTTGTTTTCCTGCAAAAATTATTTGTAATACTGTATAAAAAATTTTGCTCTCCGAATGTTATTTGAAAAATACTTAATCAGGGCTCGTAATGTCTATTTTCAGAGCTAGTGCAGCTTTAGGGTGGCTCAGAAGAATTAGCTATAGAAAAAAAATGCAATTAGGAAATACGTACAAACCAAATATTTAGAAAGAACAAAACTGGTAACTGAGAGTTGCCTTTCTTTTCCTAAGGTTAAGATAAACAGAAAAACTGAGAACAATTTATTTAGGCAAGTTATATAAATTTTTGGCTTATGTTGGGTGCGTCAAAGTTCACGTTTTGTTCTCAATAACAGATCCACCAGGTGCATCTGATTAAAAAAAGATTGCACTCAAACGCAAGGACCGTTATGTGATAAAGTATAACGCTTTATTGATCAGCGACATTTGAGCATAATAGGATGACCGAAATAAAAATATTCATCAATAATCGTGCCATTCTGTGTCGGCGTCGACCAATATATCTCATTTTAGGGATTCCTGAACAAAATCCAAAGTATTCTGGGTCGAATCCCGGTATATCCGACAATTTAAGCTCTCCAGACAAACTTTATGCACTCAGCTGTTTATTTAATATATATTTACTTAGTTCAAAGCTCTCAAATTCCAAAATGCACGATTATTTTTAGATTTCAGAAACAGGGAATACTTTGTTTTTAAGTTTAGACACGTCCGTCGTTTAGACCGCTTTTAATGGGGTTGAAAAGAGTTCACAAACTAGCTGGAAAAACCCTGATAAATAACTAAATTAGTATTTGTAATAATAATCTACAAAATTGGTATTTTGTACATTCTTATGACAAAGTCAAGGCCTGGCTCAAAGCTGAAGACATAAAGATATAAGCCATTACCTACACCATAGGTTATACATACTGTAATAAAACCCAAAGGGTTAACCACTCAACTAGTGTCGAGCAAAAAAGTCTTGGTCTTGTACTTCCACAGGAAGCAAGGTCCAAGAGGTCTCTCACTAGTCTCAAAAATTTACAGATACTGTAAGAATTCCTAGACTCTGGCGGCAATGAATGCAGGGACTGCCAGAAAATTGCAATGGCTATTATAGAAAGACAAACGCAACTGAGAGTAATTTCGGGTTAGGTGACGGTTGAATTTTGAATGCAAAATTACTCAAAATAATTTGTAAAGGAAATACTAGTGAATGACCCCTTGACTTAATCGATGATTTCTGTTCAATGTTTCTTTTCGTGTTTTTAAAACATTTCCTAGTTTTTTATCCAAAAAATGGATGAGGAAGATTTGTAGCCGAAATAAATTGTGGTTCTTTGAATTTCACAGATAAAAATTCTATGAACAGTAACTTACATACAGTTTTTTAAAAAAAATAAGAATCGTAAATTATTTCAGAAACGGTTGGTGTGGTGATTGTGGCCACGGCATAGTGATTGTGGCAATGGCATTGTTGTCATCACAGTTGTTCATATAGTCCCCATTAGTGATGTACAGGAATCGATTCACTTTTTTTTCATAGAATAACCTGAGATTGTGAACCCAAAAAAGAAGTGCTGACATTGTGTTAAAACCAAATGAGTTAGAGAGCTGAAATTTTCAAACTACACTAGGCGTAGAAAGGTGAATTGATTCTCCTACAGAAATAATAGAAATCGCATTTAAAAAAATAGTCTTATGACAAATAAAGTTGCTAGATTTCAAAAATAAAAAAAGGGAAAGTTTGAACTTTGAATCAGTAGCCACCGCCCTCCTCCCTCTACCGCTCCTTTGCCAGTGCATTCCCCGCGCCTCAATATTTACTCTCGATTAGTAGTTACATACATGTATTAAAAAATGTTAGTTTGCAAGTGGGCTTAAAATGTTTTTGCCTGTGGCGCTTTTTTGCTCTTACACTTTAAAACACCCATCTAAGTATTGTTACGTCCGACCGTCGGTCCACAGAAATTCGGACCGAAGCGGCAAGGCCGAGCGCCGACCGTAACCCCGAGAACTCATCTAGAATAAACGAGAACCGAGAACAGTCACCTCCGTTCTCGAAAATACGAGCGTGTGTTCAGGCCGGGTATATAAACCAACGAGCCGCGCGAAATGGGATTAGATAGTGCAGTGTAGTAAATAAGCGAAATAAGCGGACAAGGGAACAGTGCGAATTGTTAGTAGAGAGTAATTGTGTTTTAATCGTGTTGTAATAGTTAAAAGTATTGGAACCCGTATCCCATAACACTATTTATCCCTCCTGCCCCTAAATGCTGGCTACACCACTGCTTTGAGTAGCAAAGTTTTATTAAAAAATGATGCATTATTGCATGTTTTTAATTTTTTTTTTTTATTAAAATAAAAACATACTCAACTTACAGCTTTTGCAATTGGCAAAATGAGTTTGGCATAAAATCGAGCACAGTGCAATTTTAGTTTTTTCAAGTATTTGACCCAGTAGCCTTACTAAAAAAACACACTGATTACACTAGATCAAAACGACCTACGCCTATCAGAGCTAAAACTCGTGTTAAAAATGAGTGCAAGATGGGCTTTCCCTTTTAAGAACAAAGGGTAAAAGCTAGACGAACGAGACGGCAACATTGTAAAACTGAAAATAGATAAATAATTAAATAAAACTAATTTGTGGTTCTGATCTAGGTATGAAACTACTGTTTTATGATGAGTGGCTCTTTATGGGGGACGGATGAACTGTTGGCATTTTTGATACTTAAAACATAGATTCAAATTTATCTGGGAGGTTTAAATAAAAATCAAGAATTTTATGACTTAGTTTAAAAGGTACCAGGGCCAGGGAGGAATTGGGAGGGTTGCCAGCCCTGACAGCCCTGAATTTGGCACCAATACCTTGACAACTATGGAGTCAGTCATTATCAAAAACCACCACATGGATATTTGGGTTATTTTATCTTTAACTGTAAATATTTTGACCAATCAAAGGAATCTAAAAAAAGTGGTTTTGAATTGATCTCCTAAACCTGAAGTTTCTTCTCCATTTAACCCACTTCCTAATTCTGCTCTGAAATCTCTGCACTAATTAAATTGAAAAACTCACTTTCTATACAAGACTGTTTTTATAGCCATTTTTCTCATAACCTCTTAATGCTACAAATGTTTTCAAAACTACTTTTTTACACAATAAAAAAATTGGTTAAAAATTGAAAAAAATGGTCAGACTAAAAAAAATTAAAATACGAGTAGAAGCCCCCAAAAACCCAGTCCTGATGGGAAATACTACTTTATGTCACAGACATCCAAAATATTCCTTAATTAAGAGTAAATGATGCACCTACTAAAACTGAAAAAAATTGAATGTTCATTTTTGAAATAAAAAAAAATAAAAAATAAAAACTACTTTTTAGATTCCATCTTTGAAGACTTCTTTGTTATTTAGACAATACATTATAGATATGTTTCCAGGCACACATTAATACAACATTTTTATCTAAGTTTTTTAAAGTAGAATACCCTGGAATTTGGCATAGAAATTTTCCAAACACCCTGTATAACTGCAAAATTTGTCAAATGTGAAATGTGTCATAACCTCAGTTATAACATAAATGAAATAGTCAATCTAACAAATATAGCATACAAAATTTGCTCAAGTACTAATTAGAGATATAATGAGTAGTAGTTTTTAGGACTTGACCAAAACTTCTTACCTGGCTTTCTTTATAGTACTAGCTATAGTTCACTGCTCTCAAAGTACCTAGTACTCACCATCAACAGTTTTAGAATAGTGTAATATTTCACCTAAATTGGCCATAATGACTTATTAAGTAATAATATAAGTAAAGAAGCTTTTTTTTTAACTCATTTCAAGAACTTTAGGAAAAAGCTTTTTATTTTCTTGGCACATTTTTTCTAAATTTTGAACTTCATTAACCATTTTTTAATAGGGACATTAACTTTTTATAATTTGTGTAGGTACTTACTTCTTGCTTTTTTTTTCCAAGTCACACCATGTTGTAGAAAATAAAATGTGCAAATAAAAAAAAACATAAATGATTTTCATAAATTTTAGTTTTTTTTTCGAATATCTTTGAGAGCAATGAAAATTTTGCAAATTTTAAAATGTCATTACAATCAGCACTAATCTGTATCTTTTATGGTATACTGAATAATGAGTGGCAAATTCAATGTATTTCTCTAGTTTTTTTTTGGCTGTAGTGCCTAATAAAACCAAGTAGGTATTCCGTGTACCCAGTCCCTCTGCCAGATACACTGGGTACCAATTACATCTCTAGTACTCTCGCTAGTACTAATAAAAAAACTGGTAGAAACCTCAGTATAAACATAAAAAGACCTTTTTCATAATTAGTTATCTTTCTTCTTTCCATTAGAGAAATTACACCAAAATTGTTTGGAGCTTATAGTACAGAATTTTGTCAATTGTTAGACTTCAAATACAATCTTGAATACCTGCAGCCTTAAGCTGGGTTTATAAATTTACATATTTTAAGGTTAATTCAGTGGTTATAGATTTATGTAAGGGCAAGGCCATCTAAATCTGTTATATGCATATCACTATAAATACAAATAGCTATATGACTCATATTTTTTATGGGTAAAGATGAGTAGAGCAGCATTTTTTTGTCAACTTAATTACCTACATAAATCCATAAACCAGGCTTTTTCTCTTATCACTCTAATGGTAGGATTCTATAACTTTGCGTACAGCAATATAACAGATGTATATAATATAAAAGGGCAATTACTTATTTGAAAGCATGCAAATTTTCTTTCAATTTTTTGTTCAACTATTCCTTCTCAAAACAATACATTTATGAAGCTCTATTTGATGCACCATGCCATTCGTTTGTAGCTTCCTTTAGGGGTATACATCGCATACACCTCTGTAAGCAAAAGTTACAGAATCCTACCATAAATATTTAGAACATGCATCTTATTGCAGTAGTTAAAGTGTAAACAGAGGTGTAAACCTAGCAAGTTTACAAACAAACACTAAACAAAAATATAACCTGGAACTGAACTGAGTGAGCTGACCCAAATGCTAACAGTATACAACTTAACATTTTCAGAATGGACTCTCGAAATATGACCTATTTAATACTCTTAGCATATAAACTAGATAACCCTTTGGTTATTATTAGCCATACGTCTAGAAACTTTATACTGGTAACAAATAAGGCAGGCAAATGGTAGTAATTTTGAGGGTTTTGATGAAGAATTGAATTGAAGGTAGAAAGGACAATGTAGAAAGGAGTTTTTCAGTTAAGTTTTTTAGAGTGTTTATGTTTTAAAAAAATATGGTTTGAGTGGTGTCATTTCAAATGAGAATTGTGAATATTGTAATAGTGCAGCAGCAAAGTCATGAGGCCCTTTGCTACCCCAAACTGCCCTTAATTGGTAAACTAGCTAACTCAACACTTTGTTAATATGTCTAGGTGCCTACTGATTTATTATCAACTATTCTAAATTAGGGCCGACTTTAAAATATTGAACTAAACTAAAAGCACATACCATAAATAGTTCACTGTGACCAATAAGCACTATTTTCTAGTGGGCAGTCAGCTATGACACACTTTTAATCCACCCTCTTTCTTCCTTTCATGCATAACATCTGCATGTTTAAAAAAACATATATTTTATTAATGATGTGAATACACAGTTTCGAATTTGAAAATAACAACATCCACACCTTCCTACGGGACGTCACGGGAACTGTCTAATCTAATCAATTGTCTCTTCACTGACACCCAAAACGGGATTGTCGGGAATGGTTACGGGAACACTGTACGGTACGCAGGCACCGAGCCACATCTGTTATCTGTCAGCTGTCAGTCAGTTTAGTCCAAGAACGCTAGCGAGGAAAGGATGGCTCGTTAGGAGTTAAAACTTTAAAACAAAGTGTTCTAAGGCAAGTGACGTAACCGCAGTGCTAATGCGATATAGTAAAAACAAAACACGAGCAGATGACGAGTTAATTTTATCAATTACAGACACAAAACATGATGATAGATAAAGATCAAGTTTTATGTTCCGTCTGATATTTTCATATTGTTGGTCCGCCATATTGCCTTCTGAAATGCGGATATAAAAAGGGGCTGCCAAAACTGTAAAACAGGAGGGGTCTCCAAATGTAATATGCTAGCTTGTTGCTATTTACTTTTATAATGTAATGTTTTACAGTTTTGGCCCTCCTTTTTAGTAGTGGGAACCTTTAAAATGGTAAAGACTTCCGCCGGAAGTGACGTCATGACGTATTACGTCAAATTATTGCAAAACAGTTGTCACTCTAATTATTTTTATTATTTCTTATTTACAATCCAATCGAATATCTAATTCAATAGCTAGAGTTTTTCTACCTAGAGCGCTAGGGCTCCTAGCCCTTAGTTGACCTAGCTCCAAGGTTTTGTAAAACTTAACTTCCAACCTAACAAACACCAAAAACAATCGACACAATCAATATTCGGTCCGGTTTTATATGATGACGTGCGCTGACGACAACACACGTCATGGGAACGTTAAGAATGCCAAAAAACTGGACCATTTTTATCGGCATTTGGTGGCTCTGATCTTCTAGGTCATCGATGTCATCCTTTTTTGCCAGAAATTCATAGCCACCTGTAGATGACGTTTTCTAATCAACAGTCAACACTCCGTATTATCAGTGATTTTGTATTCCCAGATAAGGTAAAGAACGGAAAAAAGAGGCGCCTTGTTTGGGGCAACAGTACTTCCGGGCGACACCCTCTTTTTTATGTACAGATGTGACCTCTTCACACATAGACCAATTCACGCAAGTCAGGCACCCCTGATATAGTTTTAAAGTTTGTATTTGCAAGCTTAAAGCCAGCAGTGGTATGTCCCCATGCGCGGATATGGCGTTTATTGCGGATCCTCAGTGTTGCCGCAGTGCACACTGAATTCCCTCTTTTTTGATATATGCATCGTTCTACGCGGATCATATAGCATTAAAATATAAATATGCATATAAACTAAAAATCTGTAGTATATAACTTGACAATTAAGATTTGACACACACACACACCAATGATCCAAATCAGTCCGCAAAAAAAGGCAATTTTTGTTGACATATCACTTTAATGAGAATGCAGAAATTTGGCAACACTTATCAAAGAAACTTCAATTTCAACCAATCAGGACGCTTATTCTATAGGAAAGAGTGAAAGTGAAAGTGAGAATTTTGACAACCTTGATTGGTCAGAAAATTCTGTTGACGAATTCCATTGGCCAGCAATTCTCTCTTTCACTTTCACTCCTATATCTTCCTATAGAATAAGCGTCCAGACCGCAGCGCCAAATCCGCAATATACGCCATATCCGCACATGGGGACGTACCCAAGGACGCTAGACTGACAGGACGGCCCAATTCCCTCTTTTTCTGTACCCGCGGCGTGACGTCACATTAGTGCTCTGGTGAGATATATCATTAAGAGTTTATTCCGCGGACGCATAGTTTTTTTACATATGCTGTGCTTCTGTTTATCCTGTATTGGTTTAAATAATATTTTAGAAGTGTTGATAAGTATGAAATCGTCTATAAACTAGTAATAATACAAATAGTTATGATTTCGAAGGTAGGGTAGGTTTATTACTTTGAAGCAGACCGGGTTGCAAGCAACAATATTCAATACTGCATAAGCAACTACGAGTTTGGAATACTTACACTTATACTTAGCATATTAATGTACCGTCACATTGTCTTGATGTCTAGATAAGTTAGTATTGATTAGTATTGATATTACTGCTACAAATACATAATGCCACTAGAAAAGATTTTCTGAATATTTTGAATAATGTTGTTCTCGTGCTTGAAGATCTCAGTGGCTTCATTAGTTAGTGTCGGATACTGCACTTCGTTGAAAAGGATATCGCGACTTTCCGAAAGAGTGGTCTGCTACTGCTGACTTCTTTGTTTATACCAGCCTGCAAACCTCATAGACCCAGCACAGAAAACACTTGATAACAGAATCTATTCAATTAACAATTTATTTAAATTTTGGTATCTTGCGTCTCTCGAGTCGTCATAATTCAATGTAAAAGCGGCGTGCAATAAATATTGCTCGTGATGCATTGCTAATTGTTGGTTGCTTTAGAGCAAGAGCTAGCCGCCTAGGTACTTAATACTGAATGTAATAGTTACTTATCCAAAAGTTAATTTTGAAAATCTCTTTCATAATCATTTGCAGTAAAATGCAAAGAGCATGGCATATTGCCGAGGTACCTGGATTGATTGTATCAGTTCGCTGGTAAAGGCGAATCCACTTGTTTCTTATTTTAAGTGAAAGAGCATCTTTTCCTTTTGTGAAAAAATAAAAGGATTTGTCTGCCTTCTTTCTTTTACTTTAGTTTGTTGCTTTTACATTCAGGAACAGCACAAATCTGACCAGGTATTGTGTACTCATATGTTTACTAAATCACAACCCAATCGGCACAATCACAACAACAAGGGAAAGATTCAAAAATTAGAATACGATCATAAAAAAAAACGAATAACCCGCGCCCGCGAATAATCATCGAGATGTCAAATCAAATATTCACATTCACAGCGTTTTCGGGTGACCCCTCTAGAGCGCCCCGAGACTATTTCCGTCCTTACATTATTATTCAGAAAACAAATGACGGGAATAGTCTCAGAGCGCACGGGGCTCGGGAAATAATGACGTCATTATCGCTCCCAAGTCCGCACTAAGCTGACGTCAGGATTTTGGGCTCATGTTGTTTAAATGGCAGTGGGCCGTCCTGTACTGTTTACCGTGGACGTACCATCACTCCTCATCATTGGAAACGGCAGTGCGCGATGATGCCATGTCCACATGTAAGCGGAACAGGGAAAGTGGCCCACATCTATTGGTTGAGAAATTAGAGTCCATTTCAAATAGATATTCATCTAGTAAGCTGAGACATTGACCTATAAATGATACAATAAGAGGGATGGAATAGGAAGAGCTTGTCAATTCCTCAGCCTGCTAGATGTAAATCTATTTGAAATGGACCATATTTGACAAGGATTTTCGGCAACCTATGCGGATTTAGCATAACGCATGCGCTGTTTCGCGCAACTTTCGAGCTCAAAAATTTTATAAAATAAAAAAGTAAGAAACATGCTTTGCGTACTAAGGTTTCCCAATAGACGTGTTTTTATCGAAATTGCGTAAATTAGAAGTTTATAATTCTATTCATAATCGAATCGATCTTTTTAGTCCGATGCATCGAAATAATCGAATATTTTCTGTGAACATGATTAATTCAAGTAATCGATAATATGGAGCAGAAAATCGAGTAGATAAATTAACAATAGTATATTATTAAACGAGCTCTTTAGGATAGCCATTATTCCCTTAAGGGGACGTTTGCGTCACGAGCCGCAGGCGAGTGGCGCAAGTCTCCCGTGGGAATAATGGCCATAAATAGCGGGTATAATACTATACTTTGTCCATGACCTTTGTCTAATAATTACAAATTATAAAATCTATAGGTAGTGTAATAGTATATTATTAAATGAGCTTTTTATGATAGCCATTATTATTTATTTAATTATATTATAGTCTATATTATAGTCCCCCTTAGGGGGGCGTTTGCGTCACGAGCCGTAGGCGAGGGGCGCAAGTCTCCCGTGGGAATAATGGCCATAAAAAGCGAGTTATAATACTATACTTTGTCCACGGCCATTGCCTAATAATTACAAATTATAAAATTTATAGGTAGTGTAAATAAAAATATTGAAATGTCAAAGTGACACTCGCGTTTGACGGCAAAACCGGTGCCACCAGTGCATTTTTTATGCTGCGGCGTTTGGTATTGTGTACTCATATGTTTACTAAATCACAACCCAATCGGCACAATCACAACAACAAGGGAAAGATTCAAAAATTAGAATACGATCATAAAAAAAAACGAATAACCCGCGCCCGCGAATAATCATCGAGATGTCAAATCAAATATTCACATTCACAGCGTTTTCGGGTGACCCCTCTAGAGCGCCCCGAGACTATTTCCGTCCTTACATTATTATTCAGAAAACAAATGACGGGAATAGTCTCAGAGCGCACGGGGCTCGGGAAATAATGACGTCATTATCGCTCCCAAGTCCGCACTAAGCTGACGTCAGGATTTTGGGCTCATGTTGTTTAAATGGCAGTGGGCCGTCCTGTACTGTTTACCGTGGACGTACCATCACTCCTCATCATTGGAAACGGCAGTGCGCGATGATGCCATGTCCACATGTAAGCGGAACAGGGAAAGTGGCCCACATCTATTGGTTGAGAAATTAGAGTCCATTTCAAATAGATATTCATCTAGTAAGCTGAGACATTGACCTATAAATGATACAATAAGAGGGATGGAATAGGAAGAGCTTGTCAATTCCTCAGCCTGCTAGATGTAAATCTATTTGAAATGGACCATATTTGACAAGGATTTTCGGCAACCTATGCGGATTTAGCATAACGCATGCGCTGTTTCGCGCAACTTTCGAGCTCAAAAATTTTATAAAATAAAAAAGTAAGAAACATGCTTTGCGTACTAAGGTTTCCCAATAGACGTGTTTTTATCGAAATTGCGTAAATTAGAAGTTTATAATTCTATTCATAATCGAATCGATCTTTTTAGTCCGATGCATCGAAATAATCGAATATTTTCTGTGAACATGATTAATTCAAGTAATCGATAATATGGAGCAGAAAATCGAGTAGATAAATTAACAATAGTATATTATTAAACGAGCTCTTTAGGATAGCCATTATTCCCTTAAGGGGACGTTTGCGTCACGAGCCGCAGGCGAGTGGCGCAAGTCTCCCGTGGGAATAATGGCCATAAATAGCGGGTATAATACTATACTTTGTCCATGACCTTTGTCTAATAATTACAAATTATAAAATCTATAGGTAGTGTAATAGTATATTATTAAATGAGCTTTTTATGATAGCCATTATTATTTATTTAATTATATTATAGTCTATATTATAGTCCCCCTTAGGGGGGCGTTTGCGTCACGAGCCGTAGGCGAGGGGCGCAAGTCTCCCGTGGGAATAATGGCCATAAAAAGCGAGTTATAATACTATACTTTGTCCACGGCCATTGCCTAATAATTACAAATTATAAAATTTATAGGTAGTGTAAATAAAAATATTGAAATGTCAAAGTGACACTCGCGTTTGACGGCAAAACCGGTGCCACCAGTGCATTTTTTATGCTGCGGCGTTTGATATTGCGTTGTTGCCTACTCCTACTGGTTGCCAAGACAACATATATAACTTAAATGGCGAGCGGGAATAATATCATTATTCCCGCTGTTTCAACTCATATATCCCTCTGACGCTATCTGAGTCCTATTTAACTTTTGTCAACAAGCTGAATATCAGTATATTATGAAGTGGTCGTGGACAAATAAAATTATTTAAATGTCAAAGTGAGACACGCGTTTGACGGCAAAACCGGTGCCACCAGTGCATTTTTTAGGCTGCGGCATTTGATATTGCATTGTTGCCTACTCCTACTGGTTGCCAAGGCAACATGTATAACTTAAATGACGAGCGGGAATAATGATATTATTCCCGCAGTTTCAACTCATAGATCCCTCTGACGCTATATGAGCCCTATTTAACTTTTGTCAACAAGCTGAATATCAGTATTGTTACGATTCGCAGCAACGCCGCATGGGAGGCGGGGCAACGCGTGTGGTTGGTGGAGCTTTGCGACCTATCCGAGCTGCGTCATGGCTGACACGAGTGATTTATTGCTCGGTTTAATCTAGAAGGCAGTTGTTTACAACCTTTTTTTTATGTGAGATTATTCAAGAATTCTTATAAAGAAGTTTCTAGGTTTTTCTATAATTTTAGGATTGTATATAAAAGCCGCATAGAGCGGCGGTTAAGTAGTAGTAGTCTTATTTTAATCGAGCTATAAGTAAGCTAAAGTTACGAAGCGATAATAGAAGGCTATAAAGTGTTTAGTAGTGAGTTATTTAATAGTCGAATTGTACCAGTGTGTATTTATGGAGTAAATAAATAGTGTTTTCGTGTGAAATCGTTACACTGGAATTATTGAACCCCGAGTTCGCAACAGTATTATTAAGTGGTCGTGGACAAAATTATTTATTTTTCGATAAAGTTTAATCTGCAAATTTTTTTCTATTGTTTCCAATGCGATTTCAAAGTTAACGTCATATGTCACAATTGACGTTTATTTGACTTTGACATTTAAGACTTTCGACTAATCAAAACTCAAAGTTGCCAAACTATTGCAGACAAATGACAATATTGACAATATGTATTTTGTAATTTTAATATTGCAGACATTAATGAAAAGACTATCCAGCCAATTATTCTTGGGTTCCTTAGTCTCGACGAATAGATAGGTTTATCAAATTGATAATGATAGATAAACTGGGAATATCCAATTGATAGACACTAGGTATCAATTTGATAAACCCATGCATTCGTCAAGACTATTATTTATATTTTGTATTCAGTTTTAAAGTGTTTTAATTTTAATCCTTAAATTTTTTTAAAATAAATATTTTAATTTCTATATTTGTAGAAAATATAAGAATGTAGGTTTATGATTTTCTGTTCGTCTTCGTTATACCTACTCCTACATCATAAAAGTAAAGCTTTAATTATCAACAAATTAAAGTTTTATTTATTTTATTTTTACTACATGAATAATCAACCGATAAGACACGATCGATAAGAATTCCGAAATCGATTCATTCTATCCGATTATTGCATCGAATCGATGTAATTTTTGAAAATCGAATCGGAAAAGAAATTTTGGACATCCCTATTTTGGATATTTGTTTGAATTTTGAATATTTGAAATTCGTCCCCCTCTATGTCAAATACGATGACATTGCGTAGGTTCCGCCGACGGCAGCAGCTGAGAAGTTTAGTCAGCGAACACTGAAAATCGGCACCTGATTGGCCACTTTCAGGGTTTGCTGACTAAACTTCTCAGCTGCTGCCATCGGCGGAACTTACGCATTGATAGAATTAATGCAAAATGACAGATGTCAGGTTTTTTTTATCCAATGCCTAACAATCCGTAAAAAGATAAAAATTGAGTTTGTCTATCTCTCTCTGTCGAGTAAATGTCAAGTAAGACGACAATATACACTGTCCTGGTATTTATTTACTCAGCAATGAACTCAGTGTTTTGTTGATTTTGCATATAGAGAAATAGAATTGATTGACAAAACCGCTTTTAAAAGTGACAGAACCGTTCATTAATGGGAGTCAATGAACGATTTTGGCTAAGAAGCCGTACCTTAAACAAACCTGTTATTAGTTTGGGTCAGCAAAAGTGTTGGGAGTTTGTGCAGGGCCGTAACTAAGTGATGTTCTGTCCGCCTTTCATGACATTTCCACACAATGTGTAGAACAGTCTTAGCTATAACAGTCTGCATTCCGGTCAGCAAGAATTTTTAAACGGTCAGCAAAAAAATCTCACTTTTTAAGATTTGCAGGGCCGTAACTAAGCTATTTTCTGTTCAATTTTCCAACAATTAGTAGTAAAACCTCAACCAGGCATACTTGGTTAGCAAAAATCTCTAAATTTGGACGCCCTTGTTTCTTGTACCCCTTTGCATGGGCGATCCTACCCTTTAGGATCGCCTAAAGGGTAGGATCTCCCCTAATTAATTGATTTTCTGTCCGATTTTGACGAAATTTTAATTTAAATACCACATACAAGGATTTTGTATGTAATACTGCAGTCTTAGCTATCACCTTGCATACCGGTCAACAAGAATTTTCAAGGGGTCAGCAAGAAAATCTTAAGTATAAAAATTTGCAGGACTGTAAATAAGTGATTTACTGCCCGCGAGTTTCACGAAATTTGCATACAATATGTAGTAACAACTATCAACTTACATACAGGTCAGACAGAATAACTATTGGGCAAGGATAAAAATTTTACAAAAAAAAAATTACAGGACCGTAACTAAGAGATTTTCTCTTCTCAAGTAGAAGCCCCTGTTTCTGGGTCTATAATTTTAGCTGGTATTATACTTAAATTAGGGGGATATGGACTTTTACGTGTAATAAATTTTACAAAAAAAAAATTACAGGACCGTAACTAAGAGATTTTCTGCCCGATTTTGACAAATGTTATATACAATGTGCATTTCAGTCTCAGTGATCACCCTCCCTATCGGACAGGACAGCAAGAATTTCTAATGTGTTAGCAAAATTTTTTGTAATAAATGCCAATTCTTATGGATCAGTAAATTTGGGGTTTACGGAGTTTATTTTCTGGTTCGTTATTATGCAAATCAACTGCATAATTGACATTTTGACTCCAAATTTACAGTCGTATAAAGTGCACTTTACATTATTGGATTTTCCCATTCGACTTTTAATTTAGCAAATAAAAAGCCGAAATATTTGATTTTACATCGTTCGATTTTACATTGGACTGGTTCGGTTCGATCTACCTCTCAATTTTCTCATTCGATTTTAAGGAATATGGGACTGAATCTATTTGGATTCGTTTTTAATTTTGGATTTTTCTTTGAGCATGCGTTTGGAACTGTCAAAGCTCTAATTATTGACACTAAATCGAAATAAAGAATCGAATAGATCTAAAGATACTTCTACAGTGCGTCAAAATGGAATCCAACGAAAATATCGAAATGAAAAATCGATCCTAAATATCTAATAATGTAAGATGCTCTTAAGTTGAAAACGTGTAAAGATATTAAAACGCGATTTTTGCTGACTTCAAACGGCAAGTTTGGAGTAGGTATTGTTCTAGGCTTTCATTTATTAATGAAATCAGAAGAAAAAATGTAATAAATGGTGTTATTTAAATACCTGATTCTTTTTTCCAAAATTTAACTGAAAATTTCCCTTATAAAACGAAGTTTTTAAAAACAGGTTTCATAACATTATTAGTTTTTGATATACGGGTAAGTTAACATTTCTCATTTCTTATGAATCTTAATTTTTAAAAAGTGGGTCAAAGCAAATATATGCAAAAAAAAAAAAACAAAAAAAAAAGTAATTTTGTACAAGGTGTTCCATAAAAAATACAAACTATGGCATTTTCTTATGTTTTGAGACATCTTGTAGTTTGCGGTTAATGGCATTGGCCTCTTAAACCTTTTTTTTCAGATCTTTTTTTGAGACCCATGATTTTCATTGAACTATTAAGACTATGTAATAAAACAACACGTTATTCATATATTTCTTTTCTGAGGATATGCATGGTCATACATGTTTAACAAAGATGTTATAGAACAACCCTGGATTTTCCTATTTACCTACTTGTAAGTATTTTAATTGTCTCCCTATTGAAGCTATTTTGACCTATCAAGCTTCATCAAATTGGTGCAAAGTATCTGCAACTAATTTAGATTATGTTTATTCAGTATATAGGTACCTATGTCATCTCCCATTTCGAACAGTCGGATTTATGATACATAATATAATATTAAAAAAAAAACTTACTTTAGTACTTTGGCTTAGTTACTTTAGCAAACAAGCATTAAAGACGGTCAAAATATATCGGGATCTACGTGCGGCCTATCTTGTCTTATTCACTTAAGGCCGGATTTATCCAACTTACTTTTACCCCTCATCCATTACATCGCATGTAAACAAAATATCCATAGCAATCATGTTTTCTCAAGTTGTTAAGGGCAAAAAATAAGAATACGATTGCAAATAAGAGTATAAGAAGTTGGCTAACCGACCTTATTTTTATATCTAAAAATAAATTAAACATTTGATATACAAGGTGTTCTATGGCTCAACCGCTATAAGCTTCTACCAAGGATTCTGTAGGACTCATTCTAATGAAAAAAACATATATCAACTAGGGGTCAATTGTTATTTATTTAGAAAAAAAGTGAGAATTGGGCACCTGTATTGTAAGTATTCGAACACTTTACACTTACTACCACACCATTACACTTACTCACCAATAAATGATCATATTTGGGCCACAAAAACCGACATGGCATTGTAATAGAAAAACATTAACATCGTTGAAGGGCCTTTTATAGCTCAATACTCTCTGTGTTCTTTGAGAAAAGAGTTGCGAAAAGAGAGGTATTCTTTAGGACGAAACAAGTGGTTTGTAAACAGAAACGTTTCCAGTAGATGTATAGGAATCTATAGACTATTCATTGGCGAGCTAGCTCACCCGATTTTACTTCTCTTGACTTTTTTTTTGCGGGCTGACAAAATCTGTTTTCAACAGCAAACAAATTGTTTTCCGAATTCTTGGTATAAGCTTGTCAATCAAATCACTATAAACACCATGTAAAATAATATAATTTGTAAACAATACTTTATCTAACTTAAGCATATTTTATATTGTTTTAAAGTTTAGAAAAAAATAGGCCTTAAATGGTTTGGCTTCTGCGAATTTTGTCATTCGCATTTTTTCAAACATAGGATGGTGTTAATAAGAAAGTCTAGGACCCTAAGCAATCGCAATGGGCTCTAAGATGGGTTCCCTCTCGTCTGCCCAAGCTGCCCAATTCTGGTCCCCAGAGGCATATTGGTCTTCAACTTTCGGTTCAACAAAATTATCACTTTCGACGAATGTGGGTATCTTGAACAATAAAAGGATAATAAATATTTGTAGTTGTTAGACTGAGTAGATATTTTATCAATAAAAGCTTTCACAGTTGTTATATTTAAGAGAAGAGCGAAAATTTGATCTATAACTTTCATTTTTAGACGCTTAAGCTTAAGAATGTAGATGTTATGAGCTAAAAGCTGTAAATTAGATCTTACGAGATTTCGTGAAATTTTGTTAGATTATTAATAATTAATAATTATAAAATAAATAACCTGTTTCAATTATAAATATATATCTGTTTTCATGCTTATTATTTATTCCCACCACCAAAAATTTAATATAGTTCATACTTATCAACTCGTTTGTGTGAACATTGGTTGCAATGCTGAAATCAGGCATATTGTATATAATTTTTTATAAATTATGTCAGTCTCAGACAGTAAATACTTACAGTGATCGCTTTCAAAGGAAAATCTACCCTTTGCGCTTCTGAAAATGGAGGATTTCGAACGGTAACTAGCTTGCTATGAGGCAGATAGCCATTTTTGTAAGCCGTTACTTTATAACTTCCGGGAGTTAGCAGTCTATAGTAATCTCCATTGTAGACTGGAAATATAAAAAGTTAAGGATTTTCTAAAAGTTCATTTTTGCAACTAAAGCTAGGTACCAGAAGTGATATCGTGTTTAATCTCTGAGGAATGGCCTCCTGTAATATTGGTAACGTGAATTATGGCGTTGCTGATGGGATGTTTTGAATCCACGTCGTATACGATTCCTTTTATTCCAATATGAGTCTAAAAAGATTGATAAATTGGAATTTACACTGAATCATAAAACTACATGATATTTTCTCTAGAATATTTGAAGTTTGGGTCATGCAATTACCAACAAAAGTGTACTGGTTTCAGTACACAGGCCATCAACAGCGCTCAAAAAATCGTCAAAGTGTGAGTAAAAGAGAAGAAGAAGCTAAAACAATCCTGTTGAACCTTCTTATTTCGTATCTATATTTGTGTCGTAGGTACTTCAAATTCTAGCTAATCTTGTCAAGAATTTATAAATGAACATTTCGGCTGTTAGTAGACCTTCAAAACAAGAACCATTTGGGGCAGCATCACGAAACGTGGTTTTGAAGAAACAGATCACTAGCCTTTTCACTGTAGGTAGAGAATCAATTGTTCAGGATTTGTTGGCTGAATTTTGTGATGATATTACTAGACCTTTACTAACAGCCACAGCTTCCAAATCCAACGTTCAACATCACATTTTAGCTATACAAGAGACCTTCTCTATCAGAACGGCCACCAAATCTGACCACCAAGAAGTTCAAAATCCCAGTTCAGGTTCAGGTTCCATATATTTGGTACCCAAATAGACGGGTTATTGGTGTACATGTGGAGATTTTTGAAGACTTAACAATATTACTAGTACCAGAGAAGAAACTTTTCCAGCAGCATTTTCAACCCTTGATCTTGTAATAGACTGCCGCAGAATTAATGTTTATCCCGAAGAACGTGTGAACTATACTATTACACAGTCATTTGGACTTTTTGAGTTCAACATTCAATATGTAACTACATAATGAGTGTCAATGCGTCGTTGCTCAAAAATTTCATCAGTCTATGAACGAGATCTTAGGTGGTCTAGATTTTATATTTTGTTATTGATGATATTTTGATAGCATCAAAGAATAAATAGAAGATCATTTCCAACTTTCCAGACCACCTACTTGGGAACTTCTGACAGAACGTGTCAAATTTGTAGGACCCTAAACGATTTTTAGGTAAAATAAATTATTATAGTCGTGTTTTTGGAAAGTCTAGTACTACCCAAGCCCTCCCCCTTATACTGTGCTGGCCAGACCCAAAAAGGTCAAGCACCTCATTTCTTGGAATTATAAACGACGCACCTGTAATTGTTCAACCAAAGAAGATGGCCTGATGGCCCTATTCATCGATGACTAGACTCCATGGGATTTTTTGGTTCAATGGGATCAAAAAAAAATCTCCAGAAGCTAAGAATAACAGTGCAAAATCACATTACTTATACATTCGTGACGTTCTGTCAGTCATCACATTTTTTCGTTTTCGAGCTTCACCTCGTCAGCTGTGTAATTTATATTTTATCAGTTAGTTCTCAAATACAATAATCCACATTTCAGGGGATGTGGACTCCAGGGGATTTCAGGGGATTTTCACTGAAGACTTAGCTGAAGCGCATGTAAAAAAATTCTGAATTGGGGCCTATGCTTGACTCTCCAAAAACACAACTACACACTCGCCACACACTACACATTCACTACACACTCGATACATCAGCTTCAGAAGTACGGTTCCATGTTCCCAATTTCTCAGAAAAAAAAACGTATTTTTGACAATACACACAATCACATAACAGTGGAAGAACAACCAGCAGGCTCAATCAGAGACATTTTGTTTCGGTAAGGATGAACAAAGATATTGCGAATTGGGCACGAACTTGTTTGACATCTAAGGAGTAAAGCTCAGAGACCTACCAAGAACCTTCTACTACATTTCATTATGCCAGGTAGTCATTTTACCCATATTCATTTAGATTTATTTGGAGCTTTCCAACTGCGACGAGGATTCCTTCATTGTTTAACTATTATAATTAAGGATATTTCTGCAGATACTGTATCACATCACTGCCTTTTAGGAGCTTACGGACACTATAGATGGAAAATCTCAATTTTAATCTAAACTTTTTGATGCATTAACCAGTTTAACACTGCAATCAAGATAGAGACTGATCTTCTACCCACTATGCTGCTGGGACAGGTGAACTTCAAAGATCTAAATTGTTTATGAAACAGCTCTGCGTCTTGCTGGTGAATTTTTCAGAGGCGTCGACATGCCTACAGATCCTCAGCCATCGAGAAATTCAAATCAACATATGTTATCACTCCGTTCAAATTTTAGAGCTATAAGAAACTTTCTTCTGTCTGCAAATATTTATCAACTTATTTAGTCTCCACTTTTTTTCTTAGAGTTGATGCTCTTTAGAGACTATTGCAATCAACATCTAATGGCTCCTACATTAAGAAATACTACTTAAAAAAGAGAAAAAATCACAGTCTCTATTGAGCGACTCAAGCCGGCCTCGTCAAACAACAACCAGTTAACCTGAAGAAGAAAGAAAGAAAACTGGCTGTTGTCCTTTCATTGAAGAAAACTACCTCATTGCTCTACGAACCTGCTTAAGAAAGAAGATGGTTCAATTTTTTCTGTCCACTCAAACGTGGAAAAGGCCCCATGAATCTTCCTCGAAACCAACAATGGATCACTTTAGCCCTTCAGACACGATATAGACTGTGTTTATTGTTTTAAAAGTATTTTTTAGTTCTATTGAAAAAGACTATACTAATACTAAGTTTGATGTATTTGTTCAATAATCATCCATTCGAAGTAGTACCTACCTGCCACATATAGTGTATTAGAGCTTTTTTGTTTCGCTCCCAT
This sequence comes from Taphrorychus bicolor, assembly GCA_951812265.1. NCBI lineage: Eukaryota > Metazoa > Arthropoda > Insecta > Coleoptera > Curculionidae > Taphrorychus > Taphrorychus bicolor. The sequence continues at coordinate 13,334,377 of OX638299.1, read as the reverse complement.
TCAGATGCTAAATCATCAGCTGGCGGATATTTATCACATCCTAATTCCAAAGTTAACTCAAAATCGTTGCTAGATAAATAGTTAAAGTCCTGCATGCCTAAAAAAATTGTATTAAGTTAATTTAAAAAAAAACTTGTTAGTTTAGGTTAGTTAGCGATTTGAATGAACTAACTTTACTTTTCGGGAGAGCGCTCTATCAACTGAAAGAATTATAGTTATATTCGTACAGTATGCCTAACGAGATATCTGTTCTTCAGTTTAAGTTTGCTAGCAAATAAGAAGTAGGTTTCAGAAGGAAAAAAAAATATCAGTATCTTAAATCAGCCTGCCCAGTCTATGAAATAGTTTTTTTGCTAGAATTTTTTTGGGAATAGTAAAGTGGGGTTAATTCGAACGCGTTTTGGCGGTTTTTTTAGTATTGTTACCGTGTTTCACATTTAAAAATTACTAAAACTGAAATATAATAATGTTGTAGCTTTGTGTATGGATAGCCATTGAAAAACTTTTTTTTTTAAATAAGTGTAATATTTATTTTTATAGGTAAAGGTTGTTCGAACTTACCCCAATGTGTGGGGTAAATTCGAACGAGGTACTAAATCGCACAGAAACTTGATTTTAAACGTGCGTACGGCTAAATTCGAACAAGTTAAGATAAAAAAAAATGGTTATTTGTTTCAGGAATAGTTGGGTTATAAAAAATAACAGTTTTTATTACAAAAATATTTATTTTACAACAGTTTTACAACATTTTCTAAGTGGTTTTAATATAGGAAGTAACTATAATACCCTAAAATAAACATAACTTACTAGTTTTTGGCTTATAAGGAACAAAAAATACATTCTTTGGTAACAAAAAAGAATACAAATGATAGTTATTCTATGACAAAACCTTTTGGTAAGTTTTGGAATGACCATCGGTTCCGCCTGAGGTCTTTATATGATTCTAATTTCATTATTATGTCATTTTTGTTAACTAGTGATTCGTCTTTAACATCTGGGTAAAAAAAATAACTGCCAAGTTTTTCACATTTTTTTTGTCTCAAAAAAATTATCAACAAAATATCTGGCTGATCTAGAACCTCACTGATTTTGCCAATGAAGAACTTTTTCTTTTCTTTTGGGCATGCAAACTTTACCAACACAAAATCACCTACAATAAAATTGTCATTAGCAAAACTACACTCTTGATTAACACTGATGCCCGAGATTTCTTCATGGTGGTCTTCTTCCATGTCAGAGTTCATGATCAGAGTCACTTTGTTCGCGTGATGTTGTAGGTCGATTCAAATCATGTGCTAGTATTCCTTTTCCCGGTGCCACATTAAGTTTTTTACCTCTCTTCACGGGCTGTTTGTCCTCCAATGTCCTTGACTTTTTCAAAAACTGAACAAATGTTTCGGACCACTGTTGATCAACCGCGGCACGCTCCTGTTGTTCCGCTTCCTCAGCATCGGTCAATTTCAGGAAGTTTATCTAAAACTTTGTTTTTATCGCAGGGAATTATTCCGCACGTTCTAAAGCCGGAAATAATATTGTTGCTGGCATTAATTCCTATATCTTCAAAAAGTCTTTTCAAGAGCCCTGGAAACTCGGACTTCGGAAGAACCCCTCTATTTTTCTCTTTCCATCCTGTTAATATTTTTCGCCATGTTTTCTTGAAAGGGGCAAAGAAGGCCACATCTAGTGGTTGTAAAAGGTGTGTCGCATTTGGTGGTAAAAGGACAAATTCTATGTCGGTTTCCTCACAAAGATGGATTACCCGAATTGAAACGTGGCTGGACAAATTATCGCCTATTAATACTTTCTTTCCCTCACATTTTCTGAAATAGAATAGCGCTACTTTCTCAAACCAATCCTCGTATACGACTCCCTCAAACCATCCACTTTTGGTGCGGTTGTAAACAGCCATATCTGGACCATTTTATGTCCAAGTGGGATAAAGATGCTGTGCTTTGTACACAATGTATGGCGGCAACATTTTTCCTGATCCCGTGACAGAAACCATGATACTCGTGCTGGATTTACTAGAATCCATAATTCTAGTAATATATTTTGTACCTCTCTTGCAAACCACTTTGGCTCTTCCGGGGTCGTCACACAGGTTCGTTTCGTCGTAGTTGATAATATTGCATGGTGGTACCCCTTGCAATGTTACTGACAATTGGTCAAAATAATCATTGATAATAGCAGGAGATAAATCAGCTCTGCAACGTTTGATATTTTGGGAAATACGTTCCGTTAAGGTCCGATGTCTTTTCAAAAAATTATAAAACCAGTCAACGCCTGGGGTGTTATTTTTGAACTTCCTGATCGTTTTTCCTTTAGAATCAAGGAATTGCTTTACAATCATACGGATGTCAGCTCTGGTCAGAGGAAACCCCCATTCTGCTGCTTTTTGAATTCCCAATGAAAGACTTAGCTCTTCATTTGTGGTCAATGATGTAGGAGCTCCAGCTGATGCGGGATGCGTTTTCTTGATCTTGCCGGAAAGTGTTGCTATCGGAATATTATACGCTTCCGAGGCCCTTCTATACGTCATTTTTTTTTCCTTGACAGCTTTCACCGCCTTCTCTAGTGACGATGGAGAGTAATTGCAGTAACTTCTGCCTCCAAGCCGCTTTTTATACACCCTCACCATGTTCGAATTTGCCCCTCCTTAAATAATATATTTTATATAACCACCTCCCTAAAGTCCAATTTTTATTATTTTGTAATGACATTTATAGAACCTCTTAAAGTTATATTAAGCAGTATTTCCACAAGTTTTCAAGCAAATTGAATGTAAAACACCAACGCTGCAGCAGTTTGTTTATAACTTACCGAAAAATTTAAGAAAATTGTATCAGATTATTACCGTCCGCAGGTCAGTAACCACTGGCGCAAACAAGTTGTAGCATCACCAAGGCCAGGGTTGTTACGGATTGATTTATATATGTGTACAAATTTCAAATAAAATTGTGTAGCATTGTGCACCAATAAAAAATCAAAGATTTTCAATGATGCTTATGGCATTTTCGATTGACAATTTTAGTGCAAAACTAGTATATTTCCATACTACTTCACTGACGTTAAATAAAAAGACAACAATACATTCATTTTGCACTAGTTCTGGCAATCGAAAACGCTATCAGTTGGTTGCAATGTTTGCATATACCTGTATATACGGAGAACCTCCCAATAGATTTGAATAGAACGAAAATGAAGATCCTAGTTGGCTATAAAAATCTTGTAGATATAGTCCATTTCAAATAGATATTCATCTAGTAAGCTCAGAAATTGACATATAAATGACATGTTTACATGGATGGAATAGGACGAATCTGTCAATTCCTCAGCCTGCTAGAAGAACATCTATTTGAAATGGCCCATAGTAAAATAGCAAAATCTGTTGGCACATAGTGTAGACACTAATAATTTATTGTTTCTGCTCCATTTTCTAACAAGATTAGATTACAGAGTTCTTTTTTAAGGTAAGAATGAAAAGAGCAGAGTTGCCAACCTTTCCAATTCAGTGTCGCCAGATCAAGAAAAAAAAGTAGCCAAAAAATCGCCAACTCTAAGCAAGAGAAAATCGCCATTATTTCGCCGCGCCAAGTGAGAATTTTGACAATTGGTCAAAAAAGTCTTTTGACGAATTCCATTGGCCAGCGATTCTCACTTTCACTCCTTCTTTAAAAATAAGCGTCAGGTGAAGAAAGAATAACGAAACAAATCAAACAGCCAAGACAAAGAAAGACGAAAACGTAACAGAATTAACTGACAAAAAGAGGTCGTTTAGTTAGGATTAGAGTAGGCGGAGTTTGAATATTCAGAGTAGAAAGAGTAAAATGTATAAAAAGAGCAAAAGAAAAACAGAACTCGAACTGGTTCATGATTTGTCGCCACACTTTGGCTAAAAATAGCCATGGTTGGCAACTCTGGAAAAGAGCGAGCAGTGTGACTCTCGCCTTGCTACATGCGAGTGGTTCAAGCAGTTACAAAAAATGTATTCGAAATACGAGGTCCGCTTCAGTTGTGTAGTTTCCTGTGCAGTTTTTTGATAATGTGCAGTAAAATGGGCTTATTTACTATTGGGGTGTAGCCGTGCAGTTCGTTAATGGAATGTGTAGCATTTTGCACAATTGTGTAGCTTGTAACAACCCTGCCAAGGCCTTCAGCTGACTGCCTCTAGCAAGAGTATGTAAAAAGTATTCGGTTAAAAGCAACGTTGCCAGTTCGTTCGCATTAAATGTCGACTAAGAGGGGCGCGTTCGAAGTTAGCCGAGTCGTTCGAACTAACCCCACTTTACGGTATTGAACTTTGCCAGGCGAACTCTTCGTACCTTTTGTGCCTTATAGGTATAAAGATGGAATGGAGCGACCTCTCCAAGGATTTGGATTGCTCATAGGTAGGTGGTAACTTCTTTAGAGAGTCAAGATACAGCTCGAACTCTTTTCGTCATTGAATTTTTGGAAAAAACAGGAACAGTTTTGGATGTCTTCAAAAATAAATGGTACCTGCTTTCAGAATAATTTATTTAATCGTCAAAATTGGATTTTGTAACAAAAGATCTACATTAGCAGCAATGAGAACATACAGAAAATGTTCATCCACGTCTGTCAGCTTGACTCTCTAGACCTTAAAGCTTTGAGATTGAAGTTCCAACCACAAATGTTGAACAAAAACACCAGTGATACACCGACCTCGATACCAATCTATAGGATTTATAATGCAAAAGACGCAGAGTCTATACAGATATTTTGAACGTAATAAAGTTGAAGAGTGCAAGTCTGCTTATACGTGACCTGTTTTACTCGAACCAAATAAAAACTGAGACTGTGGGTATTTTATTTATAAGCTTTTGAAGACCATCATGGATAGATACCAATTACCTCCCTTTCCAGCGGAACGTTCGAAGAACGACTTGCAGCAAACTTTTGACAGACTGAAGTTTTTTAATCTGTATTAGTTTTGCATTATTTTTTGTTCATTTCCTAACCCTAGAGGAAATTCGCCATCACCCAGAAAAGTGAAGCAGATACTTACTGCCCTCCAAACCTTTTCCTGACAGTTCAGAAGATTCAAAAATAATTTTGCAGATATTTCCCGACCTTTGACCGAATTTACTAAATGAAATCTCTAAAAACTGTGCATGGACTTGCTGGGATGCAGTCACCACCCTGAAACGACTATTGAGAGGGAGACCCACACCCAATAAGCTAAGCTGCCCTACACTCTGCAGAGCCACTCTTACTTCAAGGAGATGGCCTAGATGAAAAACCAGTCTAGAATGAGTGCATAAGGAAATTAAAAGCTAGTTGGAATCATCTACAGTCATCGTCAAAAGAGCATTGACATCGCCTAGAGGACATCTAGCCCTATGGGCTTGATCGTACAAGCCTAGGATCTAAAAGTTGACTATTTCCATGCCACACCAACGTTGTTGGTTTAGTGACAAACCCCTGTCTAATGAGAATGCGAAACTGATCCCATAAGCCCAATTAAGAGATCGACAAATCAGAAGGATTATAGAGTCTTTTGAGTCACCAGATCCAGAAAAAATTAATTATGAAAGGTGGATGAGGATGCGAAACCGATCCCATAAGCCCAGTAAGAGGTCGAGAAATCAGAAAGATTATAAAGTTTTTTGGTGGAAGCCCGAAGCTATTACATAATAGAATGGTGTTATAAGCAGGTATGCTACAGAGCTAGACCAAGGAGAGGCACAAGTGGGAAAAATTATGATAGAGCTCTTCTTTGACAACAGAACACCTGGTTGATGAGACCATAAAACGTCAAACATCTATAAACTCAGACCTGTACCTCAAGAGGTACAGGTCTGAGCCAACCATTAATATAAATTGTAACCAATGCCAGAAAATCAATTCAAGTGATACGAAACCATCGGGATTGCTGTAAACTATAACATAGTCACAGCGGTTTGAGGTCTTAGCAATGGATCATATTGGTTTTTGAGACTGAATATAGGAAAATCGATGGATTTTGATCACCGTAGACGTGGCTGGTAGTTAGGTAAAACTATTTGCTCTAAAGAGACCACTGTCATAAATCTGCGCTCTTGTTAATGTGAAGAAATTCTAAGTTACTGAGTTCCTAGGCAAGTGATTTCGGACAATCGGTCCTAGCGTAGTGCCACGTGAGGCGCATTGTTTGGAGTTTAAGCAAAACCTACCATATAACGCCAAATCCGGTAGTACGCTGAAACTGAGGGGCTTGAAGACCATGTGGGCCATTAACGCTTAGGACAAATACACAAACAGGAGCTTGGTAGTATGTACCCCTTCTTCCCTGATTTTTGAACAAGAGCTTCAGTCCCTAGACTAGGGGTGCATCATTATTATCCTGAGGTTTCAAGTTCCACAAATGACCCCCTATTTACATACTGTATCATGAGTTCTTCACACTAGCAGCCAATATGAACGGAACTAACGCAGAAAGAGTAACTATGTTAGATCACCACAGGAAACCTAAGAAATTCAAGGTTGGCAACAGAATCCTAACGGATGTTCAAATTCTAAGAAAAAAGTCTCTTACATGACAAAATTTTCCTTCCATGAAGGTGGACCCTATTTGGTCAATACCCAAGTGGCAACACGAGGAACAAGAAGTTGAAATGGAAAACTAACCAGTTAGATCCTCTGAAGTCGAGGTCGTCACATAATTATAAAATTGTGAATTGTAAAAAAAAATGTAAAATTGTGAAATGATAAGTCTGCGGTTGCAACAATTTCAATTGTTTTCATATTTTGTCTGGTCGAATCAATTTTGTTAGGTTGGTCGGCCATAGTGCCTTAAGGGACACTCGTGTCAAATACCGTCATTACGGAGTGGTCAAGCCTACACCACGTCATTAATGCTCTTAATGATTGTATATGGCCCTTCCCAATTTTGGCTAAGTTTGCGTGACTTCCCCACCTTTCGCCGCGGATTGTACAGCAACACAGCCTACTACCAACACGTCCGACGTGTTGCTAGTGGGCAGCCTAGTGCATGCAGATCACCAGCATATGGGTCCTTCGATGGAATTCCTACTTTTTGGAGTGTTTATAATACCTGGATCTTTTGTTTAAATCGCGCTGTAATGGATATGATATGAAAAATAATCAACAGATCTTTTCCGAAACCGCAATTTGGGTCGGCTTGATCTCTATCAGCTGACTTTCAAACAATAGGACTCATTGGCTTCTCATGGGATACCAATCTAAGATCATCACACATTTTCGAAAAGTCATGTCATCATATTTGAAGACCTTATAACGATGAGAATATGGGAAAAACGCTCTTTCCTTCTAAGATGTAGTTCATAGAGCGTTTGCTCAGTTCATAGAGCGTGCCCGGAAAGGGAAAAGTCCCTGGTTCAAATCCCGATGAAAGCCCACTTTTTTTTATTAAACACGTTTTGTGACCGGTCAAACTACTAAAAATTCTACTTGAAAATCTTAACGGGCGTTAAATACATATATATTGAATAGTTAGAAAAGTCAATTGGGCTAAGCAGCATGCAAGATTTTTCTTGTTGGTGCCGGAGGATTGGTAAGAAAATTACATTGAATATTGTGCTTTACTAAAACGAGTAATATCTTTCTGTAGATACATACCTCCTTGTAAACTATACCACTGTGCTCCATTGGTTATACCTCCTTGTTTCGAAAATTGCGAAGCAGTATCACCACACCCTTTTCTATGAGCACTTGCCATATCCGCGTGGTTTGAAGAGTAGGATAAAGCTAGATGCCTAAAAAGCGTTATCTATGTAGAAATTTTACCATTAAAGTATAGGTAACGAAACGTTTATATACCTGAAAGTCTCGTCATCGGGTGTTGCAGTATAATCATCGGTTTGAGATCCCGTTCGACTTTCGTCGTAAGGGTAGTTGGCTACCAAATCGCCTCCGTGCAGATTTGCGCTTAAAACGAATGGGATCTGCATGATTAGCCGTATTACTGCTCTTGTTTCTGGCTGTAGCTAAAAAGACAGTCTGTATAAGACTGAGAAGAATTCTCTAAATAAGAGAAAGTTACCGGATCGTTCAATCTGGTGAGTTGTTCCAGCAAGTGGTTGTTGCGGTTGGTATTTTCTTCTTCGTTTTCGAATACTATTCTGTCCAAATCGGGAAAGTTTCTGTTTAAGTCGATCGAGTTGTTATTAGTTCTTCCGGTTAGGTAATCCCTCCCTCCCTACAAAATATTATACAGGATGATGGTCCATTTAAAATAGTCCAACTAAAATGTCTCGAATGGACGTTGTTTCTTCGAAAAATCTTAAGATGCGTCAAGTTTAGGTTTATGGAGACGTAGGTGTAGAGTCATTCTCTTAAAAGGGGTAGCAACTCTTTCGTAGTTGGGAGTCAAGCTGCACCCTGAAGGGTTCCCGGTAAGAGTCTGAGAAACCCTTACAAGGTTAGTTGCTAACAAGAAACATGGAAGGCGACACACCCTTTGATGGTCGATTTTTGGATCCTTTAGGATGGGAATCAGCTTTAAACACACATCGCAAAACCGTAACTTATTCTATAACTTTGACTTTTTCACTCTGTTTGCTGCGTTCAAAAAGAACTAAAACTTGTCTCCCTGAAGAGCCACAACCAAACTCAATTTTTGGACGAGGAGCGTGAATTCAGGAAGCAAATGACTTCATATTTCGACCAACCAATGAGCACGGCACAAGACATTGGTTACAGAAGAAATATACAGAAATCCGGATCCTGTTTCAACTGCGGCAGAATGAGCCATTTTAAAAGGGACTGTCGCGTTCGACGGGAAAGGAGTAAGACTCCGCCACGATGACAATCTGGCGGACTCACACATCAGGCAGAAAACTAAGACCATTCAATGTGAAGAGGCGAACAGTGACTGGCCCTACGGAAGCCCCTAGGATCATTAGGATTGGGCAGTTTGGAAGAAGCCTAACCATCCCTCGCAAGATTGAACATCGCCCAGTCAGATCTCATGGCCTCATGGTAACGCAGATGCATTATCATGCAGGCCTTGTAAAGGGGAATGTCGACACTGCCAACGAGTAGAACAACGAGAAGGACCAAGCACTGAACAAATGAAGGTCGAACAAACAACCGATATTGCTGTGGGGTTAATACGTCAATGGAAGTTGGAAAATCAAAGACCTTATTGTTGAGTTGAGCTATAGCAGATAAGAGCCTGGAAGTAAAAGCTATGTGGGCTCAATGGGAGTCCTTGACGATTCAGAATGGTTTACTGAAGATGTCTTGAGAAAGCCCCGACAGGAAAAGTGCCACGCTCCAGCTTGTCGTACCAGAAAGTAGACGGAAAGATGTTTGGCGAGAAATGCAAAATGGAGTGTCTGGAGGCTATTTTGGAGTGAATAAGACCCTGGATAGAATTCGGGAAAGGTACTACTGGGTAAATTACCGAGATGACGTCGAAAAGTGGTGCTCAACCCCAAAGAAAGACTAGGGGGCAAATGAAGCAATATAATGTTGGCGCCCCATTTGAAAGAATTGCGATCGACGTGGCAGGTCCTTTTCCAGAAACGGACGATGGCAACAAATACATCTTAGTTGGTTATGCATGGTATGGCATGGATTATTTCAGTAAACGGCCTGGAGCTTATGCACTACCAAATCAGGAAACTAACACCGTGGCAAGGGTCTTGGATGATAAATTCTTCAGTAGATTCGGCGTACCATTAGAGCTTCATTCGGTCCAGGGACGGAATTTTGAACCGCAACTTTTCAAGAAGATCATGGAACTTCTGGGAATCCGCGAAACAAGGACAACTCCGTTCCATCCACAATCAGACGGTCGAGCGTTTCAATCGAACTATGGAACAATACCTCTGCTAAATGGTAGCGGACCACCAGAAAGATTGGGATAAATTTCTGTCTCTTCTAATAATGGCTTACAGAGGTGCAGTGCTAACACGACAGGACATACCCCTGCCAAGGTTATATTTGGTAAAGAACTTCGTTTTCCGGTAGATTTGGTGTACAGATCACCAGAAGAACCGGTGCAATATGTCCAGAACTATGCTGATGAACTTCGAGGAAGATTAAAGGAAATCCATCGAAACGTGAGGACAAAGGTGCATTGCCAGCGATCGGATGAAAGCCAGATATGATCTAAGGGCGAATTCTGCAGGATTTAAGGCAGATGACTTGGTTTGGTTGTATAATCCACAGAGAAAGAAAGGAAAGTCTCTCAAGTTGTCTCCAAGTTGGGTGGGACCATATACAGTCATCAAACGGATCAACTACGTGGTATACAGGATCCAACGTAGCGCTAGAACAACGATGAAAGTGCTTCATCTTGAACGGTTAAAGACTTACAGTCGTGGAGATTTCTCTGATCGGGACGATCGGAGAATCCGTCGGTCCACAGAGATTCGGCCCGAAGCGGAAACTCCGAGCGCCGGCCGCGACCTCGGGAACACATCTAGAATATACGAGAACCGGGAACAGTCGCCTCCATTCTCGAAAGTACGAGAGTGTGTTCAGGCCGGATATATAAACCAGGGAGCCGCGCGAGATGGGATTGAATAGATAGTGCAGTGTAGTAAATAAGTGAAATAAGCGGACAAGCGAACAGTGCGAATTGTTAGTAGGGAGTAATTATGTCTTAATCGTGTTGTAAAAGTTAAAAGTAAATAAAACTGTGTAGTTAATTGACGATAAATTATTGGAACCCGTATCCCGTAACAATATGAATTCAGTTAGATAATGCTCGACTGAAAAGACTTGCGTTCCATCTTCTTAAATAAGCATGTATTTTTATTATATGCTGATCTTAGGGATTCGTTGTACATAGCTTTTCTTGCGTTTAAGCCCTGAGGAAGACTAAATAAATAGTCGAAACTTTGGCAATTTTCTGATAAAGAAGAGGTGTATTATTTGATCTATAACCCTGTAATACCACCAGTATTATATTTCCAATCAAAACATGTTTAAAATATTTAATGAATCTTTTTATGATAAAATGCAGTGCTTGATATATTAAGTATGTAGAGACGTCAATAAATGGACTTCCGAAACGCAGAAGTCCGACCGACGTCAACAAATGGACGTCTTGTGTGGATGCGACATGTAGCCGTAATTTGGACGTCCATACAACGTAGTGTGCTACCTGGGTTCGAATTACTACCGCTGTCTATGTAGCTTTGCAACCGATAATAAAATATTACACCCCTACATTTCTGGCTCAATTGAACTTAAAATCATCTCCACCTAGTTATTCGTTTACTTAACACTTACGGTATCTGTAGCTAGTTGCCATCCATCTGGATTCATGCTCGGCATTAAGTGGATTCTGGTGATCTTAATAAGAGCCGTCACTTCTGGATTTCCTTTCAAGTATTCCTCGCACAAGTAATCCGCCAATTTTAGAAGCAGTTCCCTGCCAAGAACTTCATTACCGTGCATATTTGCTATGTACTTAAATTCAGGTTTCACTACAAAATCAAAAGGTTGCATTATTATATTGCAGAGAGAGAGAGAGAAAAAAAATCTGGATTTCACTCAATGTATAGGTATGCCCACAAAGCGAAAGCCGCCAAGAAATGGTCCTGTTGCGAACTTTGGAAGACCCTGTTGTACGTTTTAATTTGCAACTTAAAAAGTAACCAAAACCATAATTTTTGCAAGCCTCTGTACAATATTCTTCCCCTTTGAAATTTAACATAAATAGCCCTATCAAAGGCACTTACGTATTTCGTGACGTCCGGGCTTCGTGGAGAATTCTATCAAGTAAAGTGGATTTCCCAAAACTGAAGGTTCGTTGAGCGCATACACCCTGGTTATATTTTTGCACTTGATGTTAACATCCCTGAAATTTAAAAAAATATATTTATATTAAAGTCAAACAAAACTTATTTCAATCGCGTTTGCATCATAATCAATAAACTTTCCTTTTAACTTGTGGTTACTTTCATAGTTCTTCGGATATACTGAATTAAAGCATTTTGTCTCGGTGGAATAAAAGACCTTTCTACCAGTTGCGATATTTGAGGTTCATTAATGTAAAAAAGAAAAAAATATATAATTAAAAAATCGCACATCAACACATTCAATTAAGGAAGATGACGAATTATCGTTGTCGACTGCTTATTGCACTAGTGCCAAAAAATTTTTATCGCACCTGCTAACAATTCTAGCCGAAAAAGTATGTTCATGCCTCTCGCGGCTTTTCAAAAAACTATTTTTTTCCTTCATTATGTTCTCATTCAAGCAGCTCACACCGTAAATAATCACAATTTCTACACTTGTGTCATAAGTAACTATTAGCGCGGGCAAAAACCTAATAATTCTATAATATGCAAAACACAAAACCCACCTTAGAACATGGAAAAGCTCCTGGTTGTCATGATGTTTGAACTCAAATCCCTTTACTGCCGACATTGTGATCACCCATACGAGCATCCAAAACTCAATTCCCAGCTTTTCCATTTTTAAGTAATAAAAATATGTGGGCCTAAAGTGTGGGATCTAAATGAGCAGCTGTTTCGAAATGAAGCACTCTTCCAACTTCAGATCGATATCGAGCTGAATTTTACGTGGAGCCGGCGCCATAGGGGTGTCTGAAACTGGAAATATGATAGCTTAGATTAAACTGATTTATACGTCATTAGCATCTATATGAAATAATAAATCATTTCTGTCAAAATGGCAGCTTTTAATTACATTGCAATGAGATTTAATAACAGCTTAATTAATTTTATACAGAGGTATTTTGCTGGTGAAAAGATTGTTCCACACTTATTTTGAGTCGTTTTCAGTGCTCTATGATTTGATAATGCGTGGAAAGGATGGTGATCGCCTCACCAAAATGAGTGTATGATCATATCTCTTGGTATCTCTCTCAAGGTTTGAAATAATAAATTATTATTTACGTGAAAAACTAGTCATTATTGCTTATGCTGCAAATATTCGAACATGCTCAAAGAGCTATTGCGCAACATAAAATACGCTAATAAGTGACGTCACTCCAGTTATGGATTTCTAGATAATTTAAGTGGGTATAATGCAAATAATCCATATTGGAAAAATTTCCTGTTTGGCGGTTTATCCAATCTGACACTGCTGTTTAATGATATATCAATATACGCTTATTGCCATTTCCGGATTGTCACTGATCAGGAAAGTGCAAACGGTCCTGCTCGAATTCCCGCAACTGCGGATGTATACAGCGATCTCCAACCAGGGGAGGTGGAATCTCAATTTGGTGTATTTACGTAGATTTCTTTTATTGACAAAATTTTTCCACATAGAAAATTGTTTTGTAATTACGTCAAAATTATGGAGATATTGTCTAGTGCTCCACGCGAGACTCTACCACATAATATTAATACTATATGGTAGATGGCTCTCAGTGCGAGAAATTGCCTATTATAGCGCTCTGCACTGATGTCGTCTATCCGTACCGAAACGAAAAGTACAGCGCATGGTGGTCACCAATTTGTCTATCAACCTATCTGCGTACCAGTTTCGGAGTCTACCCTTCAAAAGTGCAGCTCCGCCTGGCCGACAAATTGAAGACCTGTTCGTTGCGCCATATGTGAGTACAAATGATCAGAAGACTGATATTTAATGTATCTCAGATTTTATCGTCGACGCAATCTCATTCTTTCTGTCAGCAATGTCTTGGCAATCAGGTTCACAATTGCTGAAATTCGAATAATTAATTTAATATTCATCTAGATTGCTCTCCTCCTCTAGATAGCAGTCACCAGAAATCCTGTTTCTAAGGGAGTAATATTATTTCCTATATCATCTGCGCACCGCGATTAAAAGTGGCTTGTGTAGAAGGTATATTCTTCTTTTAGGTATCTTATGTGATATCACATTCAATAATCTAGATGCTTGGTCTTCAAAAGCCTTTTTCATTGTTACTTGTAATTTATGTCTGTACTATTCTCTTCTAGTAATCTTTTTTACTCTCACACTCATAGACTGGATAACGATAAAAGTTTTCGCCCATTCCTGATCTTATAAAGAGTTTTTCCGTCTAAGCCTCTCGCAGTATATCTGTTACCAAAAAAAGGGATTTTTTCACCGCCTCGGCCTAAAATTTCTTTCGGAAATTGGCGCCAAACAGACGGTTTAGTAGATATGCAGCAAGAGTTGGTGCGCACTTTTGTCATTTTGTCATATAATTTTCCATGAAAAAAGTCAAAAAGTCTGTTTTGCAAAAAACCGTACCTAATATCCTGACCCGATAGTGAATGCGCCGTGGCCATGTGCAACTACATCCATCTGTGTGACAGCTTATCTCATAACCGACTATACCACAACTGGTTATACCATCACTGGTCATCTTTTAACAGGCCAACCCGTTCCGAGGCGCTGTGGTCGAGGTCATCCCTCTTTTTTCATCCTTGCTGGTCAACCCTTCTGTCTCATCTTCTACAGACACCCCGAGTAGAGGGAATAGGAGAGTAAACTCCTCATTTAAAACTCCTCCGCCGAAAAAACCTATGAGAGCAATAGCCTCCTCCTCCAAAAACCCATGAGAGCAATAGCCTCCTCCGAAAATCTATGAGAGCAAACTCCTCCTCCAAAAAACATATGAGAGCAATAGCCTCCTCCTCCGTCATCTCCACATACCCATCAATTACCCCACCACAACAAAACCACCACAACTACAACAAAACCACCACCACCTAACAAAGTATCGCATCCAGGGTTGTTACAAGCTACACAATTGTGCAAAATGCTACACATTCCATTAACGAACTGCACGGCTACACCCCAATAGTAAATAAGCCCATTTTACTGCACATTATCAAAAAACTGCACAGGAAACTACACAACTGAAGCGGACCTCGTATTTCGAATACATTTTTTGTAACTGCTTGAACCACTCGCATGTAGCAAGGCGAGAGTCACACTGCTCGCTCTTTTCCAGAGTTGCCAACCATGGCTATTTTTAGCCAAAGTGTGGCGACAAATCATGAACCAGTTCGAGTTCTGTTTTTCTTTTGCTCTTTTTATACATTTTACTCTTTCTACTCTGAATATTCAAACTCCGCCTACTCTAATCCTAACTAAACGACCTCTTTTTGTCAGTTAATTCTGTTACGTTTTCGTCTTTCTTTGTCTTGGCTGTTTGATTTGTTTCGTTATTCTTTCTTCACCTGACGCTTATTTTTAAAGAAGGAGTGAAAGTGAGAATCGCTGGCCAATGGAATTCGTCAAAAGACTTTTTTGACCAATTGTCAAAATTCTCACTTGGCGCGGCGAAATAATGGCGATTTTCTCTTGCTTAGAGTTGGCGATTTTTTGGCTACTTTTTTTTCTTGATCTGGCGACACTGAATTGGAAAGGTTGGCAACTCTGCTCTTTTCATTCTTACCTTAAAAAAGAACTCTGTAATCTAATCTTGTTAGAAAATGGAGCAGAAACAATAAATTATTAGTGTCTACACTATGTGCCAACAGATTTTGCTATTTTACTATGGGCCATTTCAAATAGATGTTCTTCTAGCAGGCTGAGGAATTGACAGATTCGTCCTATTCCATCCATGTAAACATGTCATTTATATGTCAATTTCTGAGCTTACTAGATGAATATCTATTTGAAATGGACTATATCTACAAGATTTTTATAGCCAACTAGGATCTTCATTTTCGTTCTATTCAAATCTATTGGGAGGTTCTCCGTATATACAGGTATATGCAAACATTGCAACCAACTGATAGCGTTTTCGATTGCCAGAACTAGTGCAAAATGAATGTATTGTTGTCTTTTTATTTAACGTCAGTGAAGTAGTATGGAAATATACTAGTTTTGCACTAAAATTGTCAATCGAAAATGCCATAAGCATCATTGAAAATCTTTGATTTTTTATTGGTGCACAATGCTACACAATTTTATTTGAAATTTGTACACATATATAAATCAATCCGTAACAACCCTGATCGCATCGCATTCGCTGAATTTGCAAAGCCGGACTGGGTCGACTTATTTAATTTTACGCCAGCGAGACGGCATTCGACTTCCTTTCGCCCAGTTCGTAAATCTCGGCAGTGAAATACTTTTGGACCGGCTTATTAATTTACAAAGTATAAGCAGAGGGAAATTATTAAAATTAGTATGAGTGAAATAGTTCAGTTGGCGCCAATAGTTGAAGAAGATGAACCTATAGAACCCCCAACTCAATTTATGGAATTGACACCATTAATTGAATTAGATTTGGACTTACCATATAATGATATAAATGATTTGAACAATGAAGGCATAGAGAGTTTTTTGTCTACAGCTGATCCAAGTGTAGACCTACCAACGCGAAATCATTTTATCAATTCGATCACTGCAGATATGAGCATATTTTCCTCTCCCCCTTATCCAAGAGAAGAAGACGATTTTGAAATGGAATATGCAACTAAAGAACAACAACATGAAGAAATAGTGACTTGTATTATTTGTTTTGAAAAAGTGAATGAAGTTTGTCACCCAAATAGTTGTAATCATAAATTTTGTTTGCAATGTATTATAAAATGGACAGATAAATGCTGTTTGTCATCGTTGAAATCAAAAAAATGTCCATATTGTCGCCAAAGTTATTCTTATTTGATTGAAACTACAAAAGATGTAATAAGACATCATAATATTTTTACGATGAGAAGGCATAATTAGTTTTAAGTTTTATACTATAAGGAATTTGTGAAATAAAACATTACAATGGTTTTGACTCAGTATATTTTTAAAACCAAACACGAATTGCTCTTAGCTACTAAAATTATTAAAAAATAACCCATCAATTGCACTTCGAACATCTCTTAACTATTAAAATTAAGTAAAAAATAAATTAATCCTAACTACTAAACGTAACTAATGCATGAAAAGAAACTAAACATCGGCATGAATAGACCCATCAGTTTTTATATGCCTAATTTCAGCTGTGCCATAATTACAGTATATGCAGGCTTGCGGTGGTATTACAAAGAACAGCTGTGTGTAACACATCGCACATTTTAAATCTATGCTATTATATTCGAGGGCACGTTTGTAATGGCAATTAACAAATTCAAATGTCCCGCCATAAAGTCCAATTGAGTGGTTTTCATTGCACTGAAAACACAAGGCATAGGTACCCCCGAATATTGATGTTATTTGTGCATAGGATTGTAATATGCAAAAGCTTTTCCTTTCATACCACAATTGGTTCACTTCCTGAAGTGTCACTGCACTTACTTTCACTTCACCCACGTCTGCAATCTCTGACTGAATCTCCATAGCTAGTCCTTCATCTTCACTTTCCTCATCATCAGAAGTTTCCACTAATGTGTTAAGGTCTATGTTTTGCAAAGCAAACTCACGTCTTTCCAAATCATTGTTATTTTGTTTATATTCCACCACTTCAGTTTTATCGATGGAAACAAACCGTTCTAACCGTTGTGCTGCACCGGGTACGTCAGAATCGTCACCATCACTATCAAATTCAAGAAAATAGTAGTTCTGCATCGTATGGCAAAATTACGGCGAAGTGGAATACAGAGTCAAAAACAAGAAGCTCTAACGTCGAACATCTTACAGTCAAGAACAACTCGCAGTTTGTTTCAAAAATACACTGAGTACAGAAACGAACAAGACATTGAAATATATAGCACGTAATATCTCCAAAAGCATGCAGCAGGGAAACAAGTTTTGTTTTTTTTTTTTTGTAAATTGGCTGAGGCAAAATTGCATTTACCTTGATTACATATGCACCACCATGTTTGCAGTTTCTAAAGAAGTCACAAACCAGCGGTATAACATTAAATAAATTAAGGAAAAAGTTTAAGATTTGCTTTTTTTTTTTAAAAGCAGACAGTTATACAATGACCTACTTACAATATAGGTTTGTTTTGAACCTTCATTTCGTCTTTTGGGATTCTGTGCATGTGACCGAGGCCTATTGTCTCAGCAGTTTGTTTTCGGTAAGCGGCAAATTATAATATTCTCATTTTTGCATAACTCACATATTCCTTCCCTGATATCCCTTTTCTTGCTTCATGTATTGTCTTTCATGTAGTGTCTCTTCCATAATCCAAAACCTTTAAATTTGGGTCGTTTAAATTAGTTTTGCTCCCATTCGTTGTTGGTATACATAAAATTATAATAGCCGCTCCTAGATGTAACCTCAACCTTGTATCTACCTGGTGTTTACCCATCAGTTTTGTCTTAAGTAAGTTTGATTCATTCTTACCTAACAGTTATTTGTCATTACTCACAATGATCTCATCAATGATGTCGACTCCTAATAACAAGTTAATATTACCAGGCTGATCGAACATTCTATATCCTAAGGAATTATAACATGGTTTGGATTAATGTATGTCGTTGACAACTGATCAGTAATTGCAGGCAACCCATCTATTTTCTTGGAAGTGGAAATAGAACTCCTAAAATGGTTAAACTGTAACGACATTCAATCTTTTGCACCCAGCAAAAATACTCAATGAGCTCGGGTCCAATAACGCCCTAATTTTCCTGTTGTTTTTATGATCACGAATAAAGTCTTCTTGTCAAGTTTGTAGATGTGGTTTGTGTACTACCGTCTTGATAGTAATTGTTTTTAACATTGTCTTGAGAGGAAGGTTGAGTTATATGATTATTGTACCTTGAACGTTACTAGCACCAGACAGATTGGGATGTGTTTTGTATTGTTAGCATTTCCAGATAAGTCTTAAGTCTCTTGCTTGTCCATGAACAATCTGAAGCCCTATGGTCGAAATGTAGACAAATGTTGCACACATTTAAAGGTTGCACTTCTTTCACCCTATCATTAATATTTCAGAATTTTTTTTCAGAAAAAGTTTGTGAATTTAATGACAGTGGCTATAGGATCTGTAAAGAATGCTTCTCTTTTAAACGAATGTGGATATCTTTAAATTTATTGCATTGTACAATATTATCATGTTGGGTGAAAGCAATAATTTCTAATATCTGACTTTTACTAGAATTCAACAAAGCGAATGTTTTGATGTCTTTGACTATACTTTTCCATCATGCGTCTGATAATAATGCATAAGTTCACACTGATTATAAAAAGTAATAAGATGTCCTGTTGAACTACCGACTAACGTAAAGCTTTAAGCTCCTTTAAACGTTAAAGTGTTAGGTTAGTCGGTTAACTTTCGCAGTGGATTTCCTGCAAATTTTAGACATGTTTACTTTTGGTAATCGGTCAGATAGTTTGAAAAATCAATGTTAATTTATCCAGGATCGGTTCGTGGTATAAAAAAGGGGGGTTGCACTAGGGTAGGTAGGAAAGAAAGCGCCGAAATTTTTTTTAGGTCTTCTACGAGCACTTATTTTTGGTCGAAAATTGTCGAAATTGTTTTTCGTATTAAAGAACGTTTACATAAAGCGAAAGCCCATTTAATTAAAAAACAAAAAAAAAACGAAAAACAATCAAAACATAGCAGATAATTAATTCTCTGTAGTAGTTTTGTTGTTACCATAGTAAGGCCGAGGAAAGGGTCGTGTGCATTCGAGTGGGATAACACAGCAGCTGTGTTCTCTATGCACTATCGTGGTAGTTTTGCAGACAATTCTAGTGACCATATTATTGTGTATTATTGTTTTATTGTTACTATAAAAATATAAACCGACTAATTAATAAGTTAAAAGAATAATATTCGGCAGCTCAAAATCTTGGGGTTGCGCAAACCTGCAAACATTAGGACGAACAGCCGCTGAGCTAATCTCATTAACCTCCCAATAAGCATGCAACTATAGTTGCTATTAATGTAAAAATGTTGTAGTGGATTAGATGAGGGCGAATGAAACGTATGCTAGTTTAAACATAAGCAGTTACAAATGCGAATATAAAGTCATTGCAATAAGGATTCGTAGAGATAAAACCTGTATAACAATAAAACGCCAATTACATTAATAATTACTCTACATTACAGACATTAAACAAGATACTAAACAAGATACAGACATTAAACAAGATATTAAACAGATATTAAACAATAATCAATCTTGTGATTCACATAAAAAGACACATCGCTCTCTCGCTTCAACAGATGTCCTTTCAATGCACGTTCTGTTTTTACAAATTCATCATTGCGCCAAGAAAACTTGGTAAAGTGTCCAAAAGGTAATACTTGCAAAACTACCTCTCTCACGAAAAATAGGTGAGAGTACATTGTTCTTACCAAAAGGCACTGCGTGTCCTAAGGTGTTGTTGCGCGAAAATATCATTCGTCCTTCTGAGATAAAGTGGGAACCGTCTTCAGGTAAAAAATTTCTCTAGGAGCTTCCAAATCAGTTATAATGAGTGTTGTCCGAAATCCGAAACGTCAGATTGAAACTAGGTTTGTTAACATATACAAGCTTGGCATGGTGAAAAGATATTCCCTGTGAAGGAACACAACTGGCACTTATCGCTGGCAAAAGCAAAAAAAATAATATTAACATGACTGCAATGTGGTGAAGCAACATTTAGATCCCTGCATTTAAAATCATACATTTAAATCTAATCTTCATGAATACACGTGAATACACTCGTAGAATTGCAAATTTAATTAAATACTTTAATGAATCTAGTTAGTACACTCGTATATGTGAGATGTTCTACAGAGCAGGAGCAGGCGACCAAGCATCGGCATATTTTAAATCCAATTCTGCATGGAAGAAACAAAGTAATACTAATATTTGTCCTACATTGTGAATATAATATTAAGTTTGACAATATTTTTAACTTCAATTATTTTAACATTTATCCAATACAACTTTAAAGCTCTAAGTTCCTAATCTATCTTCCAATCTTTAAAAATTTCACAACAAATTGTTACAGTGGACAGACAGGTCGTCCAATTGGGATCCGCTTATTGAATTTGATTTATCTATTAATAAATAAAATAGGTACATTTACCTACGATCACCAAGTGTTCAAAAACACACCGTATTCGATCAATGTAAGATATTCATTATGCAGTGTAAAAAAAAATCGCACAGCTTGGTAAAAAAGAAATTGCACCGTTTCATAAGAAATACATCCAAAACCATGCAAAAAAGTCACACAGCTTTGCTAGTGTGACCTTAACTTAAAAGTAATTAAAGCCTTAGAAAATGTGTTTGTGTTTATAATTATGTGATAAAAAGTAAATCATTAGTAAGCTAGTTGAATTTTAAAGCAGTGATATGAATTCTTAAGCAATAGTTTCAGTTGACTAAAACTAAAACATACAGAGAGGTAACAGATAGAAAACAACCTAATATAACTTTGTGTGAGCAAGGTCGTAGGTAGAGTGTAGTTTGTGTTGTAATGCATTTACGTACCCACGGAATCATGCTTAACCAGCTTCATGCTTAACTTTCTCATTTGTGCATTGTTCCTAACAACACTTGTTTCGTAACATTATATTATCTACAAACGTTCAATAATGACACATTTTGCGCTTCTAAAAGTTGACCTTTTTTAAGAATTATTCTTTAACGCGCGTTGCCATGAACAGCGAGCGATAATATTATACTTAAGGCATGTACTGTTTCCAATCTTGGTTGCGGTTAGTCGTTCCATTATTTCCATTATTCTTGAAAACGGTATGCGAAGAGGGTCACCGAACCAATCAAACATCTCCGATTTTCTCGGTTAATCTGTCAACATTGTGAATCTGTTCTTGAAAATTTGATTGTTTTTGGAGGTTTATTATAGGTACCAAGTACCACATACACAAAAAGTAAACAATTATTTGCTGCAAAGAGAATCTGCTACCCCATTTTCTTTCCCTATTTTATGATTCTATGACAGCTGTTTACCAGTTTTGTTCCGAAAATAACCAGTTTTCAGAAACCATCGTACATCAAATGTCAATCCAATTATTTACCAGACGGTGAACCAGGTTTGGAAGCGGTACATGTCCTAAAATAAAAGTTTCATAACACTGGCGCATGAATCCAAATTTGCAGAGCGCATAGCGAGGCGACGGCATGGATTCATGGCATTATGAAACGCATATCTTAAATTTTTTTGAAAAGAGAGTCATTAATTCGTAGGTAGTCATCAATTTGTCGATCAACCCATCTGCGCACTAGTTTCGGGGTCAACCCCTCATCAGCACAGCTTTGGCTGGTCGACAAATTAATGAACCACTATTCGGCTAATTGAAAGCAGGAAACGTAAAGAGTACCGGTGAGATGTTTGTACAAAGCAGGCGACATCCATCAGCGTGTTTTAGATCAAACACTGCATGGCAGATTCCTCTCGGTTCGAGTAGCAGCTCATATTATTCTGTACCTTTTACATTTTTTTTTTATTGTAATGAGGTAGACAAAAGTGATTAAAACTAAACATAAGTTATTATTTCAAACGTCTAGTAATTTTGGTTCCTGTAATTATATTTCTTACACTTTTTACTGTCATCACGTTACTGTACGATCATTTTTTTGCCATTAGTGTCACTTCTTAGTTTTGTTAATATTAACGTACCTTAACTGTTTGCTTATGTTTCTTTATTGAATTTATGCCTCACACATTTGAATTACTCACTTTCACTTTAGTATCTATCGGATTTTGCTGCATTTGCTCTTGCCATTTATTTACTGAAGGAATTCTTTCGGTTTTGTCTTCCTACTGAGGTCTAGTTTCCGTTGGCCTGGCTGATTTTTATAAAACTTAGTCTTATGTACTACAGAGTGCCTTTTTCTTACTTACTTTGTTAGCTTTGTTTACATGCAACACAAGTTGTGGCACCGCCATTCCGAGTATATTTCTGAGGGCTTGAATGGTGATTATATCATTTTTCCAGGGTTACTGATTAGTTTTTTTTTTATAACTGGAAGAGAATTAACTGTCTTTGTCTTTGTTAATTTCATTATTTTTATTTTGATTAAATAACAAACCGATCTAATATATATTCGCAGCTTTCGTTTTGGCCGACATGACAGTCCTTGATCCTTGAGTAATGCCTTTGTCCTGGTGTTGGACAAGGATGCATATTTCTTAAAGTGATCTCATTTTGGCGTAAATGCGCGGCACCTCTAATTGGTTTGTTAGTTTAAATCAATAATTAGTTAATTCCTTTTGCTCTTTCTTGACCTGTTTTATATCTTATTTATCGACTAGGTTCAGTCCTGATTTATTTGCTATTTTTGTTAATTTTAACTTCAGTAATTACCTATTTATCTTTAATTCCTTGATCAACTTATTTGCTACATGCGTGACGTCATTGTTAATTCACCGTTCTGATTGAATATGTGACATGTGACACCTTCCTCCCGTCCTTACCATTGACCGGTAATGGTACTAAAATCGATAATTTCGTTTGGGAATTTGGGTTTTTCTTTTTCACCTGAGACAGCCGCGGATCCGAGTTCTACCTTCACCACCCTTCATCCGTCCATTAATTAACTGTTCTCTAGTTTTCTTATTGCTTCTTGTACGGGGTGTTCATTAGAAAACTTCATCTAGCAGGCTATGAAATTTTGACAGAAAAGGTTGACATAATCACAGTAAATGGACTTTTATTTCTCCATCCTTTTCTTTTGACATTTCACAGCCAACTAGATGAAGTTTTATAATGAACACCCCGTACCTTACCTTCAAGGGAACAGTTTATCTGCGTCGGCAGGATTTCAACGGCCAGTGATTAACTCCCACTGGTAAGTTTCACGTTTGCCCTTTGACGCCGCCATTTGCTAAATGGTTTTGGCACGTGTTTTAGCTCAAGTTTTGAAGTCCTTTGGCTATTTCGGTACTGGCTTTACTACCTTCTTTGTTCCTGAGCTGCGATATCCAGGATTTTTTCCTATAGAAAAACCCTCAGCGAGGTAATTATACCTTTATTCTTTTTTAGTTTTTATAATAAATCTGCTTTCTTTCTTTTTTATTAAATATAGTTTGAGGTTTGCCAGTCAAAATTGCTAGATCATATTTAATTTGATTTGTTATTATTGAAGTGTAACTTTACTTGTAATTTTTTTTATTCATTGATTTATTTCATTTTTCTAAATGTATTAATATCTTTCAGTAACTATTACACATTACTAGGAAAGCAAATAACCTGTTTTAATTGTTATAAATTTGATCAGATTTTTTTCCTAGGATTTTTTCCTTTCAAGTTTTTCTTCAAGTCATCCATTGCTAACGGCCACTGCAGGCTACACACAGTTACTGCTTTCAGCTGTGACCTCTAGGAACACTCAATTACGACTGTATGTAGACTGTAGTCTTAAGCACTAACACCACTATAATAGAGCAACTAGTAAACTACCAGGTTGAATTTTTTTTGTCCTATCTTGTGTATCTGTTAGTTTATATTTTGGCTTGGTGTTGAGTTCCAGATTACACCTTTGGAGGTTTCCGACTTTACTATCAAAGCCAGTGGAGCTAACCTACCCCACTCTGCGAATTATCTGAACTGGGGCACACTTCATTTGGCAGGCCACTAAACAACTCACACCCGTTTACTAAACTTGTTTTGCTTTCACTCTTCGTTTATTTTTTTATAGAGCTTTTTCCTATATTCAGGATTTCATCCTGAAGAAAGGGTGTGGCATTACCTTTGATAATTTGACTTTGACATTTTTATCATATCTTCTCAACATGTGCTGAAAAGAA
This sequence comes from Taphrorychus bicolor, assembly GCA_951812265.1. Lineage (NCBI taxonomy): Eukaryota > Metazoa > Arthropoda > Insecta > Coleoptera > Curculionidae > Taphrorychus > Taphrorychus bicolor. The sequence goes on along the minus strand of OX638299.1, from coordinate 13,309,854 downwards.
ATGGGTATAAAAAAATTGAAGATTTCAAAGGTGACTTGATGGCAATAAAAAATGAATGAGATATGAGTTGAAACTCATGTTGATTTTGATTGAATATTACTTAACATTTCCATAAACCGGCACTATGTAACATCTAATTTTACCTATACCATCGAAACAGAGCTAAAATAACTAGAACCTCTCCGTTTTTAAGGTGTGTCTGTCAGTGTCTTAATATCGAGCTGAACGAATCGAATTACATAAAGGATTAGATAGCTCGCTGTCAATAGCAACTACCACCGTCAAACAAATATTAATAGTATATTATGTACTAAGGTTGTGAAGTACCTACATTATTATGACCCGAACGTCAAGTTTAAGCGCGTATAGCTCTGAGGGATCTAAGACGTGAGGGTCATAAGTAGTTCACAACCGCGGTGTATATACGATTCTTTCCACTACTAGATTCAATAAATCTACAACAGAAAATTGCTTAAATTAGTAAGATAGCGCTCCGCACATTTTATTCCTAAGAACAGGCGCGTCTTCAATCCATATGGAGGCTTCGTTACCGTGGCAACCGATAAACACAATCGCCGTATGACGATATCGCGGCGCCTAATGCGTCTGACAACTGACAGCTTTATCTCCCTAGGGAGATAATCGACCAGAATGTTGTCATTATAGACAGCTTATGTTCAATTGTTTTATAAGCAAAACGAGAAAACCTACTTCACGGTCATTATGCTGGCCTTTAACGGTCCGTATTAAAGCTAGTAGTGGAAAAATGTATTATTTGGTAGCATTTGCAGATAAAATGTACATATTATGAGAAGAATTTACTTTTTTGCTCTCGAGTGAAACTTTCCTTCCGAATAAATAAAGCTGTACTTCTTGCTATTACTACATAAACAACTATTATAGATTTCAATGTATTACTACCTAAACATTTGTTCAAACAAATAATAGTATATTATAAACCAAGGTTGTGAAGTACATTATTATGACCCGAAGGTCAAGTTTAAATCCCGAAGCGCGTAGCGCTGAGGGATCTAAGACCTCGGTTGTATATACGATTTTCCCACTACTAGACTCGATAAATCTGCAACACAAAATTGCTGACACAAAAAACAGAGCTAATGCGCCTGACAACTGACAGCTTTATTTACCAGGGAAATAATCGGCAATAACGTTGTCATTATAGACCGCTTATGTTCAATTGTTTTATAAGCAAAACGAGAAAACCCATTTTACAGTCATTCTGCTGGCCTTTAACGGTCCGTATTAAAGCTAGTAGTGGAAAAAACATTAAATGATGCACAAACACATGATGTCTGTTGATGGTAAAAGTAGGAAAGACCCATTTGTTTTATAGCTCTCTTGGACGAACTTCCTGGAAGAACTAAAAAGCCCCTTTTTCCTTTTGTAACTGACTATATTATAACTCACATACGTCTTCATGTGATACGTGACACTTTAAGAATTAACTTTGAGATTTTCCATAAGAGGTTTTTACAACCCTTCCTATCAGCCGCTGAGTGACATGTCTTTTTCTGCTGTATCCTGTTTGTTCGAGCTCCATCTTAACGATTCGTTTATTTCTTTTCACAATAAATGTGATTTGTGTGTCTGTTTTTCGGCTAACAATGCAATGCTTGATATAACCAGTTTAGACGCCCCTCGAGAATTTCTTTATTTAATACATTAAGATCCACCAGCAATCCCTAGCACTTCATACTTTCCTAGAGGACCAGTAAGTGTAGTAAATAGGAATCGCAGCGCATCTTTAAAAATTCATTGTCTTTGGCATACAGCCATTCTTGAGTTTTAATTGTGCTCATGGGTCCGCTATGGCCTAAGGGAATCGATTAACATCATCAGAGTTTTACAGTACTTGTTTGCAGATCCACATTTTTTGACATTTTCAAAACCATATTCTATAACATGCGGTTCATTCACTTTTTTTAAAATGTTATGGGTTTCTTTAGAGCGAGTGTCAAAAGAAAATAATAGTTCAAAAACATTATTTTATTTCAATATAAATTTAAAAAAAATTAGGTGTCCAAGTTGGTAAAACAGTCCAATTAGTATTGAGGGTTTTCTTCACAATTTCCATAGTAGGTGTTCACCACCTTGAACTTTATTCCTTTTCATCTCACCCTTCCTTATTTTCCTAAAATCCTGTCTAAGCCCTAAAAGGGGCCGACTGGAGTTTCAGGTTACTACTCTGGACCGTAAATATATACCGCTATGGCCTGACACAACAAATTTATGCTACTGAGCCACACATTTTTTCTTTAGTGCCAAAATGCAAAGTAAATAGTTAAGCAAATCTTTTCGACAAAGCAATAAAGTTCTAAAAAAACATTTTTTTTCAGAACTTCTAATAAAAATGTGTTAAAAAGCGCTGTCTACTTTGGATAGATACGTAGAAGGGCAGGTATAAGATTTGTGGAACAACGTCTAAGGACATGCAATGCTGTTTGGAAAACGAACTTTACTGTCGCTTGTGCAGATGTCATGCAGATATTATCCGATAGCCACAGGTACTAGAGTACCTATCATTTTCCTGGCGCAATGTTGAGTTCATAGGAACGGAAAAAGATTGAAGACTTAATCCTAGAAATTAGTAGAGGGAGAGTTACGAGTTTCTGTGAGGCAGAAGAGTAATTGTTAGGAGATTGTGTGTTCTAAAAACTGCGTTATATTATTCCGATATGCACACAATATCGTATTAAAGAGTCAACTTTCCAAATACTATGTTTATTTTCCGCTATTCATCCGCTACAACTCGTTCACATTAATATCAACTTTATAGTTGCATAGGTACTTATTCAGGGGTTAATGAGATTAGTATCGACGGTATAAAGTGAGTTACTTGGACCTTAATAGTGAACCGCCTTGAGTGTTTTATCCCCAAATTTGTCTTTTAAAAACCTAGCACAGGTACAGTAAGTAACACCATAAGTAAAAATCCCACCTCCCCACTAGTCTTCACGGTCATACCAACACGAACGTTTTCATATCAAAGAAAGTCCGATGGAAATAGCCAGACTTGGTTAAATTTGCATACCCATAACCCTTTAAAATAACAGGAAATGGCTTGTTAAAATTGTCTTAATGTTTTCTGTTACGGCAAAATGCGCCTCTCCTTACGGCAAAATGCCTCTCTCCAATCTCAACAAAATAAGATGTTGGCTTAGAAACATTGACTTATAACTCTGTTCAGCGAGGGTTAAATATTATGTCATAAATACGTCTGTATCTGATAAAATGTCAGTTGAACAAAATGTCAAGTTATGTTTGTGGACACGTGCAGGTATCAGCTTAGCCTTTTGTGCAATTATTCCAAAATTTTCCCATTTCGGTTATTTTTTCAGAAGGAATATCCGCAGCAGCTTTACCATAGACACTTGCTATGATTCACCCGGCCGCCCGGCCATGGATGTAGATCATAAGATAAGGACAAAATCGGCCCAAGATATTTTGAGTATTTTTGTGTACTTACTTACTATACCTAGTAGTGCTCACAACTTGCGTTGTAAAACTAATAAGCAGAAACACTTGTCGTCGGGTCGCCAAACATATTTTTCCTTTGTTCGTTCGAATGCACCCTTTTCTGCGGAATAGTTCAACACGTGTCCACATGAATTCATTCCTTTGATAAAAAAAAAACTGCTAGGCATTTATTGTATATTCAATTTTTGAAATTTTTCTTAGAATTTAATTAATGATATATTTGATAATAAGACATGCAACATAAATAACTTAAATTAAGTACATAATCTAACTAAGTGTGGGCAATTTTTTTAAGACACTTAACCGCGGTTTTGCTTTTATCTGTGTGCATGCTTGCATCGTTCTTCCATATTTTTTCTTTAGTTGATTCAGTCGAACACCTCGCTAATTTTGTTTAAAGTTTTATTCATTTCCACAGAAGCGGATCTAGCCTTTAGGTGATACCAAGGGAAGATATTTGTGTGGACCAGTAGGTGCTTGTTCAGGAACAGGGGCTTCTTTTCCACAATTGATAGTTCCTTCGGGACGTATGTTGATCGAATTTCTTCCGCCGCTTCGTCGATTCTAAATTCTAACTCCTTGTTTCTCCACTATCTTGGAAATTTTCTCCGGTTTTTCTTCACACAGTGGCTTCTTCTACATGATTCCTTAAAAGCGGTTCTTTCGTTTCTGTCTTTAGTTCTTCAAAAGCTAGACTCGGATTTCTAAATTTTGACGACATTTTGAAATTAAGCGTCAAACTGACTTTAGCTGGTGGTTTTATTATTAATAAAAACTAAAAATACGCCTGTTTTTTTACGATCTTTTTTTAATGAAATGAGGTGAGTAATGTGACGTCATATTGAACTCTCGCTGAACAGAGTATATGTTTTTAAATGATACAATAACTAAACTTAGTTTTTTTTCATTTTTGATATCTTTATACTGCAATTATCATTGCTGTGATTACAATAGTATCATAGTATTTACGTTGCATAGTATGTCAAAATAGTCATTTTCCTAATAAGCAAAGTGATCCTTTCGCACATACACTGTGCACAAAATTAGGATCAGCAATGTTCAGGGCACAGTATAAGGAATAATACATTATATCAGTAACGTCAGTCGGTCGAAAAATTGAAACTCTCCTCCCCTTGCCCCGTCCGCCGTAGGCCGGAGCACCACCAAACCGGTTTTGGCCGGTTTTAGCAATGCTTTGGCAGTGCATCGCAAGTGTTTGTCTCCTTGTAAATATTCGAGAAAATTGCCGGGCGCGGCACGCTTTAGTTTTGGAAATATCAAAAGTGCCGACACGAACTGACGATAATGATATAATTTATTATTCCTTATACTGTGTTCAGGAGCTACGTATAAGTAATATCTTGAATTTATGGTGAAGGACTTTTTTCATGATGTCATTGATGGCCCCGAACATTCCCATTATGTAATACACGTTCAAGTATGTCTAATAAAATTGTTCTTTCTTATAGCTTACGTTTATTTCTTTATCTCTTCTATAACATTTCCCAATTCAGATTTAAAGTTTTCAAAATTTACTTAGATCATTTTTACACATTTTAATTAAAGTGTTATATTTTAACTACACAAAGACCTATGGCCTTAGAATATTTGTTTCAAATTTTGTAATCATCATATGCATTGTTCAAGTAGATTCTTACATGTCTTATGTATATACTTTTGTGGACTGAGCTGATGCCTTGTTTTTGTCTGTTAAATGACGTAACAAATTATCTTTGCAATTGATGCCTTTTAAATGAAACATTTCCCGAAGCGGAAGCTTGTCCGGCTCCAGATTTTTTTAAAATTATTCAAAATAGCCAAATTACTTCAAAAATGGTTATAAGACATTGAAATTATTTATCTTTAAATCTACTAATCTAAATATTGAATATTGTATTAAAACATAATTCAAATATTATAATACCTACGTCTCGAGATATAAAGTTGACTCCTGTTGCATTAGAGCAATTGTCCCAATAAAGCCATTATGTATTATGTTTCCAAGGACCCTTTCTGAAATGCAGGAAAGGTTTTTAAGTCAGTTGTTTTGTCGGAAATTTAAAATATGTTAATATAGAACTGCCTTAGCCGCTAGAACTTAATATAGAATTGCCTAAATAACTTGCGCTACATTGACAGGTATTGCCGCGACAATTAGGCAATTCACCAACTTGTACTTACACGAGAACTGTATTGAAAAACTTGCACAAAATGGACGGTGAAAGTGCGTTTATTTTACTTCATTTCTTGAAAATAAAAAAAAAAGAAAATTAAATGAATTTGGATGAGACCATACCTCGGCAAGCGAGATTACAGTTTACCGCTGTGCAGAGAATTAGATCATGCTTTGTTTAAAAATTTTACCAGAATGTCCCGAAGCGATTTTGAATTTCTTGTCAATAAAGTGAGCCCCATGGTTACAAAACAAATCACTAAACTCTACCCAGAAACGAAACACCGACAACAAATTTACCCCAACAGACCGAAAATGGGGCTATAATTTATAAAAAGAGATAAACAATTATGTGCGAAAACAATAGAACTACGAATTGCTCGGTATTTTCTACTCGACGATCATACAGTAACACATGATAATCACATAAGAAATATATCTCAATATGGATCAATATGGACCAACATGGAGCAATATTGTCGAAATAATTGCCGTATATTGATAGACATTGCTCGACTGTCGCCCGACGATGCCGAACGATTCGTGTTGAGCAATTAATTGCTTTAAAAGTTGCCTGTATAAAAGCACCTTCAGGGGGACCTTCAGAAGAAACGATTAATGAATGGAACCCAGGTCAGCTGAGATGACGCCACGACGTGCGCCAGTTATCTGCATCAAACGCAGTGAGAACAACAAGCATGAATTCACAACGCAATGGTTACGCAGTGTTGACAAGCTTGTACAAAAAATTCCCATTACAGGTAAGGCATGAAGAAAAGTATGGGAAAACAAAACATGCTCTGTCATTTATTGATATGCCGGTTTAAAATGTAGCATAAATCCAGCCTTTCATATCCTTGATGTTAAAGAATAAACCGCATTCAATTTTTGTTTTTGTCTAGTTATCTCAGGATTTCCCATGAGTTGGCAGCACTAGTGGCACATATAAAACATTGTATGGGAATATACCATCAAAAACGAGTTATTTCTGTCTGACCACTTTCAAAAACCGAGGTTGGTTCGAATAGAGTTCAAGTTATTTTAATTATTAAGTTTTGTATCTCAAACCGGCACAAGCCAATGGCGCCCATAATGTATATTAATATGTATGTTGGCTGCTATTGGCTGTAATAAATTGATGTACTTCTAAAATGACTTATAGTAGACCATAGACAAATTAGTTTTATGTTATTTTTAAGAATGCATTGCATAGAGACAAAAAAAATGTGCTCTTTATTGACCAAAACTTGTACCTAAATGGACATGAAAGCCGTCTAGCTACAATAAAATGAAATAAGACGACCCAAAAGTGCTCCGTTTACTTTTTGAAACTGTCGAAACCTTGAAGTCGTCCCACATGGTCATTCGCCGCGCCGTCAGGAAATTCAATGTGCGATTCTTGTCCTCTGCAGAGAGAGCAGTACACTGAAGCCTGAAATCAGTGTACCTATAGGGTGTGACTTCGCAAAATTTGTATTAAACATGATGTTTATTTCTCATTAGTAAATTGTTACAATACGTGGTCAAAAGCCACGAGGTTAAAGATTGATCTTATTTTTTTCGAATCCTTTCGCGATAAACGACATATTATTTTTACTAAGGCTCCAGCCCAATATTCCATTTTTCTGCACCAGTTTGAGTGCCATAGTATTTTAGTTTCTTGTGACTTTCCCCTGTTTGTGCAGCACCGGACGCCTGAAGGCGGTCAAGATGATATATAGAATTAATTTATGATGAGTTTTTTGATGGGCTCGAATATAAGAGGTTTCCTTTTTTAAGGCTTTAGGGCTGGTAAAGTTTCTGTTGTTTTTGATAGTACGTGTTACAATTCAATTTATAACTTGAAGAAATTAACTTTCCTGTGTAATCATTACTAAGTGGTCATAATTTCTTTGTTTACTAAATTAACTTTACCAAGGGGAAAAAAAAACTCTTATTTTCAACAATTAAAATAAAATTCAATATTTTTTTGTAAAATTCAGAGGTTGAAAAGTCCAAAGAGTGAAACTTCGAAAAATATTTATAGGGCAATAAACTTAACAAATTCTGAAAGCCTAATAAAAATATTAAGTTTGGCTTTTCTTTCAATTTTTTTATCACCCTTATTTCCGAAAATTTTCAATTTTTTGTTTCTGGAAAACGCCCAAGTTCTAAATTAAAGTGTTCATATCTAAACAACCTTTTACTTTGGACTTTTTTTTCACAACAATAAAAAAGTTTATTTTAGTCTGGACCATCATAATTTGGAAACTGCTCTCTTTTTGTCTCTAAGCTCCTATTTTTTTTACCCTTATTAAAAGTATTCATGTACACAACGCCATAAAAAATGTAAGCCATGTCTTTATTTATCAACTTAAAGAGGCTGTTTATTATTAACTTTATCAAGATTTTTTAAAATGTGAAAAACTCGTATTTTAAATTAACACACTCTATTCTAAAATTTTCAGTTTTTTTTTTGCAAAATTCATAGGTCGAAAGTCCAAAAATTTCAATTTCGAAACAAATTTATAGGACAATAAACTTAACAAATTTTGAAAGCATATTAAAAGTAATAAGTTTAACTTTTTGTTTCAATTTTTTTTTATCAACCTTATTTCCAAAGATTTTGAATTTTTTTGTTTCTGAAAAAACGCCCAAGTTCTAAATTGAAGTGTTCATATCTAACAACCTTTCACATTACAATTTTTTCACAATAATAAAAAAGTCGGATTTGAAAATGATTTTTAAAAGTTTTCTAAGTGGTCATATTTCCTTTATTAACTTTATGAAGAGGAAAAAATCTCTTATTATCAAATATTTCATATCTAAACAACCTTTTACTTTAGGAATTTTCGCAATAATAAAAAGGTCCTATTTTAGATTATTATGATGGCTCAAACCATCATAATTTCTAAACTAAAAAGACAGATAAATTTTTTTTTTTTTTAATTTTCTTTTGAAATTTCTTAGAAGGTTCTCCATTCTTTCTGTTTCTAACGTCCTATTTTTTTACCCTCCTTAAAAGTATTCGGTGCACACAACACCATAAAAAATTTAAGATATGTAAAAACTGTCCTTACTTAACTATCCACTTAAAGAGGCTATTTATGCTTTATCAAGATTTTTTTCAAATGAGAAAAATTCTTATTTTAAACAAACTCCACATTCTAAATTTTTTTTTTGGTCTCTTTTTCTGACCTGAAACTTTTTAAACTGCAATCAAAACCTAATAAATGGAAGCCGAATGCAAAGCGGTCTCGCGAGCTTAAAGCGAAATAAGCCGGTCCAAAAGTATTTCACTGCCGGGATTTACGAACGGGCGAAAGGAAGTCGAATGCCGTCTCGCTGGCATAAAATTAAATAAGTCGACCCAGTCCGGCTTTACAAATTCAGCGAATGCGATGCGGTACTTAGTTAGATGATGGTTATGTTGCGGTGGTGGTTTTGTTGTAGTTGTGGTGGTTTTGTTGTGGGGTTTTTGTAGTGGTGGCGGTTTTGTTGTGGTGGTGGTTTTGTTATGGTGGGGTAATTGATGGGTATGTGGAGATGACGGAGGAGGAGGCTATTGCTCTCATATGTTTTTTGGAGGAGGAGTTTGCTCTCATAGATTTTCGGAGGAGGCTATTGCTCTCATGGGTTTTTGGAGGAGGAGGCTATTGCTCTCATAGGTTTTTTCGGCGGAGGAGTTTCAAATGAGGAGTTTACTCTCCTATTATCTCTACTGACTTTGATTTTGAGTTGGTCATTGCTGATTTAATTTGTTATGGTATGTTCTTTCAAAAAACTTCTTGGTTTTTTAATTAAATATTTTTTGCATATATTTTTGCCCCTTTTTAATTTATTTGTCTTCTACATTTTTATGGTTTATTATACAATAACCACTAAATTCCTTTAACTCAGATTTATAATTTCCTAAAAAAGAGGGAAGCGATGGCGTCCTACTTATAAGCGTCAAGTTCAATTTTTTACACGCCCCCCCCCCCCAATTTTTACCCCCCCTCCCCCAGTCCAAAAGCGCCAGTTTATTGAGTATTTCAAATATTAAATTATCTTTTATAGAAGACCAATTTCTGGCAAAAATTAAATTTATTTTTGCTTTTTTAAATGCATTTTTGTCATAAGTTTAGTAGATTTGTTTACTCAAACTCTACATTTAGGGATTTATTATACAATAACTACTAAATTGTTTTACCCTAGTTTTATAATCTCTTATAATTGATTCTAGAACGTCAATACGTTCTAGAATCAATTAAACCCAGCTCACTAATTAATGAACCTATACTGGCTTACGTTCAATTTTTAACCCCTCCCTCTGAAACTGACAGTTTATTGAGTGTTACAAATATTAAATTACCGTTTGGTGGATGTATTGATTATTAATTTCGACAAACTGTGTGATTATTGATTTATTGCATAATACTGTGTATATTATAGGGAAATAGTAGTTCATCCCATTTTTTTTTATCATATACTGACAATTGACTTTGTCGTAAAACCTATAGCTAATTTTTGAATACTTTTACTAATTTATTAATATTAATATTGAATCTGCTGATTTAGTGCTATTATGATTTATAGTTGTTAATATCACTGTTCAATGTTTGCGTGATTGGTTTCAGAGTTTAAGCAAACTGTTCTTGAGATATGATTTGTAATTTTACATCCGATATATATTGATTACAAATAATAAAATGAGGATGAAAAGTGATACTTATGGTCACACCTAATTAGATAGATTGGTATCTCTGGCTAATCCCCTCGTTGTCGTTCTGTAATCGTCAATTTATTGATTTATTAAAATCTATCTTATTTATTGAATCAATCATCAAGTAACGGCCGCTTATAAACTTTTTGTCTGGAAACCCAGTGTGATTGGTTTCAGAGTGTATATATATGTATGTATAATCAATATAGGCATTTGTATTTTTTTGCCAGTAAAGTTTGCGAGATTGGTTTCAGAGTTTAAGCAAACTGTTCTTGAGATATGATTTATAATTTTACATCCGGTATATATTGATTACAAATAATAAAATGAAGATGAAAAGTGATACTTATGGTCACACCTAATTAGTAGATTGGTAACTCTGGCTAATCCTCTCATTCTCGTTTTGTAATCGTCAATTTATTGATTTATTAAAATCTAGCTAATTTATTGAATCAATCATCAAGTAACGGCCGCTTATAAACTTTCTGTCTGGAAACCCAGTGTGATTGTTTTCAGAGTGTAAGTGGACTATTCTTGATGATATAATTGTGAATTTATTGATTTATTAAAATTTAGCAAATTTATTGAATCAATATAGCGCATTTGTATTATTTGCCATTAACGGCCGCTTCAAACCTTCTATTTGGAAACCCAGCGTGATTGGTGTCAAAGTGTAAGTGGATTATTCTTGATGATATAATCGTGAATTTATTGATTTATTAAAATGTAGCTAATTTATTGTATCAATATATAGGTATTTGCATTTTTTTTACC